>OY757931.1:73519157-73559157 GCA_963585895.1 Sepioteuthis lessoniana | reverse complement strand
CTGATGAGACCTAATAAGGTCGAAACAGATGTCCAGTGTTCCCGTATGCCGTGCGTAGGTGTTCGGTGGATTTTCTGGTTGTGGTCATTCAATTCACAATTTCTGGTACCCATGAAAAGAGACAAATATTGAATTTGGCATAAAAATTGTTCTATGCTGATAAGCAAAAATGCAAAAAGATAAATAACGGTAGAAATAGAAGTGCCAACTTAAGAAAGAAACAGAACTCTTGGAGAGAAAGTAGATTACAAATAATTGGGAATATTGAAAGTGGACACCATGATACAAGCCGAAATTAAAGGAAAATAAAGAAGAGAAAAAGAATGCCTAAGACAAATTCTTCAATTCATGAACAAAAAACAGCCGAAGAAAACTCATTAAGGGAATAAACACTTAGGCTATCCACCATGTAAGATCCTCGGGAAACATTTAAAATGGACAAGGGAAGAACCCAGACTATAGGACAAGAGGATAAGTAAGTTGAAGACGATGTACAAGGTTTTGCATCATAGAAATGACATACATACACTATATGTCCCAAGAAAGGAAGGAGGAAGTGGTCTAACCAACAAATTATGGATGCATCAATATAAGAAATTCAGGATTACTTTAAAAGATACTAAGAAAGTCTAATTACAGCAGAAAGTAACAATACTAATGACACTGGAACAAATAGAAACTCAACAATAAAAACTAGTTCTTAGAAATGGGAAGAAAAAATAACAATACGGATATTTCAAACAATAAACTTCTGAAACCACACACGAGATGATCTACACATTGATGCGAAAGAGAAACTTTAAGAATAACTGAATATCTTCTAAGAGCAGCACATGGAACAAATCCTACTAGCATACGGTCTACCAAAATAGATCGTAGCAGCAATAACGATTCTCTACAGAAACAGCAAAGTGAAAGTACGTTCACTGGATGGAGACACAGAATACTTCGACATTGTAGCAGGAGTACTACAAGGGGGTACCCATACCTCTTTATCATCTGTCTAGACTACGTGCTTAGAACATCGATTGATAAAATAAGAGAAAACGGCTTCGTACTGAAAAAGAAAAGCAGAAGGTACCCCGCATGAACAATTACCGACGCCGACAACGCCGATGACATAGCATTACTGGCGAATACACCCAACCAAGCCGAAACACTACTGCATAGTTTGGAACGAGCCGCCACAGGCATTGGTCTCCATGTCAAAGCACACAAAACTGAATATATGTGCTATAATCAAACAGGTGACATTTCCACACTAAAGGGAACCGCTCTGAAACTGGTATACAAATTCACCAACCTAGGAAGCAGTGTTTCATCAACCGAAAAAGACATCGACACACAGCTAACGAAGGCATGGACAGCTATAGATAGGCTTTCAATCCTATGGAAATCAAACCTGACCGATAAAATGAAACGCAGTTTTTTCCAAGCAGCGGTCGTATCGATACTGCTATATGGATGCACTACTTGGACGCTAACTAAACAGCTGGAGAAGAAGCCAGACGGCAATTACACAAGAATGCTGCGAGCAATATTGAACAAGTCCTTACAGCAACACCCCACAAGGCACCAAATATACGGCCACCTGCCTCCCATCACGAAAACTATCCAAGCTAGACAAATCACACATCCAGGACACTGCTGGAGAAGCAAGAACGAGCTCATAAGTGATGTACTCCTATGGACACCTGCATATGGCCAAGCAAAAGCAGGACGACCAGCTCGAACATACATACAGCAGCTATGTGAGGATACGGGATGTAGCTCCGAAGACCTGCCAGAGGCGATGAATGATTGGGAGAAGTGGCGAGAGAGTGTCAGTGATACCCGTGCTAGCGGCACGACATGATGATGATGATGATATTTTTAAAAAAATAGATAATAGGAAACAGAATATTAAGTGTAAGTTATATGGTGACAATCACGAAAATATTAATAACATCATAAGCGAATGATGCAAACTGACGCGAAGGCAGTGTAAATCTAGACGCGACTGGGTGGGAAAGGATATCCACTAGGAATTGTGCAAGAAATGAAAATTTGACAAACCAACCAAATTGTAAGTGCAAAACCAGAATCAGTCCTAAAGATTAAGATGCATAAAACGCTCTGGGATTTCGAGAATTCAACAGATTGTGCGGTCCCGTGAAAAAGAAAAGATCTGATAATTAACAACAAAACGAAAACTTATATTGTGAACTTTGGCTTCCTATTAGAATGAAACTCACAGAAAAAAAAGATAGATATTTAGATCTTGCAAGAGAACTAAAAAAAAAAAAAGCTAGAGAACAAGAAGGTGACGCCAACTGTAATAGGTGAAATTGGAGCGATTCTCAAGTCGAGTTAGAAATTCGGGGACGAGCGGAGATCATCCAATCTACTGCATGGTTGAGGTCGGCCAGAATACAGAGAATATTGTTCTGTCTCGTTTTGTTTTATGGCATATAAAGCATTGTAAGCTATTTTATACAAAAGAATGCTTATATATATATATATATATATATATATATATGGTTGGTAAACACATTTTATTGAACACATTTTTAGTGAACCTGAGCTCCTTTATTTAACATACAGTTAAATAGTTCCAAGTATTGCTATGTAATCATAAGAATTTAACATCAGCGATTTGTTTGCACACATTCCAACAGTCATACATGATATGTAAGAGACTAATTCTTCAGTAACTTCACTTTTAATTTATTTGTACCTTAGCATTGCTAGTGTTCCTACACAGTTAACTTGATTCAGTTATTGCTTTCTAACACGTATTTTTCTATCTAATATTAATCTTTTGTTTGCACACTGTAAAGTGGTTATAAGTATTGCCCGTGGTGTAATGGTTATCGTCGTTGGAAATGGACGCGGCGACACGAGTTCAAATCCTGGACGAGACTGATTGCATTTCACATAGCACTAATACCCTTGGGAAAGGTATGAATCCAATTATTCTCCCTCCAGCTATGGGTTAATAGTAGGGCAGACTAGGTTCTTCAGCCTTGGTGAGGCAACTAGTCTAGGAGAAGGAAAAACTCTGAATTGAAACCTGTTAAACTCCGTTTAAAAATTGACCTTGTGTCATATCCTGCCCGAGTGGAGGGGTTGGGTAAATATGTATAAGTATTGCTTATAAAAGGAATTATTCTATTCAACATTGCCTCTCGGCAGAGATGCAGTCGGTGTATTCTATAGCCCCAGACCACAGAGATAAATACTGACAAGTGTTCTTAATCATATTTACCAACCCCTCCGCTCGGACCGGATATGACACATGGTCAATTTTTATTTCGAAAATTGTAAATATATATGAGAATTATCCAATACATAGAATTACATTTTTCCTAAGGATTTGACCATAGGAGACACTGTTTTAGTTACGTATATCAACAGTGGGGGGTCTTTTCATATCCCAAAATATTGCCAGTATAACCTTATTTACTAACCGCTGAGTCAAGAATGTTTTCTTTATTAGAGAGTTAGTATGCTTCCACTTCATAGACAGTCTTTTCATATTTACCAACCCCTCCGCTCGGGCAGGATATGACACAAGGTCAACAAGGAGACTTGTTGTCGCTCAGACTATAATGAAAGACCATCTGTTAACGCAAGAACTAATATAATAATAAAAATTAACATTTCTAAATTTACTGGAATCACCCTTAAATTTTTAAAAAGTAGTGTGAATAAATTAAGCACAGAGTCTGTTTATCTCAACCTTCGAGATATGTATATCTAATGACATTAACTGGTGTCGGAAAGAAACTGTACTCTTCGCGGTTAAAAAAAAATGTGACTTGATTACTGACACGATAGTGCCGGACTCTTATTCCGAAAGCTAATTGGAGTTGATGGTAAGGAAAATAGCTTTTATTTTCAATTTTATTCACGTAAACAGTAAATGCTTTTATGAAAAATAGCATTTACTAGGAAAATTAAAATGGTAAAAATTTTAAACTTACGGGAATTTTCTCGAAATTTCTAACGTCAGGGAATCTGTACGATCTGCGTTTCATAAAGTGAATTGGTTACCAGAGTGACAGAACTTGGCTCTAATCCCGAATGTTAAATTTATCTAATCGTAAGTGAAATAACATTTTAATTTCTAATTTTTTAATGTACAGTGTAAATCTATTACTTCTTTTAAAAGGCATTAGCTAAAAACTTAAAAATATCAAAATTTCTGGATTTACTGGAGTCATGAAGAAATTTCAAAAAAATGTGGATGACTTAAACAGACAGACTGTTTATCAGCACCTATGATATGTGTACATCTAATGATATTAATAGGTGTCTCAAGAAATTTTAAATCTTTATTTTTTTTTAAATGTGATTTGATTACTGACATGACGATATCGGAATTGAACAAAGAAAACAAATTTATTCAAAAGGCGTAGGTATTCTTAAATATTTTCTTTTCTTTTTTCTTCTGTTCGCTAAAGTGTTTTCTGTCGTGTAAAAGTACAACACCACATCTTTAACAAGAGCATAGATATCAATCAACCCCCGGGTCTGGAATAATTACAATAAACCACCAATTAAAAATGAAATCTAAATAAACGAGGGATTACCGTGAAAGATTGAAGTGTCAGGACTGGGAGATTGTCCCTTAATAACCAACAAAGAGAAATCGGTGGATTCCTGCTAATGTTGGCTGTTCTTATGGCTGGTAAAGAAAAAACGACCAAAGCAATAAAATATCTTGGTGACACTAAAAGATACGAATGGACTAGAGAAGACATCAAAGGAGTTATCAGCTGTTATTTTTCAAACAATCCTACTCCAAAAGGAAATAGGAAACGGATGATAGAGATCTGGACAGAATCCACTAAATTTTATATGTCAAAGACTTTCTAACAAAGCGAGGCTGATTTAGAAGAAAGGACGGTTTTCTGAACAAGAGATACAAGCCATATGTGGACAAGTAATCGTGAATATACTCAAAGAAAGCCCCGTAACCGAGTTGAAACACAAAATAGTGATAAATAAACCACCACAATAAGCAGCACCATATTATCAATCTTTAAAAAAGGAGACAGAAAATGAAGAATAGTAAAACAAAAAATCATGAGTGAACTGAAGGCTGCTTTACTATCCATTGGGAATCAACACCTGGGGCAAAAAGTCAACCTCGAGATAAACAAAAATAAATAAATTATTAAAATATATCCCAACCGACAACAGAACTGAACTGACCGTTTTTATCTATGGAGGTGCAAAACTATTCGATGATTAAATAGGTATATCAAAAAGGAATCAGTAGAAAAATTCAAAACATGGATGGAAAATAAGAACGAAAAGAGAGATAAAGAAACTGCGACAGAAAGTGAATTTGCTAAGTAAGGTAGAACGCAGGAGAATCCAACTCAATGAAAAGATCCTAAAAAGAGAACATATAGGGTTGACACAAAAAAGTGGAAAAAATAAATCGAAAGATATTTGTGAAAGAGAGGAGACTCAAAAGATATCATGCTAAAGTCAAGCAATACAAAAAAATTAAGACATTTTAAAATAATAATGAAAAAAAAATTATATCTACAAGTTTGTGACAAGGGTAACGGAACGAAACAATAGCGAGATACAAAAATGTTAAAACAATTTTGGCGTAAAATATGGAAACTGAAAGACCATAGCAGAAACGCTGAATGGATAAATTACATAAAAAAATAATTTGCAGTACTTAAATGAGTCACAGAGGAAAATACACGCCCGGACTCGCAAAGAGGAACATTTAAGAAAATAACAAATTGGAAAACGGCAGGCTACAGTTCCGTACATTGATTCTGGTTTTAGAAGTTGATGTCTATCCACGACAGATTGGCCTCACATATGAGTTAATGCCTATAAAGGGCAAGCATATTCGAATGGATGACGAATACAAAGAACACGAAAAAGGGGATCATCCACAGTAACTATAGACCGATAACATGTTTACCTATGATGTGGTAAATATTGATCGCACAAATAAAAAAAAGAACGTTTTACTCGCTTTTACTCCGCGAACTTTTTTCAGGAAGATCAATCGGAATGCTTCTGGCGAAACCAGAGGAACAAAATAAGTATGATATAGCGGCCAGCGCACCCTCAAAGAAACCAAAACAAGACAGAAAAATGTAGCCATGGCATGGATTGACTACGAAAAGGCTCAAATCTAGTCCTGCAAGCTTGGATAATAGAATATCTGAAAATGTGCAAAATTTCAAACAATATCATAAATCTCATCGTGAATGCCATTGAAAACTGATGTACGATGTTAATAGGAGGAGGATAAACTCTAGCAGAGGGAAAAATCGAAAGAGACATCTTGCAGAGAAACTCGCTTTTACCACAACTATTTGTTATCGTAATAATAACATTCAACTACATATGAAATGTACGGCAGGGCTACAAATTTACAAAATCACACGAAAAGATTGATCACATGATGTACATTGATATTATAAAGGTATTTGCATGAAATGATAAAGAATTCGAGATCTTGATATAAACCATAAGAATATACACCCTGGATACCGGAATGGAATTTGTCAATGAAAAAAATTTACAATGATCATAATGAAAACTGGGGAAAAAGTAGCAAAAGGAATAAGACAACCAGATCAGGAAAATATTTTGATGCTTCGAAGGTAGGAAATCAAGAACTTCTGGAGAATATTGGAAACAGACATCATTAAACCTGCGGAGATGAAAGAAAAACATATGAAAAGAGTATCTCAGGAAAACGAGAAAGTTTTTCGAAATCAAACCCTGTAATAGAAACCTCATAAAAAAGACAATAAATACATAGTGTGTCTCCCTGTTAAGATACTCGAAACCATTCTTAAAATGAACCAGGGAGGAACTCAAACAAAGTGACCCAAGGGCAAGAAAACTGAGGGCCATACACAAGACTATACATCACAGAGCTGAAAAAAGACAGACTCAATGTGTCAAGAAATGAAAGAGGAAGAGGACTCTCTTGCATTGAATATTGTGATCACGAATCAAGACACGGTTTCAAGGACTACAATAAAAAAAGCAGAGAAATATTTATAACAACGACGAATAACATCATTATCTACTTGTTACATAGCCACAATTAACGCCATGTGCGAAATAGACATATAATGTTCATAACGATAGAACATATAAAGAACATAGGAATCTCGAAATTCGAAAACACGCAACGACTTCTTGTTCAAGTACGAAACCTTTTTATTAACTTTGAGTTAAAGGTTTCAACATAAGGAGGAGAGACACAATCTTGCTATGCTGTCTTATTCATCTGGCCCCCATCACGTGCGGCCCCCATGGGGCGCAAATTCGCCTGCTTCGGCGAACTCGCTAAAGTCGAGCCTCCTCGTTCGGCGTGTAGTTTCCAACTCACTAACTTTCTTTCAATTCTCCCGAAAACCTCCGCGCCCTTCCGGTGCGTGACGTCACTCGCACTCCGTCACCCGTTTCGTCTCGGACTATTGTGACATTTCAGAGTGACACCTTCGTCCGCCCCCGCGCGCCCGCGTTAACACCTGCCTCAAGTTTGCACCTAACTACCCCATGTGCTGAGCAGAAAGGTTCTCAGCCTAACTAAACCTAAAGGCATGAACCGAAATCCCTCGGCCATTACGTTACATATTTATGTAAAGAAAATCAACATCAACGAAAAAGCAGAAATGGGTAACTAACAACTGTATAGATATTTCCAGTGGCAAAATTAGCGAGATTGCACATGAGTATATAGGATAAAGAAAAGGAAATCTACAGAGAAACAGACGCTACAAATAGCAGCAAAGAACTACGCTATCAGGACTACTTTTATATATATATATATATATATATATATATATATATATATATATATATATATATTTGGTTGAACATAATAAATTTTTTGTCTAAAAATGTTTTGTTAATCCTTTCAAATTGCCGTATTGATCTTATGAGATTTGGCGAGAATTGGTTGATAAATCTTCCATGATTAGTTATTTCCCAAGTACTTTCTGCCCAACTTTGAGCTATCACCAGGGAAGGATGTATTACAAAAGTGATGTAACTTTTGTATGCACATTACTACTTTGCAAGAAGAGCGTCTGTACTGTTGTATTTTGTAGCGTTTACTTTTTGAATTTGTTTCTATAAATAGCATCAGTCGCTAGAGACATTTATGCACATAAACACTGGTTTCAAAATGAATTCTGTTAAGCTTTCGTTGTATGTTCCTAATATGTAGTACCTCAAGAATCTCTGGTTTTTGCTTGTTATTTTGATGTTCTAATATGGTTGTGCTTTGGGGAAGAATTTTCCGTAATTCTGTTGTTGGGCATGAACGTTTTTTTAATGCTGTGTTATGGAACTTGTAAAAGAAAGATGCATTGTAAGTCTTCTCAATAGAGTATTTGAGGTTAAACTAACATATATATTATCATTTTCCGAGATACAATCTCCTAAATGTCATTTAAATTGATATATAACATTGTTATTTTGCAAAACTCCAATCGAGGGAGGGGAATTATTTTTAATGACTATGTTGGAGGTTTTAAATTTATATTAATATATGTTTTATTTTTTTATTAGGATCAGTGGGGAGTATATTTTTATGATTAAATAAATGAATATATATATATATATATATATATATATATATATATATATATATATATATATATAATCTCAAACTTTAGCTCTAATTGTTTACAAGACACTATAAAGTAACAAGTGTAGATTATTTCGTGATATAGAAAAAAAATTACTCAATTCTTAAGGGAATTTGCCAAACTTGCACAAAATGTGTAAAAGACTTGGAGGGAATGATTGCGAATGGTGATAATCTAGGAATTGAGCAAAGGATTAACATTTGAATATACTCCCCAATCATACAAGAATCCGTCCCAGCGAATAAGACAAATAAAATTCTTAGAGACTTTGTGATACAAACCGATTACCTTATTCAAGGCTAAAAGACAAGACCTAGTGAAAACTAAACAGAAAGGGAACTAACAGTCTTGTCGGTTTTTCCTTTTCTATAGATCACTAACTGAAAATAAAAGAAAGCGAATAGATTAACAATTACTGGGACCTTGCCAGAGAACGAAAAGGCTGTGGAACATATGAGCGGCTCAAATAGCAATTGTAATTGGTACGCTGGGAGCCGTCCCCAAAGGATTCGAAAGAAGACTGAAAGAATTAGACATTAAACGTCGAACCGAAGCCATCCAAACTACAGCATCGTTGAGATCGACCAGAATCCTGAGAAAATCCTGGATACTTGAGGATGGTTGCTATAACTCCGACTACAGTGGAAGACCAACGGCTAACGCTGGTGGAAAAAACTCTCAAAAGAGAAAATAGGTAAGGAAAAGTAAATTAGAAAAGATTTTGCTGAAAATTAATCGATGCTTGTACGGAAGATTAGGTAGAAAACCTACATATATAACAAATATATTATGTATTAGATTATATGTCAGCTCTGATAGAGAATTAGTTACGATTATATTAAAATTTATTATATTATATAATTCACAACCACATATAGTAAAGATATTTTATGCCTTGCAGTTCTGTCAATACGTACATTATCTGTTTATATTTTCGTGTATTTTCTTATGTTCTCTAAAAACAGTAAAAGGATAAAAAAAAATGTCCTTTCTAAATAATTTGCAAACAGTTTGACGAAACCTCTCTGAAACTAGATATTGAATTCACCTATCTAGGAAGCAGCATCTCATCAACCGAAAAGGACATCGACAGACAGCTAACGAAGGCATGGTCAGCTACCGATAGGCTATCGATCATATGGAAATCAGACCTGACCGATAAAATGAAACCCAGTTTCTTCAAGGCAGCGGTGGTATTGATACTGCTGTATGGATGCACTACTTTGACGCTAACTAAACGGCTGGAGAAGAAGCTAGACAGCAATTACACAAGAATGCTATGAGCAATATTGAACAAGTCCTGGCGGCAACACCCCACAAAGCAGCAACTATACGGCCACCTGCCTCCCATCACGGAAACTATCCAAGTTAGACGAACCAGACATGCAGGACACTGCTGGAGAAGCAGGGACGAGCTCATAAGTGATGTACTCCTATGGACCTCCTCATATGGCCAATCAAAAGCAGGACGGCCAGCTCGAACATACATACAGCAGCTATGTGATGATACGGGATGTAACCCTGAAGACCAGCCAGAGGCAATGAATGATAGGGAGACGTGGAGAGAGAGAGTGTCAGGGATATCCGTGCTAGCTGCACGACATGATGATGATGATGACTTTTGATAACATTCCTAAAAATACAATATTGAAATATGGTATGAATAACTTCAGATTAATTTATGAATAAAGACATGTTGGAAACTAATAATCATAAAATCAACCATGGAATATTCCAAGATACCAATATTCATGAGAGCATTAAGATAAAAATGAATTTAGGACAATATAAGAAAGTAATAATTAGTCAGAAGATATTTACACACATATCTGTACTTTATATATATATATATATATATATATATACGAAATCAACTGATTTCCATTTAAAAAACAAAAACAAGTTTTCATTTCTGCGCAAAACATAAACTTTAGAAGCTGTAATCTTAGTATTTGTATTGTTGAATCTATTGACCAGTCAACGTTTACTCGCGATTTTAAAATTTCTTTGAAACTTTCAGACAACAATATTGAACTTGCCACAAAAAAATTGAAGGATGAAAACTAAAAATAATTTAAGAAACTTTTACCTTCCTAACTTGTAAAAAATACATTTTCTAACCAATTACAATCGTAGATAAATTATCAACTTTTTGAAATCAAATTTCGAGCCATCAATCTTCTAAAAACGCAAGGAAAAAATAATCCTCACGTTGATTTACACATCTATTCCGTAAGTCTATTCAAAGATTTTTGAGTTGTTTTTTTCTAAGTGAAAATTTAACATTCAGTTACTCCAAAGATTATCTTAATTTCAATATCACGTTATCATCTTGAATTGAATGAATATGCAATTGTTAACACAGATATTCTTAAGGCTAATACAATCAATTAACTTGGCAATGAATATTTCACTTGCCATATGAATTTATTTTCTCTCTAGATAGTCACACACTCTCACAGACAGAGAGAGAAAAAAGAGACGTATAGAGAGATCCTTTATACCCACAAAATATGTCCTTAAGATTAAGGTTAAAATGCGCTGCCACATTTTATGTATGAACTTTTACTTTCTCCTTTGAAATAGTTAAGCTCTGACAAATATAATTTTTTCTTACTGGTTTAAATTAGTAGATGCAAACGTTATCGCCACCTTGATGTTGCGCAGTGCTTGTTTGTTTGTTTGTGTTGTTGTCTCTTGTTCAAATGTGCCCCACAAATTATAAGAAAGGGCATTTCAATCAAGGGAACTAGGCACATAGATGTTAGGGGTGATATAATCAGACAACCGGTGGTGTTGCATTATGTAGAATCCTATTGCTAGATGCAGTATTTCTCTGGCACCAGTCTCTCCAGAAAAATTATCCTGAAAAAAAAAGCAAAGCTTGTTCGTTTGAAGGGTATGTTTGAGTTCCTTTGCCACACAGAACAATAAGAGTGAATCTTCCGAATCGCCTTATCTTCGTATTCAACAGAGGAATCATTAGACTATTTTCGAATTCTTTGCTGTTCTCAGATTGACTTCACTTTTTAAATACATCCTTCCTCGATGACAGCTCAATGTTGGGCAGAAAGTACTTGGGAAATAACTAATTATGGAAGATTTATCAACTGATTCCCGCCAGATATCATAAGATCAATACGGCAATTTGAAAGGATTAACAAAAAATTTGTAGACAAAAAATATTTATTACGTTCAACCAAATATATATATATATATATATATATATATATAATTAAAAAATATAGAAATCTTTTGTCTACAAATTTTGGTATTTATCCTTTCAAGTTGCCATATCGTATCGTATTTGTAGACAAAAAATATTTATTACGTTCAACCAAATATATATATATATATATATATATATATATATATATATATATATAATTAAAAAATATAGAAATCTGTTGTCTACAAATTTTGGTATTTATCCTTTCAAGTTGCCGTATCGATGTTATGATGTCTGGCGGTAATTGGTAATATATAAGACCTTCCATAATTACATGGTTCCGAAGTAGTTTCGATCGGATTTTAGGCCATATTCAGTGTATATATTTTGTGTAAATTACAAAACCGATATAACCTTTGCAAGTACATTACAACTTTATTAGAATTGAGCGTTTATTGTTTATATTGGAGTATTGTTCTAACGTTCATTTTCAAATTTGATCCTATGAATAGTAGCAAAAGCTCATACAACGACGTTCAGATGATGCCCCAACATCTGGTCGAAAGTACTTGGAAAATAATTAATTATGAAAGGTTTATCAACCAATTCGCGTCGATACAACAACTTAAAAGGATCAATACAAAAATGTATAGACAAAATATCTATATTGTTTAATCAAATATGAATTAACGTAGAAATCCTGCCCAAATACACACACACATACATATAAATATATATATATATATATATATATTTGGAGAGATAAGATTTGAAAAACAAAAATAAAACGGTAATTCTTTTAAGTTCTGTATCAATAACTGTATGGTTGCTCTAACTGGACTTTAACAAAACACTTTGATAAAAGCTAGATTGGAACAATACAAGAATGCTAGTTTCGTCGTTCAAAATAAATCCTGTGAGCAGTACCCCTCAAAACTGCAGCTGTAAGACTACTTGCATCCCATCAAACAAAACATCCATGTAGAATATACCAAACATGTTGAACACTGGTAGAGATGCATGGACGAAATCATAAGTGATTTGTCCTGTATAAATTCGAACGCATGGTTACACCAGTGAAGACCAACCAGCAAATACATACACCAGCTCTGTGGAGAGATAGATATCGTCCTGGGAAATGGACACAGCAACCTGTGTTCAAACCGTGTATTTAGTTCTTTCCATTTCACATACCACTTATATTCTTGCAACCAATATGCATCCAAATATTCTTCCTTCAGCTGAAAAAAAGTCTGGAAAAATTATTTAATGATCCTCGTCGTATGAACGTCCATTTTGTTTGACATTAAATTTTGTACCTGTTGAGTAGAATGATGTTGGCCCATTACGTAGCATATTTATAATCGGATTTTTTTTTTACAACTGCTTGCACGGAAAATATATCCTGCTTAAATATGCTTGATATGCCATTAAATCTAGAAACCAGAAACCAAACCTATAATATCATAAATAAATAGGAAGTAAAAAATAACCTTCAATTTTTTTTTATGCACAGAGATCCTCTTATTAATTGCAAACTCTTATGATCAGCTTTACTCAATCTAAAGCAAACAATCCTCTGATTTCCTATTGAAACCATGAGCGGAGAAGTTAATTCCGTGTATAAATAAATAATCTTTACTAGCTTTTTGAGAAATTATGTTTTTTCGAATTGCTAAGGCGTTCTCGCCTTTCTTTTTCGTATTCTGCATCGCTAGAAACTGACCTTTATGATTAAATCATTGAATTTAATGTATAAACGCGTTAGAATTCTTTTTTACAAAACCACAATCATTAATATAGTCGAGGTTAGTTGAAATAACGCTATGACATTTTTGAATTCTGATATATCAAAAATGTTTCACTACCCACAATTCATCATTCTGTTCTTGACAACAAAAAAGCAGTCTATTTTAGGCTCTATAACCTGTTTATTATGGAGGTGTCCGTGGTGTAATGGTTATCGTCGAAGGAAATGGACACGGCGACACAAGTTCAAACCCTGGACGAGACTGATTGCATTTCACATTGCACGAATACCCTTGGGAAAAGGTATGAATCAAATTATTCTTCCTCCAGCTATGGGTAAATAGTAGGGCAGACTAGGTTCTTCAGCCTTGGTGAGGCAACTAGTTTAGGAGAAGGAAAACTCTGAATTGAAACATTTTAAACTCCGCTTAAAAAATTGACCTTGTGTTATACCCTGCCCGAGCGGAGGGGTTGGGTAAATATGATAACCGGTTTATAAAGTCAACATATTAAAACATTAATACAGAGAATTCATCTTGGTAAATCCAAAAACGGTTCTTCAACAATGCCTTCAGTCAATTGGCAATCTTCACCATTCCTGACAATCCCAAAGCAACATTTCAAAAAAGAATAAACTGCTGTCTGGCATTTTATAGCAATTAGAGAATTTATTTTTCATAGAATCCAATCGTCAAATTGCTATATAAATGTAGTCGGAAACTGTTTATGGCGTGTACCAAAAAATAATCTCACAAGGCACATGAAGTAGCTATCTATCTATCTATCTCAATACTGTTCATAACTATTTATCTCGTTAGCCTAGTACGTGAATCAATCGATTCAAATTTCTTTGTAACTATTAACGACACAAGCATTGATAGATGGTTAGAAAGAGAGTTAACAAGTTCAGGTAGATGTATTCTATTAATGTAAACAGCCATAAACACTTAGATAACATGACGTGAACTGTTTCAAAAAATCAATCAAAATTCTATCGATTATCTCCTGATAGGTGAAGAGCACAAAAATAGTCTCACGTTTGAGACAGTGATTTGGAAATCAGTCGCTCAGATGGAAATATTTTCTCAATTTTTTTTCGCTACAGAGAACAACGTTTCCATTGTTCGTGTGTTCCCATTAGAAGTCTCTGTTTTCGCTCGTAAATACTCGATATTTAGCACATGTGTGAATGATTTTTTAAAAAATAATACCATTCAGTGCAAAAGCAGGATAGACTTGCTGATTTCTTAAAAGAACAAAAATCATACACACACACACACACACACACATATATATATATATATACGAGGATCATTTAATAAGTTTCCAGATTTTTTCGTATGGGCACTTTTATTGATAGTTCACACATGATGATACTCTAGTCCCCTTCCAAGTAATCTCCTCCGGTTGCAATGCACTTGTTGTACCATTCTATCAACTTCTGCAAGGCCCCATGGAAGTCCTCTTGTGTGAGCGTGTCAATGACCTTCGTCACAGCCTCTTTCATCTTCTCAATTGTCTCATAAAAACAGCCTCTGAGCTTAAGGAATAACCAAAAGTCACAGGGAACGAGGTCTGGACTATAGGGACGGTGACGAACTGTTTTGATGCCCATCTTGGTCAAATAGTCTGTAACAAGGCTGGAGTTGTGGGATGGTGCATTGACCTGGTGGAAATGCTACTGACCCGATTTGAGGAGTGCTGGCCTCTTCCGACGAAATCTCTTCCTGAACTCCCTTAAAACCTCAACATAGTAGCCCTAACCCTAAACATTTGGCCAATCAACTCTGGTATATTGACTTCCTTACTCCTCCCACACCTCTCACAGACTCCCTGTCTTCCTTGAATCTCTTATATCACTCAAAAACTGATGCTTGATTTATGCAAGATGCTCCGAAAACTGTCTTAAGCATTCCATACGTTTCTGTGGCGGCATTTTTTCCAAGTTTAAATCAGAATTTTATTGCATATCGTTCTTCTAAAGTGTCCACACATTCGGATTGCATTTTTGAAATTCAACAGCTGTGACAATCAGGGTGTATTCCAATTCCTGCTGTTGCTGTTCATTTAAACCTGAAATCATAAGAATTGGTCAGTCATTTCTTAAGAGGTATAGCAATAACATACTGAATGTCCAAGTGTCTATGACAATTTTAAATGCCTGTACAAAAAAAGTCTGGAAACTTATTGAATGTCCTACGTATATACATAACATATAATCGTAATAAATTGCATTATATGATTTCAAATAATAGCATAAAGATTTTAGGGTATTATGATAAGAGAGATCAAATTAAACTAGCAGAAACGTTGATGGAATTAAAGTTGTTAAAAGTAAAGCTTCATCTATCAAAATCTACCCTCAAACCATGGCTATTTACATAAAAATAAAACTCGATAAAAAGCAAACAGAATACTGGTTCTTACTCGTTGGGATTTGGCTGAATCCTTTTTTACAACCAAAAGGGAGACAAATACGTACTAACTTTTCTTGTTTTTTCTAGTTTAATTACCGTTTTATTTTCAAGAACAGTAATCGGATACACCTCAGATTAAAAAAGGTTCACAGCAGATATTGCTTCTCGGTAGCGTCTAAAATCTATCTGCGACGATAGTGGATCAGAACTTATATATAAAAATTTCGAAAATTTACAAGCTCATTAGTAGACCTCAAGCTATGTGTTAAATAGTATCACTGCTGTTCTTTCATCATCATCATCATCATCATCATCATGTAGCGACATCAGCACGGATACCCCTGACTCTTTCTGGCCACCCTTCTCTAACTTACATTGCTTCCGGCAGGTCTTCAGAGCTACATGCCGTATCGGCATAGAGCTGCTGTATGTCGATTTTTGCTGGTCATCCTGTCTTTGCTCGTCCATGTGAAGGTGTCCACAGAGGTACATCCATTTTATGTTCGTCCTTACTTTTCCAGCAGTGTCCCACATGTCTGCTTTGTCTAAATTTGATAGCTTTCGTGATGGGTGGTAAGTGGCCGTAAAGCTGCTGCCTCTAGGACTTGTTCAATATTGCTCGCTGAATTCTTGTGTAGTTGCCGTCAAGCTTTTTCTCCATACGTTTAGTTAGCGTCCATGTAGTGCATCCATATAGCAGTATCAACACGACCGCTGTTTTGAAGAAACTGCGTTTTATTTTATCGGTCAGGTCTGACTTCCATATGACCGATAACCTATCGGTAGCTGTCCACGCCTTTCCTAATCGCGTGTTGCTGTCTGTCTCAGTTGATGAGACAATGCTTCCTTGGTAAGTGAAATTGTCTATTAGTTTAAGTGAGCTACTGTTTAGTTTTAAGATGTCGCTTGTTTGATTAAAGCACATATATTCCGTCTTGTATGCATTGACATGGTGGCCTATGACTGCAGCTGCTCGTTCCAGACTATGTCGCAGGGTTTCGGCTCGTGCAGGTGCATTTGCCAGAAGTGCTATGACATCGGCATAGTCGGCGTCGGTAATTGTTTTTGCGGGCTATCTTCTGCTTCTTTCCTTTCTTAGCTTGAAATCGTTTTCTTTCATATTAAGCATGAAAAATCATCCCCATATTCACTCATCAAAATGGTAACACCAAATGGTCATGGATACTTTTTTTGCAATAGAGAAACTCTAACTACGAGAAACAAAGTCACCCCAAAACTTATTAATGTCCCTGTCAAATTTATAACATTAGGAAACTAAAGAAAGGTTGATATGCATTTATTTCTAGAAGAACGGTCGTATTTGAAATTTCTTTAAAATCTTCAAGGATTTGTAAAATTAATTCGGGCACTCTTATTTGTAAATGTTTAGTTTCTCAATTTCTTTGTTCGATGAAATAACTGACTTCGTGAGTTATTTCATTCTTTACCTTTCCTTATGGAAGTATAAGTTTATCTAGTTCTGGGGGATAAAGAGGGTTCATGCCTTTCCCAAAGGTATTAGTCAAAACGTATACCTATATAACTATACAGAATAGTCTCAGAAAACGTATTCTTGCCTGGAATGTATTCGTTTCAGGTACTTTTTACCTAAATATTCATGTATATTTGATTATTAAGAAAACACTTTTGTTTTTCATGTTTAATGTTCATCTGCGAAGAAAAGTATAATTCAAAAAAATACTCTGTGTAAAAATTAGTATAATGGTTAAAGTGTTCACTAATGGCCCGGGAGGCCCGAGTTCAGTCCGAGGTGGAGTCATACCAAAATCTCAAAAAATGATACTTGATGCCACCTTGTTTAACACTCAGCATTATAAGATATGAATCAGTGGTAAGTGCAGCAATCAAGGAAAGAATTTACGTCCTCCTTCGTAGTAGCTATTGAAAAGGGAGGTTTCGGTTCGCTCGGTCAATTAATTTACTAATTATAAATGAAAAAATAGAAATAAAGAACATTATATAAAACAGAAAAACAAAGTATTCAGAAAACGAGTTTATTTGTTATGGAATATGATGTCAACGCTGAACATCCCGGTTTTTTTTATAAAGCCATTGTCAGGTTACTTTTGATATGTGATGTTTTATCTTCTCACTTATATTTTGACGTATTTTTTTACAGATATACAAATGTATATTTAACTACAAAGATACATCTGATATGTTTCATGCTAAATGTTCAACTGCTAAGAAAATATGATTCAAATGAATAATCTGTATAGAAATGGATGAAAATTGATATATATCGGCAACTCGAGTTCAAATCCTGAACAAGACTGATTGCATTTCACATAGCACTAATACCCTTGGGAAAGGTATGAATCCAATTATTCACCCTCCAGCTATGGGTAAATAGTAGGACAGACTAGGTTCTTCAGCCTTGGTGAGGCAACTAGTCTAGGAGAAGGAAAACTCTGAATTCAAACCTGTTAAACTTCGCTTAAAAATTGACCTTGTGTCATATCCTGCCCGAGCGGAGAGGTTGGGTAAATATGAATATATATATATATATATATATATATAGGGTAATATTTGGTCAGGTTAAAAAGTTTGGAGTAATTCCCTCAGGACAAGAAAATCATTCAGGAACTGAACATTTAAATTTTCCTGGTAGAGAGCTCAATGTAATTTATTACAGAGCAATATTTCTTTAAGAAAAAAAAACCAAAGATCGGTTAATTCATGATTATAAATTTATTTCGGTCCCGTATTTTCAGTTTCTGGTGTGAACCAAAAACATGAACAAAAAAAAATTAATACAGGACTTCTTCAGACCCAATGGATAATTAATTAAATTCAAATTTAAATTTAGATTTAAATTTAAATTTAAAACCAGAATAAACACGTGGGGTGTAGGGGGGACGAGATTAAGGAGTTACCTCCTCGTTTTATTGAATTTCCGTTTTTATTTTAATCTTTCAAATTTCTTCTATCAGTATATGTATGTATATATATATACTGATATATGACAAAATAGTACATGTATATCTATCTATATATATATATATATATACATCTGAAAAAATAGAAATGAATGTGACGTTATATAAATAGGGAAAAAAGTATTCAGAGAAATAGGTTTATTTATAATTGAATATTAATGTTAAACGTTCGGGATTCTTTTTATAAAGCCATCATCAGGTTAATGTTGATATGTGATGCTGCATCTTCTGAATTATATTAAGATATATTAATAAATAGAAAAAAATAGAAAACACTTTGTGATCCGTTAATTTACAAGCGTTTTATTATATTTCGAAAGCAACATAATTATAGTTCGAAACTTTATTTTAAGATGTATCATATTTCCTAGAGATTTTAAGAATTTTAAAAACTTTCTGTATTTTTTTTAACTGTAAAATTAAGTGTGTAGACTTGAATTTTTTTAATTTTTCTTTTATTTCAAAGATTTATCAGAATTTTAATTTTTGTTTACTCCCAATTATCTTAGTTTTTACTAAGAAGTTTTAACGTTAGCATAATTATAGATTAACTCATTCTTTGAATGTTCTACCAACATATGGATTTAGATAACCTTCAATCTTTAATATGCCATAAAACCAAACCAAACCACACTGAATTCATTGCTTTTTTCATATTTTCATATTTGCAGATGTAAGCGCGCGCGCACACACACACACACATACATACATACATACATACATACACACACAAAAACACCACGTATAACTTGTAAATACTGACCCGTATGTTACATCCATAGGCCGGTTTCTAACTGGCCGATGTAAAGTAAACAAAAAAAAAAAATAACCCATTCATGGCCGCATATAAAATTAACATAAAAAGGGAATTAAATTTAAAAATTGAACAAAGAAAATAATACATTCATGTTGGAAGACATTATCTGACCTTATTTCCATTTCTTTCAACATTAAAATGCATATTTTCTATTTGTGTATTACCTTGCTTTTATAATTTTCAATCAACTATACGGTCTGTTTTGTTTACAGACACAAACTGGTTATATTTTTTCCACAGAAATGTATCAATAAAAGTTTGTACACAAACAAGAACGTGAATGTTTTTTTTGTTTACATTACATCAACATGTTATTGTAACATGATGGGCCGTATTTACTAATTGGCCGCGCACACACACACATACACACACACACACACACACACAAAAGACACAAAGATACGAAGTGTACTCAATAAGTTTCCATACTTGTTTCGTATGGGCATTTAAAATTATCGTAGACACTTGGAAATTCAGGATGTTATTGCAATATATGTTATGAGATGGCTGACCAATTTTTATGATTTCAGTTTCAAATGAACAGCTACAGTAGCAATTGGAATATACCCTACTAAAGCCTGATTGTCTCAGCTGGTAAATTTCAAAAATGCAATCTGGACCTGAGGAAGAATGATATGCAATAAAATTCTGTTTTTAACTTAGAAAAAATGCTGCCACAGAAACGTACGGAATGCTTCAGACTGCTTTTCGACCATCTTGCATGAATCGAGCATCAGTTTTTGAGAGGCATAAGAGATTCAAGGAAGGCAGGAAGTCTGTGAGGGATTATGAGAGATGTGGGAGGAGTAAGAAAGTCAATTTACCAGAGTTGATTGACCAAAAGGTTTGGGTTAGGGTTACTATGTTGAGGTTTTAAGGGAGTTCAGGAAGAGATTTCGTCGGAAGAGGCCAGTACTCTTCAAATCGGGTCAGTGGCATTTCCACCAGGACAATGTACCAGTCCATAACTCCATCCTTGTCACAGACTATTTGACCAAGATGGGCATCAAGACAATTCCTCAGCCTCCCTATAGTCCAGACCTCGCTCCCCGTGACTTTTGGTTATTCCCTAAGCTCAAAGTCTGTCGTTATGAGACAATTGAGGAGATGAAAGAGGCTGTCACGAAGGTCATTGACACGCTCACACAAGAGGACTTCCATGGGGCCTTGCAGAAGTTGTTAGAACAGTACAACAAGTGCATTGTAACCGGAGGAGATTACTTCAAAGTGGACTAGATTTTCATGTGTGTACTATCAATAAAAGTGCCCATACGAAAAAAGTCTGGAAACTTATCGTATGCACCTCGTACAATTTGTTTTTGTTTTTTGGGTGGGGAAGTTTCAGTGTGTTTTATGCCACATCAATACTTCTGTTGCCCAGTTGACTAATGATTTAGAATACACCGACTGCTTTTATGCAGAGGGTTAAGACCCCCACGATGTGTGTCCTGGATATGACACTAAAAACTCTAATGGTGAGGCTCCAGTATTGCTGGAATTTTGAGGAATGCAGAGTAACCTCTTATTGTCATCGCTCCCTGGTCCACTCTGGTAGCACCTGATACGGTTCTATCTGTGGGTCAAATAGAAGTAAACTGCGTACTTAGGCTAAAATGAATAGTTTGAAATGAAAATCTTTTCGTATGCTAAACTGAATTATTTGAAGTAGACCTGGTATTGACATCGGAACATTACTTACGCTAAACTGAATTGTTTGAAATAGAACTGTTTTGACATTTAACTGTGAGTAAACAAAAACAATACTTATACTGAAATGAATTGTTTGAAATAGAACTGTTTATGTTTAAAATGGACTTGGCATTAATAATCTACAATGGTTGATGTGTCATAAAACCAAACCAAACTATGCCAAACAAAACTATGCCAAACCAACACTTCTGGGCTATTTGATGCTAAATAATATTTATGTAAAAACAGTCGCACACATAGACATAGACACACACACACACACACACACACACACACACACACACACACACACACACACACACACCGTATATATATATATATATATAGGGTGGAACGATAATATTATCGCGCTAGAAAAGACAACATGATTCCATTTCTGTTTAATGAAAACAAGTTTTCTTTTTTTTTTTTTTGTTGCAGACCATCTACTAGTTGGCCAGTTGTGTACAAATCCCAAGAGCGATAGGAGCCCTCTCTCATGTCTGAAAGTGACACAATTTTCAACGAGCGAGATCAGAGATGCGCCGCTGTACAACTCATGTCTCTACCGATCCAAGTTAAGACAACATGACTATTGCTAACACCCTCAGAATGCAAATCCGGACAGTTCAACGCTTGAGGGCTCAGCTCAACTCATCGAACAACCCTTTAGAGGTTATGGAGCGGAAGCCCAAGGCTGAGGACACCGCCAGGACCAAGGAGTTCATCGAAAAGGTCCAGGCAATCATTGATGAAACTCGCCAGAGGTGTGGTGATCCCCTGGGTGTGGCAGCAGGTCTCGGAACCGGCCCACAAGTCCAAAAAGACCCAAGCGTGGCTTCAGAAGGAGTGCTACGACTTTGTACCCTTCTCTCACTAGCCCCCCTCCCCCAACCTGAACCCACTGGACTACTTCGTTTGGTCATTCGTCAACATGACCTCCCACAACATTAAAGCCAGCCTCATCGCCGCCATCCACCGAGTATTCACCGAGCTCCCGCCGGCGCTTGTGGAAAAGACATGCTCTCAGTTCCGGATCCATATCGAGGGGGTGGTTGAGGCTGAAGGAGGCTACATTGAATAGATGTCAGCTCTACTACATAATCAAGAGAGATTTGTAGTAAATCTGACAGTTTAGCCCTTCCATATCCCAATTACAACTTAGACACCCTAATATAGTCAATTTCCTGGGACATCTCATTATTGTTGATATCTTTTCCATGAAACAAGTCATGCCAAACTCCCTTTCACACAAACCCTTCCCAACCTTTTTCTTATCAGCTCCCAAAAGTCTATCTCCACTTTCAAAACAAAAAAAAACTTCAATGAAACCCGATACATCTGATTCTAAATCCCTCCCAGCGTTCCTGCAACCACTATACCCACTCCACCATCTTATCATTTCATCTATTTTCTTTTTAAATAGAAAAACACAAAAAAAACTCTCCGTATGAAGAAGTTAGTGTAGATGATATAAAGCCGAACGAAATATCACTTATCTTAATTTGAGTTAAGTGTTTACTTTTCCAATTTTCCTCATATTTCTATCACACACACACACACACACACACACACACATATATATATATATATATAAATATGTATATTTATTGACTGTGTATGTATGTTTGTGTGATTTGCAGCGGAATATTGGGAGTAACATAAGTTTAAAGGAGCTAGACCTCATTTGTTTACCCTCAGCTAAATAGTTATAAGTATTGCTTTTTGACATTCATAGTTCTATTTGAAACAATTCATCATCATATCGTGTCACGCTACCAGCACGGACAGCCCTGACTCTGTCTCGCCACCCGTATCTATCATCCATCGCCCCCGGAAAGTCTTCAAGGCTATATCAGAGCTGTTATATAGGTTCTTGCTACTCGTCTTACCTTTGCTCGACCATGTGAAGGGGTCCATAGAAATATATCCTTTATGAGTCCGTCCTTACTTCTTCAGCTGTGTTCCGCACGTCTTATTCGTCTAACTTGAATAATTTTCGTGATGGATGGTAGGTGGCCGTGGTGTAATGGTTATCGTCGTGTGAAATAGACACGCCGACCCCAGTTCAAATCCTGGACGAGACTGATTGCATTTCACATAGCACTAATACCCTTGGGAAAGGTATGAATCCAATTATTCTCCCTCCAGCTATGGGTAAATAGTAGGACAGACTAGGTTCTTCAGACTTGGTGAGGCAATTAGTCTAGGAGAAGGAAAACTCTGAATTCAAACCTGTTAAACTCCGCTTAAAACTGACCTAATGTCATATTCTCCCCAAGCTTGGAAAAATTTGCCTTTTATTTTATCGGTCTGGTCTAACTTCCATATGACCGCTATCCAATCGATGGATACCCATGTCTTTGCTAGTTACGTGTTGATGACTGTCTCGGTTGATGAGACACTGCTTCCTCATTAGGTGAACTTGTCCACTAGTTTTAAAGGACCTTCCTTTAGTGCTGAGGTGTGGCCACTTTGATTTAAGCACCTGTAGTTTGTCTTGTCTACATTGAAATGGAGGCCTATGCCTGCAGCTGCTCGTTCCGGACTATGTAACAGGGTTTTGGTTTGAGTGGGTTTATCTGCTTGAAGTGCTATGTCTTCGGCGCAATCGGTCTCGGTATCATATTTTGTGGGGTATCTTCCGCTTCTTTCCTTTGCCAACTTGAAACCGTTTTCTTTCATTAAATCTATAGACGCTCTAAGCAAGTAGTCTAGGCAGATAATTAACTGGTATGGCGCTAATGTGTCTACTACAATGTCCAAGTAGACTGTGTTTTCATCAGTTGAGCAGACTTTTAAAGGTTTTCAAATCTTGTAATTCAATAATAATAAGCTTAGTCAAAACTTTCCGTTCGTTTTCTTTCAACCAAATGGTAATAAGCATTGCAATCGATTACTAATAATTTTTGCCCAATCGGCTGGGGCTGTTGAATACACGGACTGTTTCTCTGTACAGGGGAAAGACTCCCCAACAAGTGTACTGTATATTGTTATATAATCACAATAGTTTCAATCACAGCTGTGATACTAACACATTTAAAAATGCCAAAACACAGGTTGGCTCAAATACCCAGGCGTCTCTGTTGCTTCAGGTACGAACGTATTTATTAACTTCTCGGTTTCAGTTTATCGACGCGAAGAGAGAGACACACAATTCTTAAAGGTTTTTCGTAATCATACTATGCTAACAACATCCTCAATGTTCGGCACATCTCGTAGTTCAATCTCAATTTCTCAACTGCCAAGTCGGACCCCACCTTCTCAACATCATAGTCGGAACTCATCTTCAACTGTCTGCCTCAATGGCAAAGAACCCAACTTTCTGCCTACATGGTCCAAAGTCAACTCCCAACTGACTATATATATATATATTTAATTCATGGAATTTAGACTGCGACCCCTGGGTTTCATGGAATTTTTTTGCAAAACAACAATCATCAGGCAGTTAAGAAAATAAAATAAATAGAAAATAGAAAAAATATAGTCAAAAACCGTTTGGATTTTATATGATTCTTTACGTATGACTGTAAGTGTGTGAGTATGTGAGTGTGTGTGCGTGTGTGTGCGTACGCTTATGTCGGTTATGGTAGCGTATTAATGTGTATATGTATGGGTTTAAGTTAAGTTACAAACGAGGCGCGTTGTTTAACCAGATGTAAATTTGTAGGTGTATCTTAATTTTTTGCTACATTATTTTATTTGTGTACGTGTAGATGACTATAGCTAAGGAACAAAACATCATCATTGCATGTTGAGGGGAATAAATGAAGATTTGATTTGTAAGCGTATTTAAAGAATTAAATTATCGTAGATCAAAATCACAATGGGTATAAGTAAGGGTATATCGTATTGGCAAATAATATTGTACAATTTTGGTATAATATTTGGTAAAGTGAATTGGGCTAGGGTATTATAATAAATTGATGAAATGTTGCGTAAATATTACATACAGTATAGTTCTCTTTAGTAGTACGTTGGCAATGAAAATAATAAAGGGGTTACAATAATAGCATATTTATGTACGATGATGATTATAACTGAAGACATTAACATTAATATATATATATATATATATATATATATATATATATATATATATAAAATTTAAGTTAATTTTATAATTGGCTCCACTCGTATTGAGCACTTTTGTTTTTGTAGCATTGCAAGATTCGCGGAAGGGTTTTAGTTTTCTTTTGACCAACTGACTGCGTATCCCTTGATTTTTTTCGAGGGGTCGGACGAGGTTGGCGTTTTCTTTCTTTTTGACCTATAATTTTTTTATTTTTTTCCCCGGGCGGTGATTCGAGATACTTTTATCTCTTTTTCCTGGAGGTTTTTTTTGTTTTTTTCTGGTACCGTGAATGCTGGTAGATATTAGATTAGTATATATATATATATATATATATATATATATATATATATATATATATATATATATATATATATATATTAATGCTTATAAGTACACAGACAAGCAAATAATTCAAACAATGTTAATGTTTTCAGTTAAGCAAAGACTTAAAATAAAATTTTGCATCAAAATAAAAACAAATGTGAATTGGGAAATTTCCAGTTTCTACTTGTTATCACAAAATAAGAGTTCATGAATGGATCCTAGGGGGCGAAATGGTTAAAGAGCTGGTCTGCGACTTCGAAGAAAGCGAGTTCTACAAGGATGGCGGAGGCAATAAGTAACCTACAAAATTTGATTTGCCACAAAACAAAGAAACTGAAACCAAATCGATCATAGGCTTATTAAGATACTCTCATGGAATGTGATCAAATGAGAGTCATTTTTCAAGATAGCCCCTATCCACTTCAATCCACGCACCGCCTCCATTTGTGTTGCAGTGTTTGAAATCCATAGATAAAACTGTTCAACAGTATGATACGATGTTATCATATGAACTTGTCAACCTATATACTTTTTAACCAACTCTCGTTGATACCATTGTCGTATTGTTCCTGAGTTTATTCGTAAAATGTTGCAATTTGTTGAAATTTTGAAGCATATCAGAATATCAAAACCATGATATGGATTAGCTACGAGCCATAAGAAAAAATATTAAAACATGCCGGGAGAAAAATTTCCCATTAGGAAGAAAACAATTAGAAAAAATTTAAACAAACTGTTTAACTAAAACAATTCAAAAACGATTTATTGCATGACGATATGAAAAGAAATATTAGCAGAAATAATTTTTCGAAATTTAATGAAACAGGTCATAATCAAATGACAGATGCAACTGAAGTGATAGAAATTAATATTTTTTGAAGAGTAATTGTTTGATAACTAATGAGATATATCTAGTGGTTTCTCTCATCTCCGACCAGAGGTATTTCCCATTTCTTTAAGTACACAGAAAACATAACATACACAACCAAGAGGGTAGAAGAAAAGAAGAACAAACAATCTCTGGATTGTGTTAGCTCCAAGCGCAAGAGGGGAGAAGTCTGTGACACATTCTGTGCTAACGCCAACGTGTACTCGAGCGAAATTCCCACAAAGCCACTAGGAATGCTGACTCATCTTCTCACGTAGGCCAACCCGGCCTGAGTCCACAGGCCTAGCTCCCGCTCTCTTCTTCTGGCTCCCCTGTTCTCTTCTGTCGACTGGTCATTTCTGTCGACTGACTCCTTCGCTTCTTATGGGACCTTCCTTCCCTCATCCTCTTCCGGTCTCGTGGAAGATCTCGCGCACAAGCCTTTTGTGTGGGTTTCATGCTAAAACAGACAAGGGCATCCTCTGACTGGTACCCACACCCACACAATGAATGCCCACATCGTGTCACATGATCCAGCAGTTCTGTTTCAAACCATTCAGTTTAGCATGCCATTTGATTGCACTCAGTTTAAATGTTAAACAGTTCTATAGGACCAAATCATGTGTGACTACTCTGGGCCAAAGTAGACGTTGGGGTAATGACAATGAAGGGGTACTCGGCATTCCCCAAAATACAAAGAACCAGTATTACTGGAGCCTAATCATCACGTTGTTTAATGTCGTATATACGACACACTTTGTGGATGTCATATAATCTGCAGAGAAACAGTCAGTATCTTCTACAGCCCAAGCTATGCCTTGCAAAGGAAAACGATACAAGTAAAATGAAAGTATATACGTTGGTACCAGAGGAGAGAATTGGAAAAATTGATGCCAAAACCATTGTGGTCCTATGCTTGTCACAGTACTTAATGTGACCTTAGTTTTGTGACTATCGAATACGCGTTCAGTTTATTGTTTTATCGACTCCTTTTGAGTCAATAATGTTTGAAAGACCCAATGAAAGAGGAATGACATAATCTATCCGGAACTTATTCTGAAGTGAGGGTGGTTGGTTAAAACATGTTTCTTGGATGTTGGAAACTAAAAGCCAATAAAACCCCCTATTTAATATATATATCAAATATCTATTGAAACACAGTAACAAAGATTTGTATGATATATATATATATATATATATATATATATATATATATATAATTACATAAGAGTAATATTAAAATAGACATTAAAAGAAAATTATTTGTGTCCAAATATATTTTTGAATGAAGTCATGGATTATTTAGAACAATGCCAATATTTCAAACGGACAATTACAGTTTACTTCAAATCAAAGAAAAAGATTTTATTGAAAAATACAAACCCACATTAAATAAAACTTGAAATACACAAACACACAAATAAATAAATTAATAAATGGACACACACACACACACACACACACACACACACACACACACACACACACACACACACACACACAAACAAACAAACAAACAAAAATAAAAGCTCATGAAAAATCGAAAGACAAATAAAAACAAAAGCACATGAAACAAGAAAAAAAAAACGTTAGAAAAACGCTAATACTAACACATTTTCAAAGAAAAGAAATTAAAACGTAAAAGAAAAGTTACCTCGATGGACGGGAATTTTTTTTTTGGTGGGGGAAAGTACCTTGAAAACTGTTCATTCCTTCTATGAAGATAACTGAAACTCATTAGAAGGAACTAAAATAATAAAATATAATAAAATAAAACGAATAATATACTAAACATTTTATGATACAAACATTTATGAAATAAACATTATATTCAAATAATCGAATTGTGGACCAATTCAACTTTTAAGATATTTATTTTTATTCTTTGGACCAACTATACAAAGAAAAAAACTTTTAAAATAGATAGATAGATAGATGGATGGATAGATATAAAAGGTAATTGCTTTTTTAACTTTCTGAGAAATGTAAGTCAAGGGATTTGGCTGGTGCTTCCTTTCTTTGTTAATCAGTAAGTTTATTTTTTCAAAGAATGAGGTTTTGGCTTGGGAAGCATTACTGCTTCAAGACGCCGCTTTTTCTCATTCCCTTGTCTTCGGAAGATCTTTGATTTTTCTCTCTTTGAATTCTTTAAGACCTATTTTTATAGAGAATTTCTTTGGGAACAAACGTTTTCGATTGGCTAACCAATCACAGGATATTTTAAATTGAAAAAAAGTAAAAGAAAATGTTCATCAATCATAGATCATTTGGTATTTTTACACTGTTATTTGATTGGACAGCCAATCAAAACTTTTGATCTACGTCTATGGGAAGAATCTACCATTTATAGCACAGATTTTGATTAGTCATCCAATAAAGTAACAATATAGAGACATGGGTGATTAAGCATCCTAGCCCACAATTTCTGGCGGGACTATCCTTTTTTTATATTTACTTATATTTCAATAGAAGAAAACCAAGTAGTAAAATTGGCGGCCGTAGTTGAGGGCGACCAGAAGGATCTCTTTTCAATAGCTCCAACACCAAGATATAGGAGAGGGCACAACTCTTTTCCCTGGATTGTTCCATTGTACCCTTGATACAGACGTTATATTACTGAGTGTTAAGCAAGGAGGTATCAAGTACCATTTTTAAAGTCTTTGGTATGACGCAACTTGGGATTGAACCCAGGTCTCCCGGGCCACTGGCGAACACTCTACTCACTTGGCCAATGAGCCGGTAAACTCCGAAACCTAGATTTGACCTTTTAATTTCTAATGGTGGTCAAAGATTTATTTGAGTTATCAGGAGTCCAAATGGATTAATCCAAAAACAAACCCCAAATAAAATTATTTCCGCCTGTTTATTTTCATTGTTTTGACAAATTGAAAATATGCAAACTTTCACAAAGAATTATTCTTTTTTTAAATTTTTAGAACCAGGGAATAACACATATTGTCATCAAATCACCTGAACTTTTGCAGGTCAATTTTTAAGCGAAGTTTAACAGGTTTTAATTCAGAGTTTTCCTTCTCCTAGACTAGTTGCCTCACCAAGGCTGAAGAACCTAGTCTGCCCTACTATTTACCCATAGCTGGAGGAAGAATAATTTGATTCATACCTTTTCCAAGGGTATTAGTGCTATGTGAAATGTAATCAACCTCGTCCAGGATTTGAACTCGTGCCGCCGTGTCTATTTCATACGAGGATAACCATTACACCACGGGCACCTCCCAATTACACCACGGGCACCTCCCAAATACCTAATTTATAGTAAAATGAAAAAAAATTTTTAAATTCATCTCATGTCATTTAATGTCTGACTAATTCAACATCTATTCTCCTTTATCTGAACAGGGTTTTCGGAGAAATTAAACCACAACTTTACAGAATCTGAAAATCTGTCGAATCATCGTATGAGTACATACTATAAACCTCGAGGCAAAACAAGATTTCATCAAGGTATTTCATTCCATACCGAGTAGAGATGGACCAAATATTTCTGGCGTGTGATCTCTCGAACAAAAATTTTGCTGCGATAATGATGCTTTACAAAAACACGAAAGCAATAGTTCACTCATCCGATGGGGACATGGGCTTCTTCAACATTGTCGCTGAAATTATGCAAAGTGAGAGTGTAGCCCTGTAATATAATTGCGGATGGATTTCGTTTTGTATATCTTGCCTTTCGGTTTAGTTAGGATGAGAACCTTTCGGCCCAGTGCATGGGTTAGTTAGGTGCAAACATTAACGCAGGTGCTCATGCGCGCGTGGAGAGGATGTGTCATTCAAAGACGTTAAAATAAAAAGCCCGGATAGGAATTGTACCAGGCGGTGTGAATGACGTCATGCAACGGAAGCTTGGGCTGAGGATTTTTGGTATTTGAGAAAAAGCAGTTACTTGAGTTCCTGCGTCCGAACGGGAAGGTTGAGATTCAGACCTGGGCGAGTCCAGACGGCTTTGTTCGCTACGGGCGCCGCGCGTTGGTTGGGTTGAGAGCTGACGATGTTAAAGCAGTCAGCATAGAAAGATTGGGTCTCCCTCTCATCATGTCGAAGAACCTTTAAACTCAAAAAGGTAAATAAAAGTTTCGTACCTAAACCAATTTCATGAATGCCGAGTATTTTGGATTCCCTATGTCTATTCCACACATCCGTATATCTGGCAGTGTAACAGCACTATATAGGTTTATAATCTACCAAGATTCCGTACTTTGAATGTCAATAGGTCTAATAAAAGAAATTTTATTTCACATTAAAAAAAGACAAGAATAAAACGATACACAGCAGAACCTATGGCAGATGTACACTACGGAGATGATCCAGCCCTTTTCGTAAATAGACCTGTACAAGCCAAATCCCCATATCCTGTGGGTGTCCTCGTGGTGTGTTATGGGTAAAGTGATGGACTGCGGAATCGTAGTAAGCGAGTTCGTACTCCAGTCGCGCTATTACGTTCCCTTTCGGGCAAATACCCTTGGGAAAGGTATGAACCCCTTATCCTTCTAGCTATGGGTTAAATAGTAACACTACTGTTCTTCTAGGAGAATGGCTTTGGCATTAAATAACCTACACAAGTTGATATTCCCTAAACAAAGAAACCAACCAACCCCATTGCATAACCTGAGGCAAGCAGCTAGGGCAATCTTCGTGAACACTGATAAAACTGAGTACATGTGTTTCAAACAAAAAGAAGCATCTTTAGATTAAATCACAAGCTTCTGAAATTAGTATATTAGTTCATATACCTCGGTAGCAATATCTCATCCACCGAAAGCAAAGTCAACATGCGCATATTAAAGGCATGCATAGTTATTGAAAGGTTATTGCCTATATACAAATTGAATGTCTGATGAAATTAAATATGATTTCTACCAAACTTTACCCCTGTCAGTACTATTGTATTGCTGCACCAATTGAACTCTTCCGAAACGCTTGGAGAAAAAATCTAGATGATAACAATATAGAGTGCTGTTTAAAAGACGTCCTGGAAGTAACACACGACAAAATAGTATCTGTGCAGCCAATCTCCTACCATCGTACAAACCATGAATTTAAGATGAAGAAATGCTGGCTATACCTGGTGAAGTAATGAAGAAATCAAAAGTGACATTCTCCAATTACATCCTGTACAAGAATACACCTATGTTGGCCGACCAGCAAAGCTTGTTTACATCAGCTTTGTGTGGACACTGGATGCTGTCTAGAGAAACTAACTTGAGCGACGAACAAAAAAGGTGGATAGAAGGAGGGCTTAGAAACTACGTGCTATTAGGATAACTTGAAGACAATGATATATATATATATATATATATAGTTGAAGAAGCAATTTTTCTATGATTATTTCAATATTTCAATTGTCCGGTGGCAAAAGCTGCTTGGTAGTTCCAGGAGTGGCAGTACTGCCTTGAGCTACCGAAACTATGTTAACACCCTGGTTGGCGGCTGATGAGGACAGAGTATCGCACGTGATTTCATACGTTGTACGATGAAAATACATATAGTTAAAGAAGCAATTTTGCCATGATTATTTAAATATTTCAATTGTACGGTGGCAAAAGCTGCTTGGTAGCCCCAGGAGTGGCAGTACTGCCTTGAGCTACCGAAACTGTGTTATCACCCTGGTTGGCGGCTGATGAGGACAGAGTATCGCACGTGATTTCACACGTTGTACGATGAAAATATATATAGTTAAAGAAGCAATTGTTCTATGATTATTTCAATAGATTCATATTTAAAAATCAATCAGTCAAACAGTACTAACGTCCAAATGTTTTATCTTGCGTTCTCAAATCACTCTTAACTCTGCTCGTTATAATTTCCTACAGTGATTAATGTTATTTAGAAAAAGACTGACAGGTCGAATAACGGCACCATTTTTTATTACTGACTCACCCACCCAAATGTCTCTCTTTCAAAATTATGTTTACCATTGCAATTCCTGTCAGTTATTGCCTTCCATCGAGAAGAGACTGACACTATCTTTGTTTGGAGTTCATATGTGCGTCTTCTAACATAAAAGAACAATCTTCTTGTCACGTAGACTTGAATGAGGCTGTCTGCTTCTACAATTACCAGCAACATTTTATTATAAACAGACACAAATATATATTGATAGATATGAACAGTACTGAAATAGATAGATAGATAGATTTCTCGATCAGAATATTTATGTTTCACAGTCTATCAAATGTTTATTATATTTATAGTTTAGCATTTTTGTATATTCATGAATTGATAATTTATTGTCTGGCTATGTTTACATGTACACACAGATGCAAACATACGTCTCCACAAGCACTATTAAACACACATACACATGACATATACAAACCCAACATACATGCACTCAAATATATATGGTATATTTAAACTTATCTGTGGTATGTTATCGAATAGGCATTGTGAAATATAGTTTGACGCCGATAACGAAATAAATATATAAACAGTTTGGTAAAAAAGATAGAGGAACAGAATTCTTATATATATATATATTGAAGAGTGAATATTTAGGCACCAACTTATTATTCAAGCATGTTTAGATAAAGACTATGTAACACTGTTTATTTCATTTTTTTATTTTATTTTGTCAAGTCTTCTTGTTATTTTTCTCAGTCAGGATCTAGGTGGTAAAGGAATTGCCCCATGTCTTCTGCCCAAGTGCTTTCGACCGTATTTAATAAGTTGGTGTCTATTAAATGCTAGTTTATTTACGTTTGTTTTTTTTATTTTTATACATATTGCTTCTAGGATTTGTTATCGTTTTTCATTAATTTTTAATGTGATTATTGTATTTTCTGTGTGAATCCTCCTTACATCGGAAGATGTAAGTTGGTTAATGCTGTTGTTGTGTTTTATAATTAAATGTTGTTTTATTACACTATTTTCAGAAAGGTGATAAGTGAAACCTCAAGGTAATGTTCTGGTTGTATAGCCAATGTAAGAATTATTTTTGTTTTTCGAGAGGCACTCACGAAATGGACATCTAACGTTATAAACTACTTTTGTTTGGTTTAGGTGAATTTTAGCGGGGCTAGTGTTTTTTCTTATCAATGAGGTTTGATGGTTTAAATTAAGTGTAGTAGATGATAAGTTTAATTTGTTTTTGTTTCTCGATAGGTTTAATGTGTCTTTTTATAATGTTGACAGGATCATTGGCCTAGTGAGTAGACTGCTCGCCAATGGTCTGGGAGACCCTGGTTCAATCTCAGGTTGCGTCATACGTAAGACTTTAAAAATGGTACTTGATATATCGGTGCTTAACACTCAGCAATATAAGGTACGTATCAAGGGTAAAGTGGAGAAATCCAGGGAAAGTAGTAGCACCCTCCTCTACACATCGATATTGTAGCTATTGAAAAGGGAGCCTTTCGGTCGCTCTCGACTAAGGGAGACAACTTTACTTATTTTTTTATAATGTTGGTTATTGCTTGTTTCTCTTATTTGTAGATATAGTGAATTTGCTTTCTATTTTATAGATTAATTCTGTTAATGCTTTTATTGTTGGTAGAGTAATTCTTTTTGTGAATGTTTTGAAGATATAGTTTTATGAAGAAGGAAGTTACTCACCAAGTAACAGAAACTCACCAAAAAGTGAGCGGATAGAAAATACTCCTTTAGCCATTTTTATTTCCACCAAGCAGTTTTGTAGTTTTTTTGTAAAATATTCAAAGATGAGGAGACGGAAAATGCTCTATGAATGAATTTTTTTTATAATCGCCATTTCATCTTTTTGGGGGCATTCACTGTGATGGTTAAGTAGGGTGGAATTGTAACTGGTAGGCCTTTTATATAGAGATGTAGTGAATTTGTTATTATTCCTGGAGTCTGTAAGTATATCAAGGAAAGACTATTTTATTAAATGTTGAGTTCGGTCGTAAAGTTTAGTACAGAGTTTTTCTCTGGAGCTGGTTTAAGTTTATTAACTTCGTCATAGAAATGTGTTGTGATGAAAATATAGCGGTTATGTATCTCGGGTTTAACTATAATTGTTTTAGATATTGTGTTTTCGATGAGGGACATGTAGAATTTGGAGATGGTAGGATCAAGAGGCGACCCCATCGAAATACCATCAGTACTGATGTCAGTATTCCCTAGGAATTTACTCGCGGAGACATAATGAAATTTTTGGGAGTTTTGCTGAGATCGCAAAAATGTGTTGTGAAACTGCCGATGAAATTTCATGTATAAAGACAAGTATTCAATTTGTTAAAGAATGAAACGTTTCGAAAACTCCACATAGAAATAATAGGCACAAACAAACATTGCCTGATGGTTGCACGGACTGGCGTATTATTGGTGACGTAAACCGACAACTCGCTTTTCCAACGGAAATAGTATCAACTCGCCAGCGTCCAGATCACGTCATTTGGTCAGTTGATTCCAAAAAAGTTATCGTTACTGAATTAATGATCCCTTTCGAGACCAACATCGACTGGGCGCATCAGCGGAAATTGGAAAAGTACGGAGACCTACGTGAACAGTGCACTTAGAATGATTGTTCAACAGACAAATTTCCTCTTGAGATTGGATGTAATGGTTTAATTTCGAATTCATCCCCTACATTTTTAACCAAACTCGGATTTCAGCAGCAAAGAAGAGGGAATATAAGAAAAAAAGGTCCAAAACCAGGCTGAACTGCATCTGAATGGATATGGCATTCGTACAGATTAAACACCATCCAATAAATTCTGGTAGTATTGTGAGATACTGATGGGGCGCCCTAGGTTAGTGGTAATAATGCGTCGGTCCCGAAACCATGCCTGAACCCAGGGTCATCATCTGATGAAGACTTTACTGGAAGTAACATTGCCCATTTTCTTTTTCCGGCATGTCTCGTATATATATATATATATATATATGTGTGTGTGTGTGTGTGTGTGTGTGACCATATATATATGCTCCCCTACCCCCGTAGGGTTGAGCTCTCAAGCGAATTAAGTAATCATGTTGCCATCATCGTTTATGCAAGGCTCTTCATATATAAACTGAACTCTGGGTAGCCGTTAAGTGGATGTATGTAAACAATAGTAATTGTGATTCATAACCGTTTAAAATTTACTTGGCTGCTGCCGGTTCACTTGTGGCTGAGGGGTAAAGTCTTGGATTGGCGCTTGAGTCAACTGGGTTCGATCCCAGCTACGGGAAGCTAGTATGTCTAGCCACACTGATGAGTTCTGATAGAACGAAACAGATCTGTCTGCGGATGACTATATATATATATATGTGTGTGTGTGTGTGTATGTTGCCGGAGAGATCATAGAATGGGACTTTTGTGGTACAGGTAACGAGGAGATTTTCTAGAATTTTTTGTGGTATAGCTGGAGGAGGAATTGTGATGTGATTATAGACGTTTTCTATTATTATTTATGGATTCGTGAACTGAAACGTTATAAAAAAGTTTTTGATATTGTGAAATGCCATTATACATTTGTTTATAGGGGGGTTACAGTTTAAAATTTGTATGAATTCATATGTTCATTGGATAGTGGGTGACCAGACGGCTCCCTTTTCTATAGCTACTTCACCGAGGTGTAGGGAAGGGCGTTACTCCTTTCCCTGGATTTCTCGACTTTACCCTTGATACATACCTTTTATTGCTGAGTGTTTAGCAAGGATGTATCAAGTACCATTTGTATGATGCGACCTGGGATTGAACGCAGGTCTCCCGGCCCATTGGCGAACACTCTACCCGCTTGCCAATGAGCCGGTTAATCGGGATATATGGTAATATTATTTTGATGACTAATTTTGATATGTGGTATACAGGAGTCGGGATCTGCGAAATATTTGGTTTAATTAGGTTATCTCGTTCATGGACTTTTATTTCATTTGTATATGTATCCGGGTTTGTAATCTCCGGTTATTTTTGTTAGTCTAATGGATCCAATTTCAGCGTTATTGGCTGTGATAATTTTGTTAATGCGTTTTTTAAGTATGTTTGTGAGGTTTTTAGTGAGGTTTCAAAATTTTATTTTGTTGTTGAGGATATTTTCAGTTTTTAGTTGTAGCCTGTTTTATTTAATATTATGTAAATATTGATCTTGTCGGCGGTATGGAAGGTAATGTCCAGATTTACTGCTTCTTAAATTGTCGGGGTTAGACGATTGTTTTGGTGTTAAAGGTTGAAACGGTGTTGAATTCCTTCAGCTTTTAGTAAGTGACGAAAGTTTTGGTGTATAGTAATTTTACCATTATTTTGTAGGTCTTGTGTTTGGTTATATAATATTTCAATTTCATTCTTATATCAAGATCGTATTTTAATGAGAGGTTGCAATTTGGACCTAAATTCTAATATTCCTGTTGTGTCTCAGTAAGTTTGATATGTGATAGGTCGATGTGTTTGCTACTTGTTTGTGGTAGAAATATTATTCCTTTATATAGATGATTCATTTTTTTTTCAATCTTTTATTTAAGTTCGGGATTTTGGAGGGTTTCCGGAAGTTTATGTTGAATTTTGGTTATTTCAGTTCCAGATATATTTTGGTGAAGAGATTCCATAGTCCCTTTTATTTTTATGTTAAATTCACGCATTTCGGCTTTGCGTGATGTAATTTGCCGTTCTAGTGTATTTTCCCGGAACATTTTGGTGGTGTTTTCCATTTGTGCTGCAAAGTCACATAGTTATTATTCAAGCAAGTTTTGTAAAAGACGATGGAACACTGTGCGGTTATTATTTCTACTTTCATTTTTTCAAGTCTCCTTGTTATTTTTTTTTTTTTTTTTTTTTTTGGTGTCGGGATTTGGGTGGTAAAGGAATTGTCCCATATCTTCTACCCAAGTGTTTCATCGTCTTTAACAAAACTTGCTTGAACACACACACACACACACACATATATATATATATATAGCTAAATTGTAAATCTATCACTCATTCTCTCTCTCTCTCTCTCTCTATATATATATATATATATATAGATAGATAGATAAATTGTGTATCTATCTCTCTCACACACTTTGTATATATATATAGTCAGATGATGATAATTATAAAAATATTTTACCTAACAAGAAGTCTCTCTCTCTCTCTCTCTCTCTCTATATATATATATATATATATATATATGTATATATATATGTGTGTGTGTGTGCGTGTGTGTGTGTGTGTTGGTTGGTTGGTTGGTTGTTAGGTTGGTTTAAAACCATATCAGCCTTTATGGGTTATTTAATGCCAAACCGAATCTTTTAAAGAACTAGAGTGAAACTATTTAACTCATAGCTTGGGAGGACAAGTGTCTCCAGGTCTTTCTGAAGAGTATTAGAGTGAATGTGAACCTAATAATATAACTGGATAAATCTGTTTTGTTGAGTCATATATAATTTCCGTTTTGTAAAGGCAAGTTGTAACTTCGCATTTCAGACTTCCAATGATTTAAACGTAACCAGGAATTACAAAGTTAAAGAGTGGTTTCCTCGGTCATTCTTATTTCGGCAGTGGAAAAGAGGGCATCATAATTTAATCTATCATCTCACGCCCGAAAAATGGACCAACTGAAAGAGCACATTCGAGATGGAATAGTATGGGAGATTAAGAATAACAAAAACGATAGAGGAACACTTTGGAAAATTTCAACTGTTTAAGGTATCATTACTGACCGCCAAGATTGAAACTAATTATCAAAGTTTCATTCTGGTGATACGTCATTGTACTCTTTGTGAGAAGGAAAAATAAAAGGAAAATTTATAGACGAGTCTTCTTTCAAAGTAGAGAAATAGCCTGTTTCTCATTAGAAGGGGGGTGCCCGTGGTGTAATGGTTATCGTCGCAGGAAGTGGATACGGCGACACGAGTTCAAATCCTGGACGAGACTGATTGCATTTCACATTGCACTAATACCTTTGGGAAAGGTATGAATCCAATTATTATCCCTCCAGCTATGGGTAAATAGTAGGGCAGACTGAGTTCTTCAGCCTTGGTGAGGCAAGTAGTCTAGTTGATGGAAAACTCTGAATTCAAACCTTTCAAACTCCGCTTAAAAGAATTGACCTTGTGTCATATCCTGCCCGAGCGGAGGGGTTGGGTAAATCTGATATCATTAGTAGGGACGAAAATGAGTCTTTTTATGAAAATGTTCAACGTAATAAGCGGTGGGTTAATAAAGAGGTATCAAAGCAGATATTAAAGAGAAAAACTGATTGGAAAATAAGTTATACTGAGGGTAGTTCTAGATAATCGTGGTCGTATTCATTTTAAGTTTTTGAACCGCAATCAGACATTTATTGCAGACTTTCAACAGCTGCAATAGTGCACGAAAATCTAATAAGAAAATGATTCATCTTAATAATAAAAGGCTAAATTGACAAAAAAAAAAAAAAAACAAAGCAGGAAGAAATTGCATTCAAGTTGGTCTGTTCCACCCCATCCACCATTAATTTCAATTATTTCCGTTTTCTAGAAAAATGATTTGAATAACAAAAAATTTACGCTAAAAGATCAGGTGAAAATGTTTGAGGAAAACTTGTTGATCAAGAACGTTGCTGGAACCCAGATGAATTTTACTTAAGGGGATCAACAAGCTATCAGATTAATAGCAAGAGCTAATTAAAAGTAATTGCGGAAATGCTTTTGACTGAAATTTATCCATCGTTGAATTATTCCCAAATAAAACATATTTTGCTAAAACAGAATCATGTACTAATAAACACAATATAAATAAATAAAATAAAATGAAATAAATATATATATATATATATATATATATATATATATATATATATATATCATCATCATCATCATCAAGTCGTGCCGCCAGCACTGATATCTCTGACCCTCTGTCGCCACTTCTCCCTATCATTCATCCCTTTCGGTAGATTTTCAGGGTTACATCCCGTATCCTCACATAGCTGCTGTATGTATGTTCGAGCTGGTCGTCCTGTTTTTGATTGGCCATATGCGGGGGTCCACAGGAGCACATCACTTACGATCTCGTCCTTGCTTCTCCAGCAGTGTCCTGCGTGTCTGGTTTGTCTAACTTGTATAGTTTCCGTGATCGGAGGCAAATGGCCGTATAATTGGTGTCTTGTGGGGTGTTGACGCCAGGACTTGTTCAATATTGCTCTCAACATTCTTGTGTAATTGCCGTCTAGTTTCTTCTTCAGCCGTTTAGTTAGCGTCGAAGTAGTGCATTCATATAGTAGTATCGATACAACCACTGCCTGGAAGAAACTGCGTTTCATTTTATCGGTCAGGTCTGATTTCCATATGATCGGGAGCCTATCGATAGCCGTCCATGCTTTCGTTAGTCGTGTACTGATGTCTTTTTCGTTTTATATATATGTGTAAATATATATAAATATA
>OY757931.1:73511657-73514157 GCA_963585895.1 Sepioteuthis lessoniana | reverse complement strand
TGTTTTCTCTAATAATAGGATTTGATATAAACAATTTGTAATTTATTTGTTTGCACCCTGTTAAATAGTTTCCAGCCCAGCTTTAACACTCATAATTTTTTTTGTTATTAATTATTTGTTTGCACATGGTTAAATGATTTCCAACCTAGCTTCTAGCACTCATAATTTTCTTTGATATTAATCATTTGTTTGCACATGGTTATACGATTTCAACTTTTGTTTTCTTATACAAAGAGTTCTTTTTAATATTAATGATTTGTTTGCACACATTTTGAATCGTTTTAAATCGTTCCAAGTGTTACCAATTCAGCGCAATCGACCTTTATCCACCGTTTTATAGCAGGTTGAAGACAAAATGGGGTTTGGTAAATGTTAGCCACAAACCCTTATAAGCCAAATCGGAAGGTTGCAGGTCATGTGACAAATTCAATTGTTAAGACACGGACTTCTTAAGAACTAAGTTCCTGTTCTGGAATTTAAGGAGTCACCACCCAAGGCTAGTAGGTAGCCCGTTTTTTTTAGGTGAATCTTACCTCTCTATAGAGGGGTAGTCGGCATATTATGTAGTCCCATCTGACAAGGCTTATATCAAAAAGTTGAATTATTGTAATACACTGAAGGGAAAGAAACTCAAGAAAAAAGCAAGAAAGGCAGAATAATTATTTAATTCAAGTAGTCGCATAAGAATTGAAATTTAAAATACGGAAAAAAAAGAAAAGAATATAGAAAAATATATCAGAGGAAAGAAGAATCAAATAAAAGTAAAACGAGGGGGAAATCAGACGGAAAATATTTCCATGAATATTAATAAAGGATAATGAAACAAATTGAACTAAATAAATTCCCATTGCAAGGAATGAACTTTCAATTGTTAATATTAACAATAAAATGACTATGTACTAAAGTCATCGAAGACTGCTATGTGTGTAATGACCGATCCCCTGATGGATGATAAAAAAACAAAAAATAATTCATCTCAAATACAAAAGAATGGTTGTTTTCTTCCCTCTTGTCAATTTCTGAGGGGGGGAAGTGTAACGTAGAATATTGAAATAGGAAAAACAAATAAATTTAAAAAATATCTATAAACAGTCAGTTAATCCCTAGATGCATCAGGCTAAAAAAACTCGTTGTGGGTCATCCAGTTACCGGTGAATGAGTACGGTAATTAAATATGACTGCATAAAAACCGGGGGTTCCAAATCTTCTGCGCCGGTGTGAAACCACCAGAAACGTTTATGTTTCTCCCTTGACACGACAGTAAAGAGACGAGTCTTGTGTGAAAGGGAGAATTCGAGCAGCCGTCGAGGAGGGAAGTTAGGCCTATGTTTTGTCCCAAGAGATACCACGTCCTTTCAAATAGAAAATATTAACCTCTCTCTCTTTCTTTCTCTCTCTATCTCTTATCAGACAACTCACGGTAGCAAGCCAGCTTTAAACATTAAAGAAAAATACTAAAATGTTCTTGTTGTCCTTCTTTATCATCCTTCGTGCCCTCTGACTGATGCCTGAGCGACCATGTAGCATACCTGCCCCAGCTAGCTATTTATTCGTACGTCTACGCTACAAATGTATAAGGGAATGGATAACGGACACAATATACAGACGTTACTGGATTCGCATTTTTTAATGATTCTATAGCCCTTTGTTCACACCATTGCTGGTCTTCTTGTGTAACCGGGCCTAACAGAAAAAGAATTTTAATAAAGACAGATGACAAAAATAAAGAAATCCTAAAAAAAGAGTGCATTAAAAGTAGAGAAGAGTGATTGATGTCTGCTATTTTGGTGATGCCTAATCGTCTGATGTGAGTGTGGTTTAAATCAAATACGATTTGCCTCAAGCATTTGGATTTCTGGTTTAATTCCTTCCGTTCAGTTAATGAAGACTTGAAAATATCTTGAATGGACACTTGTGCTTTTTTCGTTTGACTTCTAACCAGCTCTTCCCGTACCTTTGAATAGTTCAGCTGCTCTCCTTCAACAATCATTGACAAGAGCCAATCTAGAAACCCGGGTTATTTTAATAGGGTTAGCAAAACGTCGATTTCTCACTCACTCTTTGCATGAGCGGAATTAGCTGAGGACCCAAAATCACCATTTAGATAGTCGATTAAGTCTGGTGACCTCAGCTTTTCCAGGTTAACTTCCGTTTTCAGTCCGGAATTCTAGATCGAGCATATCTTGTTATATTGAGTAATTCAACTCTTTCTCTTTTTTATAACTTATCTAAATACAACTGACAGCCGCTCGCTTGCAGAGATAAGCCTTGCAGAACCAACAGAAATAACAGAAGTAATGTACGCAGGCGTATATGATTGGTTTGGTTTCTTTATTTTAATGGTATATCGACCCTCCCAGGTTATTTAAAGTACGTTATCCTTGTGTAATAATATTTGGGATACTTTTAACTTATGCTTTGGGGGAATTAGATGGTTCCTTTATTTCCTAATGATATTAGTATAAAAGTGAACGTGTAATATAATGGCCGTGGGATTTCG
>OY757931.1:73469157-73506657 GCA_963585895.1 Sepioteuthis lessoniana | reverse complement strand
CGTTCAATGAGAATGTCCCGATTTGGAAAATTCCCCATGTAAGTTGGGTAAGATGATGATTTTTCGGAATGCTTTTGGCAGCCAAAAGTTCTTTGGACTGTTGGAGTTTCCAATACAACAGAATGAAGAAAAAAAATGGCCGTTAAGTATGCCCCAAGGTTTTTTTAGGTCATGTTTTTTTTGTGGTTACCCATCGTCGGTGATTTCTCGGATTTTTTGGTCCGGATTGACGTCTTGGATTCGCATGTACTGAGCAAGATGAACAAATGGATTTAGGACAGGCTACATGTCTATATTTTAGTTGCTGATGATTTACTGTCGAAAAACTGCCTCCGATGGAAACTCCGAGTGGAGCTGGTTGTCGGATCGGGGTCTTCAGAGTCGTCATTTTTCCGACGTACTGCTAATAGATTAGTCCTTTAGCGACCCACTCCTACCTTGTGTCAGTAAACAAAGCAACAGGGACAACAGTAACAATAGTCTGAGTCAAAAGTAATTCGTTAGATGGGGGAGTTACCAATTTATAGGCGTTGGTAACTGCCTAATCTCTCTCTTACCTTTCAACAGGAGATAATAAAAAATTAGACCTTTCTGTCCTCGTGTTCTTAACAGTTGATGCGACCAGAATGTACGCTCAGGGTGGTGTAATGATTACCAAGCAAGACTAGAAAGCTTTCACAAGAGAGCTCGGATCTTATTGGATGCCGCATTCATTCGGCCTTGTGCCACATCGAAGTCAAAAAAGGTTTTGTAAATTATTACACGTGGCCGAAATCCTCCGCCAAATGAACCAGTAATCCAAGCAGTAAGACTCCAATGCATCAACCCCATTTTTTAAATAATAGCAACTCGACAAATATACGAGGGATAGAACAAATTCTTTCGGGTGTTCAAAGACAATTAAGTACTGAAGGATTGATACGTAACAGAAATGTTTATAAATGATCAATGGCGATTAGATTGCGAGTGTTGAAATAAAGGGAAGATGTAGCGTTTGGAAATATGACTGGCAGTAATTGATTTAAAGAGTACATCAGTCGCAGAAAAGAGTAACACATGGCTGACTGGTATTTCTGGCACGGTATATTTTGGTTGTTTTGCAAGTCAATTTAAAATGCCCCTGCGATGTATTTTGGCCATGAATCGAATGTTATAGAATTTTGTGTACTTCTCCAGTTACTGCGGGGAGGAACATGAAGAGTGAATAATTGGTGCATTGGTCACAAGGAATCCAAGCGAATGTATTTCTCAAATGACTGAAGTCACGGGGTTTGAGACCAGGATTTTGCGACCAAGACGCTGGTCCAGTTATGTTTTTTGTTTCCTCAAGAAATTGCAGATGGCCCATGAGAAACATACGTGAATTGTATTTTTGATGTATGTATATGGTAATAGCTAACCTTGAAAATAAGTAACATAGAAGCAATTGATGAAATTACAAGAACACGCAAAATATAAGATTGTTTTTTTTTTAGTTGTTTTTATTTTTTTTGCATTTTTGTTAGTTGTAAGAAGTGAGAGTGGGAGGAAGACGCTTAGGAAATGTTTACCGATGAATATTTTGAAATAAAAGATAATGAGGAATTTCCTTTATAGACATTTTACTGGTCGGTTAGTTTGTAGATTCAAAACAGGATGTGCAGCTGTGTCTTAAGGTAAACAAGGGAAAGCAGAAATTCCACGTGAAGTGCGTGGGAAGAACTGCGTCTGGAAAATATAAACAATTAGAGTTATCAACCACGCAGTACAGACGGTCAGTCAGCAGAGAGAGCAACCAGTCAGCAGTCAGAAGAGACAGGCCATTTTGGCGGCCTCCGGGTTGTAAGGCTGTCCGGTATCAGTTTCGCCAAAGAAATACGAAGAAGGAAGGCTCACTAGAGATGTATCTCAACCTGGTGTAAATCTAAATATGTGGTGTAGATGTGAAGATGTGTCGCAACTTTGCGTTTCCCTAGGAGACCGGACTCACTCTTTCTCACAAAAACAATTTCGACCGATCGTAATTAAGAATAGAATTTATATTTCTTTATATAAGTGATACTGCCACTTCATTCAGCTACATAACATTTGCACAATTCCCAGTCATCAAAATTCCTAACGTTACTTGGTCTAGTTCACTGCATTTAATTATGGGAATAACAATGTTACGTCTACCACCATATACGCTACAATTACCATTCTTCTGTGCATTAACAATTTTTGCTTTGATATCATTAATTCTTAGGGCATTATTTTGAGCTGGTACTATTTTGGATTAAGCTTCTCGCTTTAAATTCTATCTTTGTGTACCTATTATTATTATTATTATTATTATTTACTCCTTGAGAGTTTTTTTACATCAGCGTTATCTGAAAGTTTTCGTTGGAGTTTGAATGAAGGCAAGTCTCCTTAAGTCTACATGACTCTTCTCAGTATTGGGGCGTTATCAGTAATGCTGTAGTTTGGATGGTCTCAACTCGTCTGCCAACTTCCAAGTCCTCCAGTCCCTTTAATAATCCTTTGGTTACTGTACCGAAAGAACCAATCACAATTGATATAATTGTTACCTTCATGTCCCATAGGTTTTTTCAATTCCCTTGCAAGATCGAGGTATTTCTCATTCTTTTCACTTTCTTTGAGTTTTATTCTGTGGTCAGCCAGGACAGCAAAGTCAACAATTTTTCAAATTCTCTTTTTCTTGTTAATTATTGTAAGGTCTGGTCTTCTGGCCGAGATTAGGTGATTTGTGTGTATGTCAAAGTCCTATAGGAGTTCATATGTGGCATTTTCTAGGACAGGTGCTGGGTTGTTCATATTTCATTTGTTTGTATAGTCAAATTAAAATTTCTTGTACATCTCCTTGTGGATCACCTTGCCCACCCAGTTGTGTCTAGTCTTATACTCCTTCTGTGCTAATTTGCTGCATTCACTTATTATGTGATTGATCGTTTCATCTCTGTAACCGCATAACCTACATTTGCTATTTTGTTGTATCTTATCTATTCTCGCTTTGATATGATTAGTTCTTATCGTGTTGTTTTGTGCTGCTAATCGGCGAGATTCTGTTTCTCTCTAAAAATTTCCTTTTCCTCGCCAGGTTCAGGTTTTGTCGTATGAGACGTTGTTTATTAGTCGTTTAAGACGCCCATAGAGTTGTTTTCCTTCCCATTTTTGTTTCCTAGTTATTGACATTCTCTTGGTCACCTTGTTGTCCATATCGGTTTTAATGGCTGTAATCTGTCCTCCTTCGTGTTTTTCTACGTAATCCTCGAGTCGTTGTATCGATGAGTCAACACTGTTTTCAATGCTGGCAAGTTCTCTTCCTCCCTCCTTTCTTGATACATATAGTCTGTAAACGTCGTCTCTCGAATGTAGTGCCTTATGCATGGTCATTAGTTTCCTTGTTCTGTGGTCCATGTGCTTATGTTCTTCTGTGCTCCACTTCACAAAATATCCCGAATATTTAACAATGGGTTCAGTCCAGGTATTTATTCATTTGATAAGGTTTCTGCTAGAGAATTTTGTTTCGAGTAGTTTTCTAGTTCCCCTGAGATACTTTTTTTTTTTAAAGTTTTGTCTTTCATTTCCACTTGTTTGACGGTGTCAGTCTCCAAGATACCCAAGTATTTGTAAGTTTCCTTTACTTCGAGTTTTGAAATTGTGTCATGAATTAGTAGTTCCATTCCGTCAGTCATATATCGCTTGACACTTTTCATTACTAGCTTTACAGATTTTTTATACCAAATTCCATTCCTATGTCCTGACTGTATATTCCAACTGCGTGTATTAGAATTTCCAGTTCGTTTTCATTTTTTGCAAATAGTTTGATGTTATCCATGTACATTAGGTGATTGATATTTTCTTGCAATCTACAAAGTTTGTATCCGGCTGTGCATTTTCTGAGTTTGTGGTTAAGTGGCATCATGGCAATTATGAATGGTAAAGGTGATAATGAATCTCATTGGAATATACCTCTTTGGATCTTTGCTTCTGCTAAGCATTTTCCGCCTGCTGTTAATTCAACTCACCAAATGATTTTCTCGATAAAGTTTTTTTCATTATTTTCTCGATAAAGTTTCTTTATTATTATTATTATTATTATTATTATTATTATTATTATTATTATTTACTCCTTTAGAGTTTTTCACAGCATCTCCAGCAGATGGTCTTCCACTGGTGTTTGAGTGACAGCATGACTCCTCAAGTCTCCAGGACTCTTCTCAGTATTCTGGCCGTTCTCAATACTGCTGTCATTTGGATGGTCTCTATATGTCCGCCAACTTCCAAGTCCTCTAGTCCCTTTCATCATATCATCATCATATCGCGCTGGTAGCACGGATATCCCTGACCCTCTCTCGCCACTCATCCCTATCGTTCATCGCCCTAGGTAGGTCTTCAGGACAACACCCCGTATCCTTACATAGCTGCTGAATGTATGTTCGTGCTGGTCGTCATGCTTTTGCACGGCCATGTGTGGGGGTCCATAAGAGTACATCTCTTATGAGTTCATCCCTGCTTCTCCAGCAGTATCCTGCATGTCTGGTTCGTCTAACTTGAATAGTTTTCGTGATAGGAAGCAAGTGGCCGTACAGTTGGTGTCTTGTGGGGTGTTGCCGCCAGGACTTGTTCAAGATTGCACGTAGCATTCTTGTGTAATTGCCGTCTAGCTTCTTCTCCAGCCGTTTTGTTAGCGTCCATGTAGCGCTGCCATATAGCAGTATCGATGTGACCGCTGCCTGGAAGAAACTGCGTTTCATTTTATCGGTTAGGCCTGATTTCCATATAATCGATAGCCTATTGATAGCTGTCCATGCTTTCGTTAACCTCGTTTCGATGTCTTTTTCGGTTGATTCGACGCTGCTTCCTAGGTACGTGAATTTGTCTACTAGTTTAAGAGGGGTTCCGTCTAGAGTGGAGATGTCCCCCGTTTGATTATAACACATATATTCCATTTTGTGTGCATTAACATAGAGGCCTATGCCTGCGTCTGCTCGTTCCAAACTATGTAGTAGTGTTTCGGCTTGGTCGGGTGTATTTGCCAGTATTGCTATGTCATCGGCGTAGTCGGCGTCGGTAATTGTTGTTACGGGGTACCTTCTGCTTCTTTATTTCGTCAGTTCGAAGCCATTCTCTCTGATTTTGTCAATCGATGTTCTATGTACGTAGTCTAGGCAAATGATAAAAAGGTACGGAGCCAGCGTGTCCCCTTGTAGTACTCCTGCTACAATGTCGAAGTATTCTGTGTCTCCATCTGGTGATCGTACTTTTACTTTGGTGTTTCTATAGAGAATCGTTATTGCCGCTAGTAATCCTTTAATTACTGAACCAAAACTACCAATTACAATTGGTAAAATTGTCACCTGCATCTATTTTCAATTCCCTAGCAAGGTCAAGGTCTTTTTACATTCTTTCAGTTTTAATCTTTGGTCAGCTGGGACAGCAAAATAGACAATTTCGCAATTTCTATTTTTTTGGTGTTGATTATTATTAGATCAGTTCTTCTGGCCTAGATATTATTATTATTATTATTTCTGTAAGCAAGTTTTTCAGACTTTTTTTTAACTGGTTTTTCATTAAATACTACAAGTATCCTCAGGTCTGCCTTGTTCATCGCGGTATTCAAACTGATCTTAATCAAGAAACGGTCTGAATGGTTTCCACTGTTCCGATAATGCACAGTTCCCCATGTTCATTTTAGACCTTTGCGTGCCATTCCCAAAACACCGTCTACAATTTAAGAGGATCATTGAATACGTTTCCAGACTTATTTTCTTATGGGCACTATTATTGATAGTACACACATGAAACTCTAGTCCCCTTCGAAGTAATCTCCTCCGGCTGCAATGCACATGTACCGTTCCAAAAAATTTGGAAGGCCCCCTGGAAGTCCTATTGTGTATGCTTGTAAAAGATCTTCGTCACAGCCTCAATCATCTTCTCAATTGTCTGATAACGACAGCCTTTGAGCTTAGGGAATAACCAAAAGTCACAGGGACCAAGGTCAGGACTATAGGGAGGGTGATGAACTGTGTTGATGCCCATCTTGGTCAAATAGTCTGGGACAAGGATGGAGTTGTGGACTGGTGCATTGTCCTAGTGGAAATGCCACTGACCCGATTTGAAGAGTTCTGGCCTCTTCCGACGGAATCTCTTCCTGAACTCCCTTAAAATCTCAACATAGTAACCCTAACCTTAATCCTTTGACCAATCAACTCTGGTGTGTTGACTTCCTTACTCCTCCCACACCTCTCATCATCCCTCACAGACTCTCTGCCTTCCTTGAATCTCTTATGCCACTCAAAAACTGATGCTCTATTCATGCAAGATGGTCGAAAGGCAGTCTGAAGCATTCCATACGTTTCTGTTGCAATTTTTCCAAGTTTAAAACAGAATTTTGTTGCATATCGTCTCTTCCTCACGTCCAGATTGCATTTTTGAAATTCCCCAGCTTTGACAATCAGGCTTTAGTAGGGTATATTCCAATTCCTCTGATAGTAGTTCATTTGAACGTGAAATCGTAAAAATTGGTCAGTCATCTCATAGGATATATTGCAATAACATACTGAATTTCAAAGTGTTTATGACAATTTTGAATGCCTGTACAAGAAAGTCTCGAAACCTCTTGAATGCACCACCTATGTCATGGTCACCTTCATATTCTACACTATTTTCAGCTCCCTGGCAATTATTTTTGTGACATATTCACAAATAAAACTTTGTGGCTCTTACTGAAGTTCCTACAGCTCTCTAGGACTCGTCGAAGTATTCTTGTCGACCTCCAGTGTGAATCTTGTGGAAGATTTCAATTGTTACTTTGATCAGTAGTTCATGGAATCTCTATTCTATGGAGATTCTTTGGGATTTCCCAAAGACGCCTACCAAGAATAGAATCACTTACTCAAACGTTTATGCGAAATTTAATGCCAAAGAAAAGAATTAATTGTGTATATTATTCATTGACATATCTCAATCTACGATTTATCATCTACATTTCATGCCACTTTATAACTTTTTACTTTCTCTTTCTCAACGAGTGTCCTGGATATGACACTAAACAATCTGATGGTGAGGTTACAGCAGTGCTGGAGCTTTGGGGAATGCGGAGTACCCCTTCATTGCCATCGCTCCCAGGTCCACTCTGGCCCGGAGTGGTAGTACCTGATAGGGTCCTATCTATGGGTCAAATAGAACTAACGGCATACTTATGCTAAATTGAACTGTATGATTAAACTGAATAGCTTGAAATAGAAAAGTTTTTGAAAATTAAACCGTACTTACATTTAAACTGCGTGCTTATGCTTAACTGAATTATTTGAAATAGAACTGTTTTTCGACATTAAAACTGTATTTACACTTAACTGAATTGTTACATATAACTGCTTGACTAGTTTGAAATTGAAATGTTTTTGACAATTAAACTCTGTACTTATGCTAAACTGAATTGTTTTAAATAGAACAGATTATTTACATAAAATGGATTTGGCGTTAAATAACCTACAAAGGTTGATATTCCATAAAACCCAACAAACTAACCAACCAACCATTTTGTTATTTATTTTCATCAACATGTATTTTTTTCTTCCATATTCTCAGTTTTTCTCCTTTTTCATAAATCCTGATTACAATTCTTATTGCACTTTTCTAGTTTTTTTTTTCCATCAATTTCTTATGTATTATATTTCTTTGTCGTATCAAATCGTTTATGAACACATGGTAAAACATATAGAAGAATAAAGCCAAATTATTATCCTTATCTAACGAAAAGAAAAAAAAAACTTTTTTTCTTAAGAATAAAAGAAGGCAAAAAAAAAAAATTCAACGACCTATTTCAACAAATTTTGAAATCTTTAAAAAAATACGTGTTTGCCTTTTCTCAACGAATCTCCGTAATAAAAAGGGGAAAAAAAGGTAAAACCCCAAAAGAAATTAGGAATTTTTCTACATTTGTTTCGTAAAAATAAACATTCACTTTGTTTTGTTTCGGTAAGCTTAAAAAACTTATTCTATACTTGAGTTTGCCGGACGATTTAAAAAGAAAAATGTTTAACATAATGTCAAATTTCAGAAAAGTTTTTTTGAAAAGAATTTCAGTTTTGTATGAATATATATATATATATATATATATATATATATATATATATATATATATATATGTGTGTGTGTGTGTGTGTGTGTGTGTGTGTGTGTGTGTGTGTAACTGTATCCATAGAATTATACATAAGTAAACGGCGTATGTATGTAAGCATACACCCATAACTATATGTTTGTATATATATATATATATGTGTGTGTGTGTGTGTGTGTGTGTGTGTGTGTGTGTGTGTGTGTGTGTGTGTGTGTGCATTATATATATATATATATATATATATATATGCATTTGAAAATACATGCATACAGCGTGTGTTATATAATATATATTGTGTGTGTGTGTGTGTAATATAATATTGTGTGTGTAATATAATGTGTGTGTGTGTGTGTGTGTGTGTGTGTGTGTGTGTGTGTGTGTGTGTGTGTGTGTGTGTGTGTGTGTGTGTGTGTGTGTGTGTGTGTGTGTGTGTGTTAAGAAAATATTCTCCTGTAAACAATTTTAAAGAATGTATCAATACATGAATTGATATATTAATAGATATGAACAATCTGCCATAGATAGATAGAGAGATGTGAAAAGATTAAGATGGATAGATAGATAGATGTGAAAAGATTAAGGTAGATAGATAGATAGATGGATAGATAGGTGTGAAAAGATTAAGATAGATAGATTGATAGATAGATGTAAAAAAGGTTAATATAGATAGATAGATAGATCATATTTACCCAACCCCTCCGCCCAGGCAGGATATGACACAAGGTCAATTTTTTAAGCGGAGTTTAACAGGTTTGAATTCAGAGTTTTCCTTCTCCTAGACTTGTTGCCTCACCAAGGCTGAAGAACCTAGTCTGCCCTACTATTTACCCATAGCTGGAGGGAGAATAATTGGATTCATACCTTTCCCAAGGGTATTAGTGCTATGTGAAATACAATCAGTCCAGGATTTGAACTCGTGTCACCGTGTCCAGTTCCTGTGACGATAACCATTACACCACGGGCACTTCCTAGATAGATAGATAGATAGATGGATGGATAGATAGGTGTGAAAAGATTAAGATAGATAGATATAATTTTCTATTGATTGGTTTGTACTCGTGAAAGAATGACTTTTCTTTAAATTGTCCAAGGAAAATCAGAATTTATGTTGAATTCTCTCCTTTAGTATTTGTCTAATTCGTTTTCTCTTGCCGAAGTTGATGGAATATTTTATTTTAGATATATCATTTGAATAATATGTGTTGATTAATTCATCTTTCCCGATATCGGTAGGTCTTTAACACAATGGGAAATATGACTATTTAATTTTTAATCATGTGCCATTCGATGATTTAGATTCACAAAATATTCACCTACATTAAGCCTTACTACCAAAAGGGATCGAACGGACAAGATAGATACGAGAATCTTTAAATAAGTTTCTAGACTTTTTTCTTATGGACTCTTTTATTGATAGTACAGACATGAAACTCTAGTCCCCTTCGAAGTAATCTCCTCCAGCGGTAATGCATTTGTTATACCGTTCCAACAACTTCTGGAAGGCCCTCTGGAAGTCCTAATGTGTGAGCGTGTCAATGACCTTCGTCACAGCCTCTTTCATCTCCTTCATCATTCATCATCATATCGTGCTGGTAGCACGGATATCCCTGACCCTCTCTCGCCACTCCTCCCTGTCGTTCATCGCCCTAGGTAGGTCTTCAGGACAACACCCCGTATCCTCACATAGCTGCTGAATGTACGTTCGAGCTGGTCGCCCTGCTTTTGTGCGGCCATGTGTGGGGATCCATAAGAGTACATCTCTTATGAGTTCATCTCTGCTTCTCCAGCAGTGTCCTGCATGTCTGGTTCGTCTAACTTGAATAGTTTTCGTGATAGGGGGCAGGTGGCCGTACAGTTGGTGTCTTGTGGGGTGTTGCTTCCAGGACTTGTTCAGGATTGCACGTAGCATTCTTGTGTAATTGCCATCTAGTTTCTTCTCCAGCCGTTTTGTTAGCGTCCATGTAGTGCATCCATATAGCAGTATCGATGTGACCGCTGCCTGGAAGAAACTGCGTTTCATTTTATCGGTTAGGTCTGATTTCCATATAATCGATAGCCTTTTGATAGCTGTCCATGCTTTCGTTAACCTCGTTTCGATGTCCTTTTCGGTTGATTCGATGCTGCTTCCTAGGTACGTGAATTTGTCAACTAGTTTAAGTGGGGTTCCTTCTAGAGTGGAGATGTCCCCCGTTTGATTATAGCACATATATTCCGTTTTGTGTGCATTAACATAGAGGCCTATGCTTGCTGCTGCTCGTTAGCAAACAATTAGACATTAAACTAGGACCGTTCACACAAGAAGAACTCGACTCGGTTCTCAGAAAAATTAAAAATAGGAAACACTTCATCTCCTTAATTGTCTCATAACGACAGCCTCTGAGCTTAGGGAATAACCAAAAGTCACAAGGAGCATGGTCTGGACTATAGGGAGGGTGACGAACTGTCTTGATGCCCATCTTGGTCAAATAGTCTGTGACAAGGATAGAGTTGTGGACTGGTGCATTGTCCTGCTGGAAATGTCACTGATCCGATTTGAAGAGTGCTGGCCTCTTCCGACGGAAATTCTTCTTGAACCCCCTTAAAACCTCAACATAGTAACCCTAACCCTAACCCTTTGGCCAATCAACACTGATGTATTGACTTCCTTACTCTTCCCACGCCTCTCATCATCCCTCGCAGACTTCTGCCTTCCTTGAATCTCTTATGCCACTCAAAAACTGATGCTCGATACGTTTATGTAGCTTTTTTTTTTCATGTTTAAAACAGAATTTTATTGCATATCATTCTTCTAACGTGCCCTCACGTCCAGATTGCATTTTTGAAATTCACCAGCTGTAACAATCAGTCTTTAGTTGGGTGTATTCGAATTGCTGTTGTAGTTGTTCATTTGAAACTGAAATCATAGGATATGTTCAGTCATCTTATAAGATGTTTAGCAATAACATATTGAATTTTCAATAGTCTACGACAATTCTAAATGCCTGTAGAAAAGAAGTCTGGAAACTTATTGAATGCACCATTTAATTGTCCTATATTTTTCCTACCTCTTATCCCTTTCGAGAGAGAGAGAGAAAGAGAGAGAGAAAGAGAGAGAGAGAGAGGGTTTCATTTAATGCTATTATCGTTCTTGTAGAAGAAGAGTGAAGGTACTCGTAAACCTTCCGTCGAAAGAAGCCAACACTCTTCAAATCGGTTCAGTGGCATTTCCACCAGTCCACAACTCCATCCTTGTCACAGACAAGTTGACCAAGATGGCATGGAGCCGATTTGAAGAGTTCTGGCCTCATCCGACGGAATCTCTTCCTGAACCACCTTAAAGCCTCAACATAGTAACCCTAACCCTAACTCTAACCATTTGGCCGATCAACGCTGGTGTTCTGACTTCCTTACTCCTCCCACACCTCTCATCATCCCTCACAGAATTCCAACATCACGGTGTAAAAGCTATTGAATAAGGAGCTTTTTGGTCTCCCTTGACTACAGTCGCCAACTTTACTTATATATATATATATATATATATATATATATATATATTAACAAGGCGATTTATACCCTTTTTTCTTAAATCAACAAAGAGTTCAAACATAGGACACTACCTAAAATAAATTATTATCCTGATTATTATCGTGTCAACTTCATTACAAAAAAAATTCCTACATTAAAAAAATACAATCGTCAAATAAAACACTTGGGTAAAATTTACAATTACACGAAACATTAATTATAATTTTAACAAATGCCATAAATAAAATATTATTTTGCGTTGCAACTAAACATTCTGTTACACTGTTAATTTATTTCAGTTCCATTAGTTGCGTTTGGTCATATGGAAAAGGGTGAGTGTCGTTACGTTTTTGCGCATGCGTTCCATTAAATATTGACTTTATGACTCATTTTCAGATCACTTGTTAATCGTTTTTTAGAGTGCAAAATGTAATCAGAGAATATACAAGTTTAATTGCATTGGGCTTTACGTTCATCGGAAACCCGGAGAGAATTATTTCTTATCGTTTCTATTTGCATTTTAAGATTTTCAGAGACTTATTTACGTATTTATATTTCTCACTGTCAACAGGGTGTGTTGTTGAGTAAATTTTTGTAAAAAGGTTGACAGGAGCGTCTAAAGTCTAAATTTCCTGTAAACAGACTTGAGAAAAAAAAGAAGCTTCGAACGAGTAGCAAATCGACGATGGATGCATACCGAAAATTATTCAGCTTTAATAGGCAGAAAAATATTCGGTATGCTCCCATAGATAGATAGATTGATAGATAATTAGATAGATATGAATAGTGATATTGAAAGATATGAACAAACTGAGATAGATAGATAGATAGATAGATAGATAGATAGATAGATAGATATGTATAGTGATGTTGAAAGATATGGACTAACTGAGATAGATAGATAGATAGATAGATAGATAGATAGATTGTTTACATCATACAAATTTATTTAATGAAAATAAAGTCGTTTTTATTCATGTTTAACCAGTCTTGTATCAACGAAAGACGGCTGCTTGAATTTATGAATCAAAAACAAAAAAAAAAAAAAACATCGGAATTATATCTTTGAATTTGAATTCAGAAAATATCTGGTACCTCTCTTTTTAAAGAGCAGTTTAAAAGGTATATTTTCCCGAAATATGTAGACGAAGAGAATTTTCCAGAAAAAATGAGAGGATTAAAATTTGCTTTGCAGTAATATATTTATACCGGGTAACGCCGAGTAAATACCCAAGTATATAATCATATATGTGTGTGTATGTGTTGGTGTGTGTTGTTGTCTTAGGAAAAGCTTAGAAGAAATGCTACACGAATCTAAACTAGTATGCTGTGTTTTCAATTATTCAGGAAAAAGCAGTCTACAAGAGAGCAGTTGTTCGTGCACTTACCTCCCATCCGGTAAACCTCCCGGGTATGATAAACATGACATGCTGGGCTCAATTGGAAACCGGGAGACCTGGGTTCGATCCCAGGTCGAGTCATACCAAAGACTAAAAAAAATGGTACTTGATGCTTCCTTGCTTAACACTCAGCATTATAAGGTATGGATCAAGGGTAAAGTGGAGCAATCCAGGGAAAGGAGTAGTGCCCTCCCCTACACCTTGGTGTAGTAAGCTATCGAAAAGGGAGTCTTCGGGTCACCCTCGACTATGGTCGCCAACTTTACTTTTACTATATTTATATACGTGTATATATAAATATATATATATATATATATGAGGGGTAGACATATGTATATAAATAGATAGATAGGTAGATAGATAGATAGACACATGTACACCCCCCTACCCCCCACACACGCACACATATACATATATATATATATATATATATATATATATGGGGGTTAGACATATGTATATAAATAGATACATAGGTAGATAGATAGATAGATAGATAGACACATGTGCACCCACCCACCTACCCCCCACATATATATATATATATGGGGGGTAGACATATGTACATAAATAGATACATAGGTAGATAGATAGATAGACACATGTGCACCCCCCACCGACCCCCCATATATATATGTATATATATATATATATATATATATATATATATATATACATATATATATATATAAAGTACGTATTCACCCCATAAGTTCAACATATTTGACACTTTGTTTCTCAAAATCATTTCACGATTCGAAAATCATTTTTTTTTATAAATGCTAGTTCTCATCTTGTTTGGGTTTTTCTGGTCTATGTGTGTGTGTGTGTGTGTGTGTGTATGTGTGTGTGTGTGTGTATTCGCACGCACGTAAGTATGCAAGCGTCTGCATGTGCAAATGCATGTGTTAGTACATGTGTGTGTATTCGTGTGTGTGTGTGTGTGTGTGTGTGTGTGTGTGTGTGTGTGTGTGTGTGTGTGTGTGTGTGTGTGTGTGTGTGTTTCTTTTCATATAGTTACTTTAGTCGTTCTTTTTATTTATCTGTTTTTCCTTGTTAAGTTTCTTATGTACAGAAATTCGTTTTTCTCCGAATTAAGAAAAAACAATCAAACAATCGACTCAAAATAAGAAGACAACTCAATCTAAAAAGCAAAACAACTTTACAAAGTAATCATCGTCTTATACCTTCCAACTACTCCATCAGTCCCCCCCCTCTCAGACCCTCAAAACAAAAAAAACATACATAAAATCAAAGAAAAAACAAAAAACTAAAGCCTTTTATCTCAAGAAAATCGCTTATGAACGCACACGGACGCCTAACGAGATTTCTTCAATCACAAATTGCACCACCTACATCAACTACCCCAATCCTATCTCTCTCTCTCTCTCTCTCTCTCTCTCTCTCTCTCTCTCTCTCTCTCTTACTATTACTATTCTTCTTCTTCTTCTTTTCGTTTTTTTCATTTTGTTCTTCTTTTCTCCCCATAATCATCAAAATCACCATCATCGTCATCATCATCGTCTTCCCCTTCTTTTATCTGCTCTCTTTCTTACTGTCTTTTCTTTTTCTTTTTTAGTTGACTCATTCTTCTTCTTCTTCTTCTTCTTGATTTCGTCCTCCAGAATTTCTTTTTCCTCTTCATCATCCTCATCATTATCATCATCATCCAACCATTGAATAATTTCTTCTTCTTCTTCTTCTTCTTCTTCTTCTTCTTCTTCTTCTTCTTCTTCTTCTTCTTCTTCTTCTTCTTTAACTTTATTTTTGTTTTGAATTTTCCTGCACTCTATACAGTAACTATATATCGATCCCTATCACGGAAATCTATCTTCGTTATTAGTGTCAAAGTCAATGACGACGATGACGATGAGAGGCGCGAATATCAAAGGCCCTTGAGGCAGGCAGATGTCGGGAGAAGGGCGGTGTATGGGCACCGGTAAAGTGCCTTTGAACGAGTTGTGGCAGGTGCAATCTTCTTCTTTTACAAATAATTGTCGGTTTTACCTGGAAATTTTCCCCATTAAACCAATACAGGCAAGGTGAGTGTAAACCAGGTAAAGGTGAGGAGGCAAATAGAGGAACAGTTGAAGAATTTCTAGCCTGATTTCATAGATTTTCAGACGGCTATCATTATCTTTATTGTTTCTAACATATCATATATTGCAGCCAAAACAGCTACAACCTCTCTCTACAAAATAAGATGAAATATTTAATTAATACATTGATTATCATTCTGTCGGCGGGATTTGGAGTATGCTAACTGTATACTCTGCAGAGAGGTAAGACTGAACCAATAAAAGGGGTGTTCTGAGAAAGATGCTAAACTGTATTTAATGGTGAGACTCGACTTCTAGGATTCTTAGAAGAATGAAACCCCCTTCATTGCCTGGTCGAATCATAACAAAGACTCAAAAAATGATACTTGATGCCTCCTTACTTAACTCTCAGTATTATATGGTAGGGGTCAAGGGTAAAGAAGAGCAATCAAGGGAAGGGGGTAAGGCTCTCTCCTACACCTCGGTGTTGAAGCAAATGAAAAGGGAGGCTTCAGGTCGCTCTCGACTACGGTGGCCAAATTTCTTTTAACACGTTTATAAAATAATAGAACTCCTTACTTAAAACCATATAACTGTGTTGTCCTGTTTGCTGTTGCTGTAGGATACTCGGACTGCATCTCTACCGAGGGGTAAGACCCCCTCAACGCGTGTCCTGGATATGAAACTAAGCAATTTTATAGTGAGGTTCCAGTAATGATGGAGCTTTTGGGGAAAACAGAGTACCCCTGGTCCACTCTGACCCGGACTGATAGCACCTGATAGGATCCAATATATGGGTCAAAAAGAACAAAACTGTTTGAGATGAGACTGTTTTGACATTTTACCTGCGAAGTAATGCGAGTGTAAATTGTTTTAAATGGAACTGTTTTTGTACGTTAAACTGAATAGTTTGAAACAGAACTGTTTGAGTAAATTGAATTGCTCGAAATACAACCGTGTACTTATGCTGACATTGGCCCAGCGGTTAGAGTATTCGCCAATGGCCCGGGAGACCTGGGTTCAATCCCAGGTCGAGTCATACCAAAGACTTTAAAAATGGAACTTGATACCACCTTGCTTAACACTCAGCATTATAAGGTACGGTTCAAGGGTAAAGTGGAGCAATCCAGGGAATGGAGTAGCGCCCTCCCGTACACCTTGGTGTAGTAGCTATCGGGTCACCCTCGACTATGGTCGCTAACTTTACTTACTTATATGTTCAAAAATGGATTTGGCATTAGATATACTACAAAGGTTGATAGGCCATAAAACCCTAACAAACAATAAAAAAACAACAAATACCAGTGTATAAAAAAATGACTATTATTAAATAGAAATAATTTATTGAGATTAAATAATTATTGATATTATAGAGAAATCACCGATCATTTGGAAATAGTATCCCTCCAATAATATCAAACGGGATTTTTTTTTCTATTCTGTGGCTGAGGCAGTACCTGTGGAGATTCATAAAATAAAAAGAAAAAAAATCAAACGTATACCAGTTTCCGGAAACAACAGACAGGAAGTAAGAGCTGCGCCTGCTTGAGAAACTTACCAGCGCTAACGAGAGACACTGCTTTATTCAGTAGTGACCGTTTGGACTGGAAAGAACTACTTCCTCCTTGATGCTGAAGATGACATATCTGCTCAGCGGAACGCTGGCTCACTCTCCCGCCAGTAGTAACATTTGCTGAACAAATCTACTTGACAACTGGATAGACCATTAAACTCACAACTTCGTTTAAAGGCATATCAACCTTTCTTGGTTATTTAATGCCATACCTATTCTCCTAGAAGAACAGTATTGGTACTATTTAACCCATAGCTGGGAGGATTAGAGGGTTCATACCTTTCCCAAGGGTATTTGCCTGAAAGTGAACGTAATAGTGCAACTGGAGTACGAACTCGCTTACTACGATTCCGCAATCCATTGCTTTAACCATTACACCACGAGGATACCCGCTTCAGTGTCGGTAGACAGGCTAGATTCCCGAAGCTGGGATCGAAACCCGGTTGACTCAAACGCCAATCCAAGATTCTACCACTGATGTAATGGTTATCATTGTAGGAAATGGACACGGTGACTCGAGTTCAAATCCTGGACGAGACTGATTGCATTTCACATAGCACTAATACTCTTGGGAAAGGTATGAATCAGATTATTCTCCCTTCAGCAATGGGTAAATAGTAGGACAGACTAGGTTTTTCAGCCTTGGTGAGGCAACTAGTCTAGGAGAAGGAAAACTCTGAATTAAAACCTGTTAAACTCCGCTTAAAAATTGACCTTGTGTCATATCCTGCCCGAGCGGAGGGGTTGGTAAATAAGATTAAACTCAAAACTCCCCAAAATGACGCTCTTGTTAGCATCCGTATCTACTAACATACGTCACAAAACTACTATTGGACATAACCACCGACCTAAAACTCACCACCACCGAAAATGACAAGGATATTTCAACACCTTGTCTGGGAAGTGTGGCATATCTCCACTGGTTCAGGGAAACTCTCCTTGCCACAGAAAAACTCTAAAATAATGGTGAAATTTAAAAGATATCTTCGTCTATTTCCTTGCTTCCATCCGTAATTCTTTTGCAGCTTTCACAGACAAAGAATTTGAATTGGTTAAGAAGAAAACAATGGAGTCAGATACTTCAACCGGTAACCGGCAACCAGCAACGATAATCCTCAACTCTCAACGAAACTAAACTAATTAACAAGAAATCATCTGACCCATAAACTCATGTATTGATGCGCCATATAGATGCAAACGAAATGCATGAAGAAAAAGCTAGACGGGAAGTACACGCGAAAGTTAGGCGCTGTTTTGAACACATCCTGGGAGCAGTATCCCATAAAACAAGAACCGAAAAACTTTGTAGCTTCCATTACACAAACAAAACAATACAAACGAGATATGCGTGACACAGAGGAAGAGCTTAGGACGAACTCAAAGAAGGTACTCTCTTATGGAATCTTTTATATAAGTGCTCGATTTCTGGCCCACCAGCAAAGATTTACATATACCAGCTCTGTTTGGACTTTTGCGCAGTTTGGAGGACTTGCTGAGAGCAGTGGATGATGGGAACGAATGGAGAGAAAATGTCAGAAAACTCGGTGCTGTCTGTACGCCTTAATGATGAAGATGATCTGATAGAAAAACTTGAAGCAAAATACATGGTTCGCAAAAGCATGATCAGCTATCGATAGGCCGTCGGTTATATGGAAGACCTGACCGATTAAACAAAACACAATTTTTTTCCAATGAGCGGTCGTGTCGATATTTCTACATGGATTCACCACATGTAAGATAACTAAACTTATAGAGAAAAAGCTTGATGGCAATTACACAAAAATGCCTTGAGCTGTATGAAAAAGTCCTCGAGGTAAGACCCCACAAATCAGCAGCTGTACGGCTACCTACCACCCGTCTCGAAAACTATCAAAATAAGACGAACAAGACATTTGGGGCACTATTGGAAGAGTAAGGGCTAACTCATAAGGGATGTACCACAGTGGATCCCTTCACATTGACGAGCAAATTCGACGACCAGCTAGAACTTACTTACAGCAGCTCTGTGCCGATACAGGATGTAGCCTGGAATACCTCTCGGGAGCGATGAACGATAGAGACGGAAGTGGGTCAAGAAGATCAATCCTACTACCGTGACATGATGATGATGATGATTATTATTAATCACTTGAAACAATATAACGGTACAAACACAGGATACTTGATATCATATAACTGTGTGCTGAAATATTTAAGAAGCAACTGTACAAATAGTTAATATACATTTACATCATCATCATCATCATGTCGCACCATCAGCACGGATATCCTTGACTCTCTCTTGCCACCCCTCCCTATCTCTCATCACTTCCTGCATGTCCTCAGAGCTACATCTCGTATCTACACAGAGCTGCTGTATGTAAGTTCGAGCTGGTCGTCCTGCTTTTGTTCGGCCATGTGAAGGGGCCCACATGAGTAAATCACTTATCAGCTCGTCCCTTCTACTCCAGTAGTGTCTGATTCGTCTAACATGGACAGTTTTCGTGATGGGTGGTAGGTGGCCGTATAGTGGCTGCTTTTTGGGGTGTTGCCTCCAGGTTTTGTTCAATATTGCTCACAGCATACTTGTGTAGTTGCTTTCAAGCTTTTTCTCCATCCATTTAGTTAGCGTCCATGTAGTGTATCCATACAGCAGTATCGACATGACTGCTACTGGGAAGAAACTGTGTTTAATTTTATCGGTCAGGTCTGACTTACATATAACCGATAGTCAATCGATAGCTGCCCTTGCCTTTGCTAGTCGCGTGTTGATGTCTGTCTCGGTTGATGAGACACTGCTTCCGAAGAAGGTGAACTTGTCAACTAGATTCAGAAGGCTACCGTTTAGTGTAGTTTGTCAACTAGTTTCAGAGGGATACATCTACAATAAATGTAATTCACTTACTTTTATGCATGAATAACCTTAGAAGGGTTGTTAAAATCAATCAAACTATTATATAAATGTATAAATAATCTTATATATAATTAGTATACTATTATTAAACCGTGGAATTTCAACGTGATCATTTATTTTCTAAGTTTACTTCAGATTTTTTTTTTCTTTTTAGTTATTCGACCACGAAATAAGTAACACAAATCCGTCTGAAAAGCCTTTACTTATAAGATGTTTAGTTTCCATTTTTCTGGTACATATCACCCTGCTTTAAAACAGGACCTTGCACTCCTCTCAGCCTTTTGACTGGGTGGATACGCAACCTCTCTATGTTGCGTAGCCATATACATGAATATGGCCATGTTCATTACTATAGACTATATAATGAACATAGGAACGTCGAAATTCGAAAACACGTAACGACTTCTTGTTCAGGTACGAAACCTTTTTATTAACTTTGAGTTAAAGGTTTCGACGTAAGGAGGAGAGATACAATCTTCTATGCTGTCTTATTCATTTGGCCCCCAACTCGAGCAGCCCCCCATAGGGCGCACGTTCGCCTCGCGCCTGCGAACTCCAAAATCGATCCTTCTCGTTTGGCGTCTAAAACCTGACTCTTATTTTCTTCAAATTCTCACACAAACTTCCGCGTGCTTCCGGTGCGTGAAGTCACCCGCACCTTGTCACCCAGTATCGTCTCGGACTGTTATGACATCTGAGTGACACCTCCATCCGCTCGCGCACACCCGCGTTAATACCTGCTTCAATCTTACACCCAACCAACCCAACCGAAAGGTTCTCAGCCTAACTAAACTCAAAGGCATGAACCGAAATCCCTCGGCTATTTCATAACACATTGATCAGCAAGTATAACACTGCACGTTGTTGTCCAGTTTAAGCTATAATCAGGCATCTGTGCTTGGGCCCATGTTTGAGTCCATGTCCAGCTGGACTCACCAGGCACACATTGCCGTAACTGAGCCGATGATCAGCAAAGTCCATCAGGACTTGAGCTTCGGCTCATGCTCTACGGTCCCTTCCCCTAAATCCCCACTATAATCGACCTTCGAGTCATTGACATTGTGTCAAGTCCTGTCTGGTGGGAGGCAGAGATAAATATAACCCTGCTTTAAAACAGTAGAAGCAAGTTATTTAAACATTCAAATCCATTTTAAAAGACAAATTAACCCGTAATAACCTCATTTCTCGCGCGAGGATAGTGAAAATAAATACGTAAATCTCATTAAATATTTGCACTTTACTTAAAGTAAAATATGATTTGCATTAATAATATTTAGGTTTAGTTTTAAAGGTTAAATATATTTTTCCGTGCGCTTCATGTTTATTTTATGGGCTTCCTTATTGTTTCATTCTAATTAGGAAAATTGAAAATCTAGGTTATAATTGGTTAACCGTAATTAACATCTTTTGGATCTAGGGGTGATCTAGTTTCATTCTTAGTGAGGATCTATCAAAAGCGGGAATCTCATTCTGCACCCAATTCTTGATGGAATGTTGAATGAAATAAAAAGAAATGGTCGCTGCTTGGAAAATGAGTGACGAAAAACTCAAAATGTTTTATTTATTTACTTCGTTTATATTTTTTTATGTTCATTATTCTACTTTTATTGAAAGATCCATATTCTTTGTCCTTATTCGCTTACAGTTTGTTTGTTTTTTTCATTATATAGCTTTTTTCTTTCTTTTTAGATTTTTTTCAAAGTTAAGTTCTTTCTTTCTTTTTTTTCTGCTTTGTCGATTTCTATTTTAAAAACTTTACTATTTCTTCTCTCTCTCTTTCTCTCTCACACTCTCCCCCTCTCTCTTCTTCTTCTTCTTCTTCTTCTTCTTCTTCTTTAAATCCCAGATTACTATTATTATTATATTTCTTCCGCGTTAGTTTCTCAATTTCTTTGCAATGTCCATAACTTCTCCGTACAATCTCGTTAGTTTGTCGCTTGCAGCACCCATACAGTTGTTTTTCTTACAATTTCTAGTGTTGATTTTTGTTATTATTCTGTCTGAATTTACGTTGCTAATGCTGTTATTTTCTGATGTAATTATTCTTCATCTATTTTAAAGGAATCAGCATAATCCTCAAAATTGTTGACTCCTAATCCTCCCTCTTTTCTTGATACAGTTTGACAATTTTACCTCTTGGCTCTAAAATCTAGTGCATAGTGATCAGATTTTCTCTCTATCGGCCAATTTTTCAGATCCTTGTTCTTGTCCATTTTAAGTATGGTCCAGAGTATCTTACAAGGAGGACTGCCCTGATATTTATCGCTTGAATGAGATTTCTATATCAGAGTTTTGTTTCTCGTTTGACTGAGGTAAGCTTTTCTTTTTCATCCAAACAGAAGATCAGAGGGTTCGGCCAGCTAAATAAGTAAGAAAAGTTTACATAAGATGATAAGTTGAAAAGAAATGTTAAAAAAAAAATTGTTGATTTAGTACGGTGATGGTTCACATGTACATCATCATCATCTTGTCGCGCTTTCAGCACGGATACCCCTGACCCTCTCTCGCCGTCCCTTCCTATCGTTCATTGCCTCCTGTAGGTCCCAAGAGCTACACCCCGATCCTCACCGAGCTGCTGTACTTAGGTTCGAGCTGGCTGCCCTCCTTTTGCACGGCCATGTGAAGGGGTCCATAGGAGTACGTCACTTATGGGCTACATCTCCAGCAGTGTCCTGCATGTCAGGTTCGTCTAACTTAGATAGTTTTCGTGATGGGTGGTTGCTGGCCGTACAGCTGCTGTACGGCCACCAACCTTGCTCGCACCAATATTGCTCGCAGCATTCTTGTGTAGTTGCCGTCAAGCCTTTTCTCCGGCCGTTTAGTTAGCGTCCATGTAGTGCATACGTATAGCAGTATCGACACGATCGCTGCTAGGAAGAAACTGTGTTTCATTTTATCGGTCAGGTCTGACTTCCATATGACCGATAGTCTATTGATAGATGTTCATGCCTTTGTTAGTCGCGTGTCGATGTCTGTTTCGATCGATGAGACACTGCTTCCTAGGTAGGTGAACTTGACAAAAGATAAATCTTTCGTGTTTTAGTCAATTTTTACTCCTCCCTCATATATTTTCTAAGTTGGTGATTGAGTGTTATTTAACCTTAAATTTAAAAAAAGAAGTAGTGGAAGCGAACCTCCCAGCAAAATGGCTTTTGATTTTCATTTCCGGGGTTTGTCCTCCCGCTATCAATTCTAACCTCCAGTTTCCAATGGCATTCGTTGTCCAGTCGACTAGAGCTGTAGAATACCCCGGCTGCACCTTTGCAGAGGTAAACCCTCTGCAAGGAGTGTCCTGTTTATGACACCAAACAATCTGATGGTGAGGTTAGTGATGCTGGAGCTTTAGGGAATGCAGAGTACCCCCTTTATTGCCATTGCACCAGGTCCACTCTGCCCCGGAATGGTAGCACTTAATATGGCCCTATCAATGGCTTAACTAGAACTAACTGCATACAAATTCTAAACTGAAGTATTTGAATTAGAACAATTTGACTAAACTGAATAGATTGGAATAGAAATGTTTTCACAATTAAACTGTACATCCATTTTAACTGCATACTTATGCTATACTGAATTGTTTGAAATAGAAGTATTTTCATAAAAATGGATTTGACGTCAAATAACCTACAAAGGTTGATATGCCATAAAACCTAAACAAACAACCAACCCATAGCATTCGACATGAGGTTTATGATTTTTTCAGGTATTTTGTATATTTTTATTTTGTATATTTTTCTATTATCCAAGTTGACCGGACTATATCATAGGTTTTTTTGTAGTTAATACATGTTACGATTACATTTTTCAGCCTCGTTTTGGTTTCTCTGAAGATGTGGTTGTCTCTATATAATAGGTCAGTTGTTCCTCTTGCTCTGATTGTGGCATCTGGTTTGTTCATCCGGTAAAAGTCCACGGGATATAAGTGAATAATAAATAACATCTCTCATCTGTGCAGTCAGGATTTTTAACATCGTCGGTAAACATGTTATAGGTCTATAGTTGCTGTGGATGAGTCATCTTTGGGATCCTTCAGGATCAGGGTAGCTTTTCCCTTTGTCATCCATTCTGGCATGAGTTCTTCTTGTTGCTATTTACTCAATAGAATGACCAGTTTCTCGTGGATGAACGTGAATTTTTAAAACTAGAATCGTGATCTGGTGTTTTTCGATTTGATATTTTCATGGATTATTTTGTATCATTATTTCATTTCTCGTAAGTTTTTTTTTTTTGTACACCAGTGTAAGCTTAGAACCTTTAACTGGAGGATGAGTGACAGCAAGTTTCTTATGATCAACAGCACTCTTCTCAGTATTCTGGCTGATCTAAAAAATGATGTAGTATGGATGATTTCGATTTGTCCTTCAGTGACCAATTTCTAGTGAGTGATTATATGTATTGCGTATATTTATGCTTTTTCTGACAGATTTGGGTGTTGTTGTTTTTTTCAGTTGAATTGATAGAACTCTGTTAAAGAAATGAGCAGTTCCGTAAGGTGCATTTGATTGTATTTCGTGTAGTTTGGGGCTACCAGGTACCTTATACATATTTTTCTCTCTTTTCTTCATCATCCAGAGTTATTTCTTTATTACTAGCTTAGTGTTAGTATTTACGTGCAACATTATTATTATTATTATTATTATTATTATTATTATTATTATTATTCCTTTAGAGTTTTTCACATCAGTTTGAGCTGATGGTTTTTCACTGGAATTTGACTGACAGCAAGTCTACTCAACTCTCCAGGACTCGTCTCAGAATTCTGGCCGTTCTCAGCAATGTTGTCATTTGGATAGTCTCTACCCGTCCGCCAACTTCCAAGTCCTCTAGGTCTTTTAATAATCCTTTAGTTATTGTGCCTAAAGCACCAATCACAATTGGCACAATCGCTACTCTCATGTTCCACAGCTTTTTCAATTCTCAGGCAAGGTCGAGGTACTTATCTTTCTTTTCACTTTCCGTCAGATTTATACTGTGGTCCGCTGGGACAGCAAAGTCGACAATTTTACAAATTCTCTTTTTTGTTGTTGATTATTATGAGGTCTGGTCGTCTGGCCGGGATTAGGGGATCCGTTTATATGTTACTTCCAAGTCATCCAGTCCCTTTAGTAATCCTTTAGTTACTGTTCCAAAAGCACCAACTACCATTGGTATAATTTTCTCCTGCATGTTTCACAAGTGTTAGCAGATAGTTTCTCATCTAAGTCTGAGTGACAGCAAGTTCTCAGTAATGCTGTCATTTGAATAGTCTCTACCCGTCCAACAACCTCTAAGTCCTCCAGGCCTTTTAATAATCCTTTAGTTATTGTGCTAAAACAACAATCACAATTGGTACAATCGTCACTTCCATGCTCCACAGCTTTTTGAATTCTCTAGCAAGGTCGAGGTACTTATCTTTCTTTTCACTTTCCGTCAGATTTATACTGTGGTCCGCTGGGACAGCAAAGTCGACAATTTTACAAATTCTCTTTTTTGTTGTTGATTATTATGAGGTCTGGTCGTCTGGCCGGGATTAGGGGATCCGTTTATATGTTACTTCCAAGTCATCCAGTCCCTTTAGTAATCCTTTAGTTACTGTTCCAAAAGCACCAACTACCATTGGTATAATTTTCTCCTGCATGTTTCACAAGTGTTAGCAGATAGTTTCTCATCTAAGTCTGAGTGACAGCAAGTTCTCAGTAATGCTGTCATTTGAATAGTCTCTACCCGTCCAACAACCTCTAAGTCCTCCAGGCCTTTTAATAATCCTTTAGTTATTGTGCTAAAACAACAATCACAATTGGTACAATCGTCACTTCCATGCTCCACAGCTTTTTGAATTCTCTAGCAAGGTCGAGGTACGTATTCTTCTTTTCACATTACTTCAGAGTTATTCTGTGGTCAGTCGGGACCTCGTTGCGAGTTTTTCACACCAACGTTAGTTGACGGTCTTTCACTCCAGTCTGATCAACTGCATGTCTTCTCAGATATCCAGGACTTTTCTGAGTATTCTGTGCGATCTAAACAATGCTGGAATCTGGATGGTCTCGATTAGTCCTCTTATTTCAAACTCCTCCAGGCCCCTTTTCAAGCCTTTGGAAACCATTTTTAGTTCGCTAATTACAACTGGTGGCACTGTGAACTTCATGTTCTACAGCTGCCTTAGTTCAGTGGCAAGGTCCAAGAAGATGCCTCTTCTTTTTCTTTCCTTGATTTTTACTCAGTGTTCGGCTGGAATGGGTAAATCCGCCAGACAGCAAGTTTTTTTTTTTTTTAATTATCGTTAGGTATGGTTATCTGGCTTGTATTTGGTGATCTGTTTGCAGGTTAAAATCGCAGAGAATTCTATGCGTCTCATTCTTTAGGATGGTATCTAGTTTTTGCATATACCATTTGGTATTATGGTCAAATTTCACTTTCTTGCGCAATTGCTTGGGTATCACCTTCCCGACCCAATTGGGCGTAGTCTTATTCTCCTTTATTATGTGAATAATTATTTCCTTTTAGTCAGCACGCGATCTTCACTTGTTATTATTTTGCGTATTAAAGTTTTTGGATTTTAAATCATAAGCGTGGCTTTGTTCTGTGCTGCTGTTATTAGACATACAGTTTCATTTTTTAAGTTTCCTTTTTCGTAGCCACATCTAAATCTTCATGTGTGAGATTTCACCCGTTTGTCGCTTTAGAAATCCAAACAGTTCTTTTTAGTCCCATCCACTTTCCTTGTTTTCGTCGTTTTTCTTTATGTCCTTTTATTATCAGTGCTGTTTCGAACCTCTGTAATTAGTCTCTCTTTGCTTTTTTTTAATATACAGTGGTAGAAATAATGATAACCTACCCAATAAATTCCAATATAACTTTTCTACCACATATCAAAAATTTACAAAATAGCTACCAAAGGAAGTTAATGAATCTAGAAGTATAGGATGATATTTTTATTTATGTTTATTGGTCTGGTGGGTAGAATGTTTGCCAACGGACCGGGAGACCAGGTCTCAATCCCAGATCGGGTCATGTCAAAGATTTTAAAAATGGTACTTGATACCTCCTTGCTCAACACTTGGCATTATAAGATGCGTATCAAGGGTAAAGTGGAGCAATCGAGGGAAAAGAGTAGCGCCCTCCCCTACACTTCAGTGTAGTAGCTATTGTAAAGAGAGCCTTCGGGTCACCCTTAACGAAGGTCGCCTACTGTACTCTTATTTACATTCGTAAAAGTAATGACAAAATTAAAGTATTTTATGGTAACAAAAAGTGGAAATAAAGATAGCACACATTGCCAAAATTGCATTTTAAAAAGCAAAAATAAATTCTGAAAACAAACAAATAAGTTGATTACTATTTACATGCACTTCCTTTAACTTGTAGCATATCTACACACCGGTTATTCGTCTAATTAATCAGATTTAAGAGTGTGTCATTGGATATTGTTTCCCGAATTCCTTAACGACACACCAAAGCATTTCTTTATCTTCAAATTGTCTCCCATCAGCATTAACCTGTCTTGCTCATATACTGCAGTGGTTTTCGATGGGATTCAAGTCAGGATACTTCGCAGGCCAACTCAAATAGTAACATTTGACAATGTTACTATTTGAGTTGGCCTGCGAAGTATCCTGAAAATTTAGTACCGTGTGCAATCTTTATTTCCGTAAAATGTTAACGTAAAGTTGGACGTTTTTAAAATGCTTTTTGAGAAAAATATAGATGCTATGAGTAAAGTTGGCGACCATAGTCGAGGGTCACCCGAAGGCTCCCTTTTCGATAGCTACTATTCCAAGTCCTCTAGGTCTTTTAATAATCCTTTAGTTATTGTGCCTAACGCACCAATCACAATTGGCACAATCGCTGCTTTCATGATCCACAGCTTTTTTAATTCTCTGGCAAGGTCGAGGTAGTTATCCTTCTTTTCACTTTCCTTCAGGTTTATTCTGCGGTCCGCCGGGACAGGAAAGTCGACAATTTTACATATTCTCTTTTTTTGTTGTTGATTATTATGAGGTCTGGTCGTCTAGCCGGGATTAGGTGATCCGTTTGAATGCTAAAGTCCCATAGGAGTTTATGCGAGTTATTTCCTAGGACAGGTGCTGGGATGAGCATATATCATTTGTTTGTATGTTAAAAGTGAAATTTCCTCCACATTTCCCAGTGGATCACCTTGCCGACACAGTCGTGTCTCGCCTTATACTCTTTCTGTGCTAATTTGCTGCATTCGCTTATTATGTGATTGATCGTTTCGTCTCCACCACGGCATAGCCTACATTTAATGTTTTGCTGCGTCTTATCTGTTCTCGTTTTGATATGATTGGTTCTTATGGCATTGCCCTGTCCTGCTATTAGGAGGGATTCCGTTTTTCTCTTAAGGTTTCCTTTGCTTAGCCAGGCCCAGGTTTTCTGGTGTGAGATGTTGTTTATTAGAATTGTTTTCCTTCCCATTTTTGTTTCCTAGTTGTTTTCATTCTTTAGTTTATCGTGTTGTCCGTATCGTTTCTGATGGTTGTAATTAATCCTCGTTCGTGTTTTTCTATGTAGTCTTCAAGCCATTGTATGGATGTGTCAACGGTGTCTTCGATGCTGGTAAGTCCTCTTCCTCCCTCTTTTCTAGATACATATAGTCTGTCAACGTCGTCTCTGGGGTGTAATGCCTTATGCATGGTCATTAGTTTTCTTGTTCTTTGATCCATTTGTTTAAGTTCCTCTCTGGTCCACTTGAGAAAGGGTCCCGAGTATCTGACTAGGGACACAGCCCAAGTATTTATTCCTTTGAAGAGTTTTCTGCTGGAGAGTTTTGTCGCGAGTAGTTTTCACATTCTGCTGAGATATTCTTTTCGGATCGTGCCTTTCATTTGCACTTGTTTGATGGAGTCAGCCTCCGAGATGCCCAAGGAGTTGTAGGTTTCCTTTTCTTCGAGCTTTCTAATTATTATTATTATTATTATTATTATTATTCGCCTTGAAAAATTTTCAAATCAGCGTTTTTTTTTTTCTATTTCCCATTCTTTCTTTCCGTCTTTTTTTGTTTTTTTGTTTTTTTATTTATTATTTAGAGTTCCAACTTTTTTTTCCTCGATAACTGCCATATATTTTTTTCCTTCTAAACTGAATACAAGATTTTCCATCATGCATTAATGTTATCATATTGATAAAAACTCTATCACTCATTTTTCATCTTCAAAGATAAACTTATACTTAAAAACAAGTATCTTTGTTTTAATTAAGATTTTGGAATATGTCCAAAAATCATTTTAGCTAGCGTCTACACATCTGAAAATCTATTCATAATTTTATTCACGTCCCAGTGCCTTTTCTGATTGACTTTCGTCCTATTTCTACGTCGAATCTTCTAAAAGACATAGAATTATCTTTAGGGGAATCTTTATCACATGAACCACAAAAAATAGATAATATGATAATTTACTTAGTAAAAACCTTTACATTACTAATATTAAGTACAATTTCGGATGTCACAAAAGGGTTTCTACTAATAACTAGAAGGTTATTACCTCTGAAGAAGCAAGTATATTTGTATGAAATATTTTCTTTAATTTTTCGTCTTTTAAAATCATATTAAATATTTTACATTTCGATTTAGTTTTTGAATGGTTTTTTTCATAAGTATTAAAGGATATAAATAATATAGATAAAAATAGATAAAATGAAAGATAAGTGGCTAAGTTGAGGAATTAAAACATTAGAGAAGATATTTTAACTTTCTACAATACCACAAAGGATCTTATTTTATCACCAATCCTAGATTAGCACTTGTTATGAGTTTAACCTCAGTGAAAAGGTAACCAATAAAAATAATAAAAAAAGCTGCAAATGTATTTCGGAATTAGGAGACACACAACCTTTTTGTTGATTGCTTGGTGTGTGGCTTTGTTAGTTGGTATCTTCATTGTGTTGCATGAGGTATCATTAAATATCCTTGTATGTTATTTAATGCCAAATACTTTTCATGCATATATATTATATATAAGATTTTGTTTGGTTGCGTTATATGACATATCAACCCTTAAATGTTATTTAATGCCAAATCCTCCTTATTCATACATATTATATATATGATTTTGTTTAGTTGCATTGTATGACATACCAACCCTTGAAAGTTATTTAATGCCAAATCCTCTTTATACAAATATATCAAATACATAGGATTTGATTTGTTTGGGTTTTATGGCATATCAACCTTTGTTGGTTATTTAATGCCAAATGCTATTTATAAATACACCCAAAATAAAACCATCTATAAAGTTCACATATGAACTTGAATCCGAGAGAACTCTGACTTATCTTGACATCTTACTGATTAGAAATATTTACAAACTAGAATTTAAGGTTTAAGATAAACCCACCTGTAAAAACGACCACATCCATTTTCATTCACACCACAACAACAACACCAAAAGAGGTATCATCATAGGTTTTTATCTCAGAGTTCAACGTATTTGTTCCTCGAAATATTTAAATGAATTCAAGCGCATAGAAAACTTATTCCTTAACTTTCTAAACCCCAAATCTTTTGTACATTTGACTAAATCCAAAGCCCTCAATATCCACAATAAGAATCAACCTCGAACTAATGCCTACTTACAAACTTATAAAACTAGTTCCCCGCTCCTATAGATTCATAACTTTGTGAAACAATTCTTCTTCCAACAGCATAATAAACAACTTAAATAAATTCAATATTAAAACTACCCCTTTACCTTTAAAACAAGCCTTGATTTAGTACACGCTATCTCTCAACCCAACGTATTTTAGACTTACTATGATTATAATAATTCAGTAAAAGATCGGTAATTATTTTGCACATAGTTAAAGGGTTTCAAGTTTAGAAAACGATTATATATTTTAAGTTAAGCCTTATATAAGGCTCTGACAGATACCACCAATCCAGTTAGAGTCGGTAAAAGAGTGGGTAATAGCAATGAAGGGATATACATTCCCCGAATCTCCAGAACTGGAGGCGCATTATCCATGATACTCGTTAGTGGGGAACGGTCTTACCCCTCTTCAGAGATGCAGTTGGCATATTCCACAGCCCTAGCCGACTGGGTCTCTCCAGAATTTTGATGAAATTATAAATCAATGATTCGGTCACTGAATATAACTGCAGAAATGTAAGGGAAATAACAGAATGCTATTAGGAACTGTGCAAAGTTCTTGGGTTAGGTCATCTAGGTAAAAAAGTGTGCGGATACTCGTATTTTAATGTAAAAAAAAACACTACAAAATGACAATATAATGTTTTTAGTTAAAGCTTTAATACAAGAAATTTCATTTTCTATTGTTGATGGACGAATGGCATACAGATTTGTCATATTCTCTCTGTAAATAGATTCTCCATAATCCGTATTTTCCGGTTGTTAATCATAATTTTATTATACATGGAAAAAATTCACGTACGATTTCTGTTAAATCTTATTACACATCGTACTTCTGTAGTTTTATATTCTTTTAAAGTATTAAAGTATTCTTCTTTTCACATTACTTCAGAGTTATTCTGTGGTCAGTCGGGACCTCGTTGCGAGTTTTTCACACCAACGTTAGTTGATGGTCTTTCACTCGAGTCTGATCAACTGCATGTCTTCTCAGATATCCAGGACTTTTCTGAGTATTCTGTGCGATCTAAACAATGCTGGAATCTGGATGGTCTCGATTAGTCCTCTTATTTCAAACTCCTCCAGCCCCCTTTTCAAGCCTTTGGAAACCATTTTTAGTTCGCTAATTACAACTGGTGGCACTGTGAACTTCATGTTCTACAGCTGCCTTAGTTCAGTGGCAAGGTCCAAGAAGATGCCTCTTCTTTTTCTTTCCTTGATTTTTACTCAGTGTTCGGCTGGAATGGGTAAATCCGCCAGACAGAAAGTTTTTTTGTTTGTTTTTTTTTAATTATCATTAGGTATGGTTATCTGGCTTGTATTTGGTGATCTGTTTGCAGCTTTAAAATCGCAGAGAATTCTATGCGTCTCATTCTTTAGGATGGTATCTAGTTTTTGCATATACCATTTGGTATTATGGTCAAATTTCACTTTCTTGCGCAATTGCTTGGGTATCACCTTCCCGACCCAATTGGGCGTAGTCTTATTCTCCTTTATGAAATACCCGAATAACATATATGTCTGCATTTAAGATTGTTATTGCTGTTACAAAATGTATTGCATTGCAAGTAATGATTTATAGAATGCAATGAATCCGGTTTTCTTACACAAACATAAATAAATACAAGGGCTTGTTGGGCTCTGTACTTTTAATAATGCGTTAGGTTTAGAAGGAAAACTGCATTTAGACCAGCTATACACTGCTTTGACCGGGACATTGGCCTAATAAGAAGAGTGTTCGCCAATGGTCCTTAAGACCGGGATCCAATCCCAGGTCGAGTCATACCAAAGACTCAAAAAATGGTACTTGATACTGCCTTGCATTATAAGGTAAGGATTAAGAGTAAAGTGGAGCTATCCAGGGAACGGAGTTGCACCCTTCCCTACACCTCGGTGTAGTAGCTATTGAAAAGGGATCCTTCTTGTCACCCTCAAATAGGGTCACTATACTCTGCTGATGAATTGCTCTAGTGTCACACCTTTAACGTACATTTTCATATCTGGACATCATCGACATCATCTTCAAAGGAAATCTGACGGCACATATTAACTTGACTCTTTCTCATTGTCCGTCCATATCGAGTATGGATCTTAGCAAGAGCTGTAGACGGCATCCAATGTCTTCACAGAGCTAATGAATGTAGGTTTCTGCTGATTGGCCCAAACTGTTTGATCAACACTTTCATCAATAGAGAGTTCAAGGGGAGATATATATATATATGTATATATATATATATATAAGGATAGATACGAATACAAAAATGCTTGATACGACGATTTTTATTTTTATTTTATAGAAATCTTATCAAAGGTTGAGTAATAAAAAAAAATTATGCCGGTGAGAAGTAAATGGATTTTGTATCTTTCTATCTATCTATCTATCACAGTGGAAGCCCAGACACCCTATTCGGATGCACTCAAAACAGAAAAAAAATTATGGCAACATTCCTCATATTAAGATTTGGGATTATGTTTTCCCTTCGATTAAGTTGTTTTTCTTTAGTATACATACATTGGTATATATATATATATAATTTAGAAAAGATTTTGATTGTCGACTACTGAGAGGAAAAGTATAAGAAGATTGAAATGGTATTTTGTAATATTGTAAAATAATTTCGGATTTGAGCTAATCATTTTTTAAGTAAATTCTTTTTTTTTTTTTTTAGTTAAACTTTGAGTTTGTAGTTGAGGCAATTCATTTGTGAAGGTCACGGCTCGAGTGAGCATCTGTTTTACGTGGGCATGTCAATCATATAATAATAAGCAAATTCGAAGATGAACAGTGTGTACTAGAATCAGCTGATGTTAAATATTCGAATAAAAACATTTGAATAGAATCAAGTGATATTTTGAACTTGGCAATGACGTGTCACGAACAGATTTAGCAATAATGTGTCTCTTAAGGAGTTAGCTGGCGTGTGATTTAACGATTGCGTAACCTTTGAGTTTAGAGCATAGATATAAGAAGCATATTTGAAGACACGGGTCAGCAGACCAGAGGCGAGACCTCTTTAAGTAGACACACGCGAGGAGACGGAAGCCACGCATGTATACAACAGCCGGTCAGTGGAGAAATAACAAAGTCTCTGTCTTACTTTTTCGTCTCGTGACTGTTCAATTATCTGTCTATCTACACAGCTGATATATATCTTATCAATCTTTCTTTTCCGTGGCTACTACAAAATGGTCTAGCAGTACTATTAAATTTTCGTATTAGTGAAATCAACGGTATCATGTTATGTTTTGACGCGCTTTTTAGCACGGTGAGGTTACTACGGGTCTGACTGAAACTATAAGGGTAACTATATGGGAAAAAGTTTTTCATCGATAAGTAGTCACTCAAAAAATTTGAAATCTACTGGTAAAATAACAGTATAGAAACAGCAACATCTATACACACATTCACATACACATTCATATATACATATATATATAAAGAAAAAACTTCATCATCATCATCATGTCGTGCAGCTAGCACGGAAATCCCTGACACTCTCTCTCCACGACTCCCTTTCATTCATCGCCTTCGGCTGGTCCTCAGGGTTACATCTCGTATAATCACATAACTGTTGTATATATGTTCGAGCTGGTCGTCCTGCTTTTGATCGGCCATATGCGGGGGTCCACAGGAGCACATCACTTACGATCTCGTCCTTGCTTCTCCAGCAGTGTCCAGCATGTCTGGTTCGTCTAGCTTGCATAGTTTTCGTGACAGGTGGTAGGTGACCGTACAGTTGGCGCCTTGTGGGGTGTTGCTGCCAGGACTTGTTTAATAAATCCTCGCGACATTCTTGTATCATAAATTTATGACCATCATTTGATATAGTAAAAAAATTACTTGGGTGTTCATGTATTGCTAAATTTTGGAATTTAGTATTTAATTTATTTGTATTACAATTAATTACTTTAATAACATATCTATTACATATATTTTTTTTTATTTATTACGATGAACTTAACATTCGGTTTGTAAATTACATACACATTATTCGCGTATTACAATTAACTTAATATTTGATGCGTTAATTTCTTCCAAATATAAATAACACGAATCCTTACGATAATTTTAATAATTAGGATTATTGTTCTTTTTAATTAATATCAACATTGAACTATTATTTACTGATAACACCAAGTATATCATTTAATATTTATATAACGTAATAATTTCCCCAGAGGTATAAATGCATATTTAATCTATAATTTTAAGTAAGCCGCTCACCACTACTTAATTTTTGTGGAATAAAATGTTTTAATTTTCAGTAGTATAAAAAATTAGGGATTACGTTTTTTTCTTTTAATAGGATTCTAAATAAAAAATAAATAAATTAAAATAAATTAAATAATGAATTATAAAAAAGTTAATAATCAAAAATAATAATAGGCACCGTAAAAACATTTTCTTTAAGAATATGATAAAAAAAAACATATTGAATAATTATTATAATCTAAAAAATCATTTTAACTATTTTTTTTTCTCAAATTCTATTCTTGCCGGAAGCAATATAAGAACACCCAAATACATTTTTCTACAACATCTGATGATGGTCATCACGACCAGAAATAAATTTAAAATGACACCAAAGAAGTGAATTTTTTCTCTCTATTTTTATATAAAATGATTGTTTAGCTCTGCATGTTGATTGTATTTTAAATCCCAAATTAATAATACGTCGATATCCGTTGATATTGAGCATTCAAATTGGATACCGATACGCCTTGGATTTCTTCCTCGGGTTATATATATATATATATATATATATTTAAATTTCATGAATGTAAACTCTGCATAACTTTGAATTTGTAAAAGCACAAAATTTTACTCAGGGAAATATTTGTTTTGAGGCTAACAGAAATAAAAGTTGCTTTGGCTTGTGCAAAAGCTAGTCATCTAATTTTTGATTGCTGTGAAGTGTAAACCATACGAATCTTATAGAAGAATATGTTGCAAATCCGGAAAAGCATATATATATATATACATATCTATAAGTTTGTAGTCATCCAGCATATATCTTGGAAAACACTCTTCCTATGAATAGATATTTCTGTTTCTTTTAAAGTAAAAGAAAAGAAATGTATTAACTGCAGGATATGTGGTTTTATTTGTCAGTTTTCGCTGAAAAAATTCTATAGTTAAATTATGAATATTTTACACGAGAAATATTATATTTTCTTTTGACCATGTTGCATATCCATCCCTGACCAAGCCTTCAATCAGAGATTCTCTACGCAGAATGCACCAGTAAAATAAGCGGAAGGAGTCACATGGTTGATCGGAAATATGTGGGTGTTATGAAATGATAAATGCAAATGCCCACATGAGATTCAGAGTCTCAACTGGAGTCGCAGTTTGTCAGTGCCAGCGTTCAGCGGTCAGTCAAGTCAGCAGATAGAGAACCGAGGCCAAACAAGGCCAAGCAGTCCCCTTGCGAGGACCTGTTGAGTACGTCTCCCCGGAAAAGAAGTAAGGCCTTAAAGAAAACAAAGAGTGGCCCACAACGGGCCTCCAGTTGAGTACCTCCCGGCCGGGAAGCAGAAGAAGTGCCAAGTGGGGCCTTGAAAGTAACACGGCGTGATATGGTCAAGAGAAGAAGCTAGGGGTCAATATGGTAGTCTGTATTCGTTTCACTCTGTATATCTCTCTCACACCACATAAGTTCGACTCCTTTCGATAAAAAACTTTGAGTGTGTTAATTTTATAAACAAATGTTTGGGTCATTTTTCCTCCATATATATTATGACAAAGAAAAGAAGCAAAAGGTACGCCGCAAAAAGAATTACCGACGCCGACTACGCCGATGACATAGCGATACTGGCAAATACACCCAGCCAAACCGAAACACTACTGAATAGTTTGGAACGAGCCACCGCAGCCATTGGCCTCCATGTCAATGCACACAAAACGGAATATATGTGCTATAATCAAACAGGCAACATCTCCACACAAGACGGAACCTCTCTGAAACTGGTTGACAAATTCACCTACCTAGGATGCAGTGTTTCATCAACCGAAAAAGACATCGGCATGGACAGCTATCTATAGGCTATTGATCAGATGGAAATCAGACCTGACCGATAAAATGAAACTCAGTTTCTTCCGGACAGTGGTCGTATCGATACTGCTGTATGGATGCACTACTTGGACGATAACAAAACGACTGAAGAAGAAGCTAGACGGCAATTACACAAGAATGTTGCGAGCAATATTGAACAAGTCCTGGCGGCAACACCCCACAAGACACCAACTATACGGCCACCCGCCTCCCATCACGAAAACTATCCAAGTCAGACGAACCAGACATGCAGGACACTGCTGGAGAAGCAGGGACGAGCTCATAAGTGATGTACTCCTATGGACCCCCACATATGGCCGGGCAAAAGCGGGACGACCAGCTCGAACATACATACAGAAGCTATCTGAGGATACGGGATGTAGTCTTGAAGACCTGCCAGAGGCGATGAACGATAGGGAGAAGTGGCGAGAGAGGGTCAGGGATATCCGTGCTGGCGGCACGACATGATGATGATGATGATGATGGCTATATAACGCTCATCATTATACGTTTTGACAATAGCAAATTTTTCGACTAAGTTAAATGCTAATTCACGTTCTAAATGTTAACGAAGCACTTACTAATGTTGGCACACTGGTTTCTCTTTACAAGAAACACTGTTTTTGATTAAATCTTAGCTGTCTTTCTGTAGATGAAAAAAGCTTTTACCATTAGAAAAGTAGATACACAGACATTTATTTATCTTTTAATTTTCAAGTAATTTGCACAAAATGGAAAATTCAAAGCCAGCGAATACGGAGGTGAGAGCAAAAATTTAGATTCAATCAAAGAATTCTATTTTCAAAGAAAATTTCCAAGATATAAAGATTTTTAGACATTGGGTGCAATATTCGTAACAAAAGCAGTTAGAAATTGGCGTAAATGTTGACACAAAAATAGCTGGAACAGCAAAAGTGACAACTGCATTTAAAGATAACTTGATTATTGAGAGCAAAATACATTAAAAAAATCTGCTCTACATTTCAAAGCTGAACTTTATTCCTCCAGGCAGCGACCAATGTCGCTGTAAACAATGAAAAAAATCAAATTTGATCAAAGAGGTTCAATCGGGAGCATATCCACCGAAAAAAAAAACTCTATTACAGCAGATGAATAACAAGAAAAAACAGTCAAGAACAAAGAAAAAATCAAACATAAAAATTTGACATTGAAAGAGTAACTTAATGTATTGTAGACAGATAAGTCCACGTTCCAAATGCTTAGTAGTACGAGGTGAGTGTGGGGGGAAAAGTAAAACGCCACGAGAAAGACTGAATTATGAATGTGTGATTCCTACAGTTAAGCATGGCTGTGGGTTTATTTTGGAGTGGGTGTGTTTTAGGAAGGAGAG
>OY757931.1:73436657-73464157 GCA_963585895.1 Sepioteuthis lessoniana | reverse complement strand
CTCTAACATGTTGACAAACGAATCAAAAAGAAGCTGTGACTGTATAAACAAGCTAGCTTTCTTTTCAGAATTTTCTGTAGGCTTTAATCGCTTTCGTCTCCTTTGTTGTTTTTCACGGTTTTTCGTTTAGGGTAACAACCTGTCGGTGTCTTTCGGCGTACGGACCTTTCGACACAGCTGAAACAAGACCCACAATAAAGTTCGCCGGAAGGTTGATTGTAAAGTTTTGATTCGATATCCAGGTCTTTTGCAGATTGTTCCACGTCGATAACAGAGGGTTCCAACATCAGAAGCAGGCATCTAGTTCATTTCTCTTCTGCCATATTAGTTTTCGCTGAAAAAGGGATCGGGAATAATCAGAATATTGGGGGAAGTGAGAAAAAAGAAAGAAAGAAAACGGGAAGAAAAGTGGTATCAAAGGGAATGATTGGAGAGATAAGAAAGCACAATGAATGGCAAAAGAAAATAAGGGATGTCGGTTAAGATAAGGAAAAAGAACAAAAAAGAAATTAGATGCTAAAGAAAAAGTACGAGCTGAAAGAAAGAAAGAAAGAAAGAAAGAGAGAAAGAAAGAAAGAAAGAAATTATTTTAAAAGGGAAGACAAAATTAATGAAACGGAAATGAAAGAGAGAAAGAAAGATAGAAGGAAAGAAAGAAATTATTGTAGAAGTGAAGACAAAATGAATGAAACGAAAATGAAAGAAAGAAAGAAAGAAAGAAAGAAAGAAAGAAAGAAATTATTGCAGAAGTGAAGACAAAGTGAAGGAAATGAAAATGAAAGAAAGAAAGAAAGAAAGAAAGAAATTATTGCATAAGTGAAGACAAAGTGAAGAAAATGAAAATAAAAAAAAAGAAAGAAAGAAAGAAATTATTGCAGAAGTGAAGACAAAGTGAATGAAACGAGAAAGAAAGAAAGAAAGAAAGAAAGAAAGAAAGTAATTATTGCAGAAGTGAAGAAAAAGTGAATGAAACGAAAATGAAAGAAAGAAAGAAAGAAAGAAAGAAAGAAAGAAAGAAAGTAAATATTGCAGAAGTGAAGACAAAGTGAAGGAAACGAAAATTAAAAAAAGAAAGAAAGAAAGAAAGAAAGAAAGAAAGAAAGAAATCATTGTATAAGTGAAGACAAAGTGAAGGAAACGAAAATGGAAGAAAGAAAGAAAGAAAGAAAGAAAGAAAGAAAGAAATTATTGTAGAAATGAAGACAAAGTGAATGAAAGAAAGAGAAAGAAAGAAAGAAAGAAAGAAAGAAAGAAATTATTATAGAAGTGAAGACAGAGCGAATGAAACGAAAAAGAAACAAAGAATTGTCTGTAAATACCAAAACTAAGAAAGATCTGAGGTCAGGAACGAAGATCAAAAAGAAAGACTGTGAGTGACCGAGAAGAAACAATACTAAACGCAAAAAGAGCGAGGCATATGTGTAGAAAGAAAGAAAGAAAGAAAGAAAGAAAGAAAGAAAGAACAAATCAATACTAAATTAAAAAAGGAATAAATATCTCGTAAAGAAAGAAAGAAAGAAAGAAAGAAAGAAAGAAAAAAGAAAGAAATTGTTGTAGAAGAAAGAACAAAGTGAATAAAAAGAAAATTGGAGGAAATAATATATATATATATATATATATATATATATATATATATATATATATATATATATATATCGTGGAGCAGAGAACTTGTGATAAAACGAAATTAGAAAATAGAGCGAAAATGGGGAAAATTAATCAAGACGAATTCAATAACCTAAGGGTTGTAAAGAGAAGCATGTAGATAAAACGAGCCGTTCCTGATGAGTAAAAAGAAAGAAAGAAAGAAAGAAAGAAAGAGGAAATTACAAACCAAGAAAAAAAGAAAGAAAGAAGAAAATATTCGGAGCAAAGAAAGAAAATTAAGAAAAAAAAATTAAAGAGAGATAAAAGATGAAGAGATGTGATTGTAATGATCATTTTAAAAGGCGACTGAATAAAGAAATAAAATTAATCGAAAGTAATAATGACAAATATATAGGTTGGTTTGTTTACTGGTATATCAACTTTCTGGGTTGATTTAATGCCAAAACCACTCATACAGAAGGACAGTAGTGGTACTATTTAATGTATTGTAGAGAGGGGGAAGTAAGGAGGTTCTTTTTTAAGAGTACAAGAGACTGGAGTTCGAACTCGCGGGCTATGATGTCACGGTCCAGCACGTTATCAATCAAGATATGGGGTTACCCAGCCTCTATAAATATATGTAAGGACAAATTATGTAAGTCAATGAAGAAAGAAACTTGGAGTGAAAATGAAGAATGATTAAATAAAGAAGACGAATACAATGCTAAAATTTTGGGGAGAAAGAAACAATAAATATGATATGAATGAATTCAATAAGGAAAACAAGAAACAAAAGAATGAAAAGAGTTAAATAAAAATTTAAAAAAAAAACAACGATAAAATCGTGCGAAGAACAAAAGAATGAATGATTCGAATGAAATAACAAAAGCATAAAATAAAACAATATATCAAAAATATATTTCGAATAAAGAAAATCTGGAAGGTATATCGATTAACAAAAGGCAACAAAGAAAGTACATTGTAAACGAAGGAACTGCAGCAAAAGAAAACAAATGCGAAAGCCTGGAAAGGTTCGAATTGGCGCAGAATTTTGATCTCTGACTTAATCTGCCGGTAAAAACTCTGAAGATAGCTTTCCTTGATGTGAAGGTTTAACTCAAAACTAGGGACAAGGATCAACCTCGCTTCAGGCTTAACCTTTGCCAAACTTCTTCAAAAAATCGTTTTTCTCACCTCATCCCTGATTGCCTACAACCCCACTCCGATCGTTAACAAAGAAGGACTAACTTGAAAAAGGATATCTTATCGATACAATGATCAAGGTACAGTGACATTGCACAGCCCTGACGCACAACTTTGAAGCGTTTGCAGATGCATTGTATCGGGAGGTATCTGCATATGGTATGGAATCTGTGAATGCCCCATTGGCCACATCTGCGGGTGTGTTTCCCGTTTCGAGTGGGATGTGGGTGTGTCTGCTTTAAGAGCTGCTGTTGAAGACACCAAAGACATCGATCTGGAAGACTGGTTAATTGTGTGTTCATTGCTTCGAAAACCTGCCGAATAACAGAACCTAAGTGTTAAATGGGGCGGTAAGGCCGTGTATTTATCTAGAGTTAACATTCACATGAGAAGAAAGGAAAAAGAATTTGAACCACCACCTAGAGAACAACCTATTTGAAATTTCTACGCTTCTTCCTATCGTCATTTTTTCTTTGTACTTTTAAAGACCTCTTTTCTTCTTCTTCTTCTCTCTCTCTCTCGCTCTCTCTGTCTCTGTCTCTCTCTCTCACACACATACGCACAAATTCACTATATATATATATATATATATATATCATTTCTTATTGTCCTATTTTGATTGGGTCCATCTTTCTTTTCTGTCTTGACTGTACTCTCTCTGTCTATTTCTTTATGTTAATTTTTGTCTCTTTTACTTATGTCTCTATCTCTCTCTCTCACACACACAAACACACACACACTCTCTATCTATCTATCTATCTATCTCATTTTTTTCTCCACTGACAGTCGCTCTCTCTCTCTCTCTCTCTATCTATCTATCTATCTATCTCATTTCTTTTCTCCACTGACAGTCGCTCTCTCTCTCTCTCTCTCTCTCTCTCTCTCTCTCTCTCTCTATCTATCTATCTATCTATCTCATTTATTTTCTCCACTCACAATTTTCTTTTTCGTGACTATTAATGAATTGTTTTAGATTACTCTGTCTCCGTCTCTCTTTGACCCGACTTCAAATTCTGTACCTTGCTGTGTTACACAGCAGGTTACTGACCTTAGGAAACTCATGGATCCATTTTTTCTATTTCCAACTAGTCTCTTAACACTTGGTAAGGCAACTAGTCCAGGAGAAGGAAAACTCCCGACGTTGTCTGCATACATCGAACTTGGGCCACATCTGCTTCGTGATGAAGAAGTTAATTGTAATTCTCTCTCTGTCTCTCTCTCTGTCTCTGTCTCTCTCTCTCTTACATTATTTGCTTCAATTTTTTTCTTTGTAACACATACATTCTTTTTACATTTTCTCTCTGATTCATTCTTCTTTCTGTTTATTCTTTCTTCTCTCTTCACTCTTTGTCTCACTGTCGAGTTCGATATACGATTCTCTCTTCGTATTTCTTTCTTTGTCTCACTCTCTCTATCTCCCTCTCTTTATATATATATATATATATACATATATATATATATATCGTCATTCAATAAGTAACGTGAATATTACTTAAGCAGTTAAAAACAGGAAGCCCTGTTTGCAATAGAATCTTTTTTAAAGAAATCAGTTCTGTCAACATGACCTCCTTTACTGGCCATTGCTCTCGAAACATTTCTTTATGTCGGACTCTTTGTTTTCCCATCATTGATTGTTTTTTCAACCCAGACTTGTTGTAAAAATCCATGTTTATCCTTTCTCTAAACATTTTTAAAACTGCAGCATACTCTTCCATGAGAGTGTCCTTGTGGTGTAATGGTTAAAGTGATGGACTGCGGAATCGTAGTAAGCGAGTTCGAACACCAGTCGCGCTAATACTTTAGAACAAATAACCTTGGGAAAGGTATGAACCCCCTTATCCTCCCTGCTATGGGTTAAATAGTACCACTACTGTTCTATGAGAATAGCTTTGGCGTTAAATAACCTACAAAGGTTGATATGCCATTAAACAAATAACCCAAACCAAACCGTTTTCCATATATATCACATATTCTTCTGCAAATTCCAAATAGTTATTATTTTTCAGCAACTAAAACTTCAATGAAAAACATCTAATCAAACTTGGAATATTCTGTTTGCTTTGCTGCAATTTTGAATAGCTTTAAAAATATATTTTTACAATATTGAAGTAATTGCTTGCTGTAAGCCATTTGAAGAATTGATGTTTTTAGAAATAAATCTAAAAAAATGTTTATTTCCTTCTTATTTATTGAATGACTGTCGTATCATTTTTTTACATGTTCAAAGTTTTGATCTATTCCGCAAATACTGATGGATGATTTTCCCTCTCGATCGTGACTAGTCTTGGACTCTTGTTATGCCAGATTATTGCATTGGCTTATGCCATGATTAACCATTTCTTCTCAGTCTCCACGAGGATGTCCCCATGGTATATGGGTTAAAATGTTGGACAACGAAATTGTAGTACACGAATTCGCACTCCAGTCATGCTGGACAAATGCCCTTGGGTAATGGTATTAACCCTCTTATGCCCCAGCTATATGTTAAATAGTACCACTACAGTCCTTCTAAAAGGATGGATCTGGCATTAAATAACCCGAGAAGGTTTATATGCCAATAAATAACAAGCAGACATCTCTGTCTCCACTTAGTTTACATTTGTTAATCTATCACGTATTATGATTTTTTTTCTTTTCTATTGTTGATCTTTATAGAATAAGTGCATGTACATATTCAGATTCAGTTTCTATCTTTCTTAATAATTTCCAGGTCATTTAATTAGCAATTTCCCAAAGTTTTTTTGACTTTTTGACTTATGTGGTTTTTAGTGTAACTGGATGCTGCAATTTGTTTTCGTTTTTCCTTGATTACTTATATTCATTGCATATTAGAATTATTATTATTATTTACTCTTTTAGAGTTTTTCACATCAGTATTAGCGGATGGTTTTTCCACCGGAGTTTGAGTGACAGTAAGTATCCTCAAATCTCTAGGACTCGTCTCAGGATTCTGGCCGTTCTCAGTAATGCTGTTGTTAGGATAGTCTCTACCCATCCACCAACTTCCAAGTCCTCCAGGCCTTTAAATAATCATTTAGTTATTGTACCAAAAGCACCAATCATAATTGGTACAATCGTCACTTTCATGTTCCACAGTTTTTCCAATTCCCTAGCAAGGTCGAGGTACTTATTTTTTTTTTCACATTCTATCAATTTTATTCTGTGGTCAGTCGGGACAGCAAAGTCGACAATTTTGCAAATTCTCTTTTATTTTTTGTTAATTATGGTAAGTTCTGGTCTTTTGGCGCATATTAGGTGATCCGTTTGTATATCAAAGTCCCATAGGAGTTTATGTGTGTCATTTTCTAGGACAGCTGCTGGGTTGTGCATATACCATTTGTTAGTGTGGTCAAATTTAAATTTCTTGCACATTTCCCAGAGGATCACCTTACCGAACCAGTCGTGTCTCGCCTTATACTCCCTCTATGCTAATTTGCTGCATTCGCTTATTATGTGATTTATTGTTTTGTCTCTGTCACCGCATAGTTTACATATGATTGGTTCTTCTGGCGTTGTCCAGTGCTGCTATTCGGAGAGATTCTGTTTCTCTTTTAAGGTTACCTTTTCTAGCCAGGTCCAGGTTTTCTCGTGTGAGATGGAGTTTATTAGTCGTTTAAAGCGGCCATAGAGTTGCTTTTTCTCCTATTTTTGTTTCCTAGTTGTTGTCATTCTATCGTCTATCGTGTTGTCCGTATCGTTTCTGATGGCTGTAATCAGTGTAATCAGTCCTCGTTGTGTTTTTCTGTGTAGTCTTCGAGCCGTTTTATCGATGCGTCAACGCTGTCTTCAATGCTGGCAAGCCTCTTCCCCCTTCCTTTCTAGATACATTTAGTCTGTCAACGTCGTCTCTGGGATGTATATTATTATTATTATTACATAACTCCTGGTGATTTTTTCACACCAGCTTTCGAAATGTTCCTTTCACTGAAGTCTGAGTGACAGCAAGTCTCATCAGGATCTCAGGACTCCTCAGTATTCTGGCTAATCTTAAGAACGCTGTAGTCTATAGGGTCTCCATATGTCCTTCAATTTCCAAAAGTTCAAGCTCCCTTTTCGAGTCTTTTGGACCATTCCAAGTGCGCCAATTGCCACAGGTATCACTATCACTACCATCTTTCATTACTTTCTCAAAACTCTGGAAGGTCTAAAGACTTATCGCTCTTTTCAATTTTTTTTCACACTCTGGTCCCCAAGAACAGCAAAATCCATTTTCGGCATGTTATCTTTATTTGTCCTTAATCATCACTTTCTCTGGTCTCCTGGTCGGGAGCAAGTGTTCTTTTGTTTTTCATAATCCAAGAAAATCGTGCACGTCTCATTCTTTTGGTCAGATTCTGGTTTAGTATGATTCAAATTTAAATTTCTTGCACAGTTTTCAATGTATCACCTTCTCCACCCAGACAAGGAGTATAAGATTAGTGTTATACTCCTTTTGTGCTGGTTTGCAACATTCACTTGTTTGAGAATTTTTCACTACGGCGTTAGCTGATGGTTTTCCACTAGATTCTAAGTGAAATAAAACTCTCCTAAAGTCTCCAGGACTCATCTTAATATTCTGTCCAACCTCAACAATCAGGTCTTCCATTCTCTGCACCGATCACTTGGTTTCTGTTCCGAGTGCACTATTTATAATTGTTATGACCGTCACTTATATAACACATATTTTTTTTTAGTTTTCTAGGAAGGTGTAGGTCTCTCTTTTAGCTTCCCCTTAGTTATGCCTTATGGTCAGCTACTACTATTCGGCAGGTTCTCTTTTTTGTTGACTGTCACCTGAAACACTACTACATAGTTCGGAACGAGCAGCCGCAAGCATTGGTCTCTATGTCAATGCACAAAAAACGGAATATATGTGCTATAATCAATCGGGGGACATCTCCACTCTAGACAGAACCCCTCTTAAACTAGTAGACAAAATCACTTACCTACGAAGCAGCGTCGCATCAACCGAAAAAGACATCGACACGAGGTTAACGAAAGCATGGACAGCTATCAATAGGCTATCGATTATATGGAAATCAGACCTAACCGATAAAATGAAACGCAGTTTCTTCCAGGTAGCGGTCGCATAGATACTGCTATATGGATGCACTACATGGACTCTAACAAAACGGCTGGAGAAGAAGCTAGACGGCAATTACACAAGAATGCTGCGAGCAATCTTGAATAAGTCCTGGCGGCAACACCCCACAAGACATCAACTGTACGGCCACCTGCCTCCTATCACGAAAACTATTCAAGTTAGACGAACCAGACATGCAGGGCACTGCTGGAGAAGCAGGGACGAACTCATAAGTGATGTACTCTTATGGACCCCACACATGGCCATGCAAAAGCAGGACGACCAGCACGAACATACATTCAGCAACTCTGTGAGGATACGGGATGTTGTCCTGAAGACCTGTCTAGGGCGATGAACGATAGGGAAAAGTGGCGAGAGAAGATTCAGGGATATCCGTGCTACCAGCACGACATGATGATGATGATGATTAGTATTCCTGTCTGAGTGTGCGTATGTTTTGTTGGCCTCCCCATTCTCCATTTGTCTTTACTAAAACAAGTTAGGAGAATTTATATAGGAGTATATATTTGTATCCGATGTAGTTTTTTCCTCTTGTGACCACGACCTTCTTTATTTGACATATTCTACAATAATAATATTTTTTAAGAAAACATAAATTGATAAATAATTAGGATTCAATTTATTTGCAATGTCATCAATGATAATCCACAACTTGATTTATTGTAAACCAAGAAAACTTCTTTGAGGCCATAAGCAAAACACTAAACCTTAATTCGGATATAAATATAAGGTAAAGAAAAGTCATGCCATTCCTGAATATTGACTTAATATCATATGATTTGTATATCTTTTGAATCTTTTCGGTTAGGCCTTTAACATAGGGTAGACAGAATGTGGTGAGTTTTCTTGTATTGTTTTCTCTCGTTCGATCCAGATGTCTTAGAGACAAATTAATTATCTCGGGATGATTATTGCGGTGAATTTTGTCTTTCAACCACTTCATTTATTTTTAGTAAGTGATAAAGTGATAAAGATTATAAAACTTCATCTCATCAATTTCCAAAGATGATACTGCTCAAAGATAGTTACTCAGTTTCCGATTTTATGATTATTGATACTAGTAATACGTACTTTGATTTGAGGCAGATGTATACCAATCAAGAGACAAATATACTTTTTGGTACAAAATGATAAGGCCACCACGAAAAAACACAGAAATTTGGATTGATCAACTTTTTTTCTTTCAAAAAATCATATTTTTATAAATGTATTTAGTAATAAAATTATCTATTAAAAATTTTTTTTGATAAATTTTTTTTCTTTGATTATTATTTCAGAAAACATTAAAATTAGCATGTTGCAAAAAGATAAGGCCACCTATGAATTTATCAAATAAAACAAATTAACTCACAGATTTTTATGTTAAGATTGATTTTTACATAAAATAGAAATTAAAAATAAATCATGGGACGTGGCAATTCTCTTAAAGATCACGAGAAAGGTATGATCGATGCTTTTGAAAAAGATGGGCATTCTCAACGAGAAATCGCCCAAAAAACCAACAGATCAAGGTGTGCAGAGAATAACTACATAAAAAAAATCAGAACAAAACACCACAAAAGTTTCAAGGTAGGCCAGAAAAACTCAGTCCAAGGAACAGCAGTTAGAAAAAAATTAGGTCAAATAAAAAAGTCTCCTTACTAAATAAAAAAACAACAAATTCCAATGAAAAGAAAAGTGAAAAAACCCAAAGTGAATTAACCAATAAATACGAAATGAAAAAATAATACATCCAAGACCAAATCAATAATATTAAAAACTCGGTAGAAGATACAAAATCAAGAATTGCATAGCAGACCGAAAATTAAGTGAAAAGAAGGAAGGTAACCTCGAGAGCAAATGTACAAGCTGCCAGCTAAGAAGAAGGACTTCAGAAGTAGAAAGAACATTTCAGGACTTTGTAAGGAAACTCTCCGAAAAATTACTGATAAACCAGTTAAACCATCTATAATTGCATTTATATAGAGTCAATTGTTATGCAAATCATTATTTTTTGTTAAGAATATTATGTTAGAAAAATCCTTTTCTATCTAGCTAAACGCATGAAAAGTCAATAGAACGAAACTCAAATAGAAAACAATATACTTACTCAGAACTAGTGACTAAACTAATATTTGAAATATGACACAAAGGGAAGTTTACAATAACAATCAGTTCAAGATGATAGCAATATACAGCAAAAAAACAAAACAAAACAACAACAACAACAGACAAGTACCACAGGCTTATTTTTAAATATACATACATGAATAACTACCAATAATATATTAAGAAGATTATATTTTCTTTATACCCCCACCAAAAAAATTCTTTTAGCCAAATCGGCTAAGGCTGAAGAATACCCCGCCTGTATCTCTGCAGAGGAGTAAGGCTCCTCCAACGTGTGTCCTTGTAATGACTGGCCCAGTCCACTTGGGCTGAAGAATATGACGACTGTATCCCAGCCGAGAGTAAAGATTCCTCCAACGGTGTTTTGCATATGACAATAAAAAATCTGTTGAAGTGGTTCCAGTCATTGACCTTAGAGGCATGTGGAGAAACATTTTTACAATTACTCCCAGACGCACGTCTGTTATATAACATATGACATGGATTTTCGGTTCGTTCCTAGAAACCCCCGTGTGCTTTGACAAGCTGTCATGTTGTGATTAGTAAACAGGACAGCATGATCAGGACACTCAGGTAGAACAGGTGTGTAACCGGAAGGAGCCCACGTGATGAGAACCACGCAGTCAGATTAAGAGAGAGTGCAGAGAATCGCAGTCAAGCGAATGACACGCAGCCGATTAGAGGCGTCTCTGAAAGCGTTGGCACCCCCAGGATCCCGAAAGAAGATACGGGAGGAAGAAGTCCTCTCTCTAAGTATATGTCTCCATCCATCTCTCACAAACTACAGAAACATTAACCCTTGCAAAAATAAAGTGTGAGAGATATATCTTTATAAGGAAGTGTGTTCGTTGGTTCATTGAAGGTAGTAAATCAATATCATGATTATGGGTATTCAGCACATTGATCTGGATTGCTAATACCCTTAACAGTCCAGCCTATGGGTTTAATAAAACTGCTTATTATTTATTATACTTGGAATCATTTAACAATGTATAAACAAATAATTAATTTTAAATCATTAATATTAAAAAGAATGTTCGAAACCAATTATGTCCAAAAAGAAATAAGTTTCGATAGCTATACTTGAAATCATTTAATTGTGTGCAAGTGGAATTATAAGTGTTACTTGAAGCCACAAAACTATGTGCAAACAATAAATGCGATACTTGAAACATTTTAACTGTACACAAACAAATAAACTTTGGGTCGTTTAAAAATAGTGTTACCTACAAACAGCTGACTTACAAATAATATATATATGAAGAAAAATTGACTATAAGGTAATCCAAGTAGGAGAGATTTACTGTGAAACAAAGTCGATACTATATCGTTTCAGTTCTAATAAACAATCATCAGGTCTATGAGGGATGATATTCGTGATGTTAAATCAATGATGGGTGTGTAAAAAGTGTAAATAATATAAACCGAAAGTAAATTTGGAAAACTAGGTAATACAAACGGCCAATTTTTTTCTCCTTATACGAATATATATATATATATAATAACGTAACATCAAGAAGTGGTTATTGTAAGGGCGTAATGATATCAATGACCGAAAGTAAACGCGTATTTTCAAAATCACAAGCTGCTCTAAAAATATAGATGAACTTACAATGTAATCTCTGCTTTTAGTTTATCTGTCGTATATATATATACATATATCTTTTGAATACCCAGTCGGTTGGCAAAAGCTGCTTGGTAGTGCCAGGAGTGGCAGTACCGCCTTGAGCTAGCGAAACTCTGTTATCATCCCTGGTTGGCGGCTGATGAGGGTAAGGTATCGCAGATGGTTTAACACGTTGTATAATTAAAAAAGATATAAAGAATTGTTAAAAAAACACAGACGTTCATATACCATAAAACACAACAAACCAGTCCTAAAAAATCCACATTAAAATATTGTTTCACCTCTTGCATTTGAACCCCGATCTTTTAGATTTAAAAAAACACGTGTAAGTTTGTTTGGTTTCTGATTGGTATTCAGTCTCTTATTGATTTATTACTATCAAGGAAAAAGCAGTGGTTTACAGAGATCAAGTGTACTGAATTTGTTTGAAAGAAAAATACAAATAAACGCCATCATCAAGAAATAAACGTCACCATGGATAAATCGATTTCTCTGGAAAACGAAAACAAGAATCGGATAAATAAATATAAAGTTAATTTTAGTGAATCTGTGTTTGAAATAAGAAAAGATTGTTATCAACATGAAGACAGAAAAAATATCTGTTTAGATATTACATCAATGATGTGTCAACTTTGTTTATGTAGAAATCATCACTGGATATTGTATGCACACACACACACACACACACACACGCACGCACAAACATACACACACACATACACATACAGACCCATACACATACACACATACACTTACACACATACACACAAACATGCACACGCACGTGTGCTTTGCTGATAGATGGATAAATAGATAAAACAAAGAGTATGGTGTATATATATATATATATATTAAATTGTTGTCGGTCGAAAGAATAGAAATATTTTAAAATGAGTCGGTCCACAAACCGTAATTGAAAACAATTCAAACTACAAACACGAGTGATGTCAAGTATCATTCAAAACCCTTTAACTAGGCCTTGTGCCATATATGTCATCTGACAAAAGCATCAAGCTGGAACATACATATGTGTAAGAACAAAATAAATCAAAAAATAAATGTAGTCTCTTTCTCTTGATTACATTTTTGCCTTATTGGATATATATATATATATATATATATATATATATATATATATATATATATATATATATATATATATATATATATATATATATATATATATATATATATATATATATATATATATATATATATATATATATATATATATATCCCATAGGGCAAAAGTGTATACAAGTGACGACATAATGCCTTATAATTCTTGAGCAAACGTAGTTCGCTGGATGGCTGAGCGGTATGATACGAAGTCTAACTTAACGTTGGGCGGGTTTCAATCCCAGCTTCAACCGTCCTACGTGTCTACCCGCACTGTATAGTTGTGATAAAATTTGGCGACCGTATATATGTATATATATATATTTAAGCTGACACTGACATACATGGTGCATTTAATAGGTTTCCAGATTTTTTGTTCAGACATTTAAAGTTGTCGTATAAATTTATATTTACATTTATAAACATATATATATATATATATATATATATATATATATATATATATATATCAGGGGTGGAGACGGACTAGTGCTACTCGTGCCCGGCACGACCAATAACTCGGTCAATGTTATTCAAAATGGATTAAAAATCATCCATTAATTTCAAGCAAACATACTTAGTCTGATTTCAATTAAATTACGTATCTATTCAAGTTTTCGACAACTAGGTAGCCATAAATATATTTGGGATAATACAACGATGCTGTTTTGAACGGATGGTCTTTGTCCGGCCACCGTCAGATTCATTGAACATCCATAAAATCGGCTATAATGTGAACACGCGCTATCCGTGCCGAGCACTAGACCCTTATAATAACAGTAATGTTAGAGAAATCCGCTTTTGGCTGTAGCCAATAGCAGGAGCAACTCAAACACCGTGCTCAAAAATCTTAGCACATTCTAAGGGAGAGGACTGAGAGAGAGAGAGAGAGAGAGAGAGAGAGAGAGAGAGAGAGAGAGAGAGAGGGGGGATAGCTGATTATTGCCGTCGGCACACAATATATGTATATATATATATATATATATGTGTGTGTGTGTGTGTAAGGAGAACAGAAAAAGAGAGTTACTGAGTTTATTGATGATCGATTTAACTCCAATGCTATAATTAAACAAAATGTATATATATATATATATATATATAGGTGTACAATAATTTCCTATATTTATAAATAGAGTGAGTTCAATATAATTGATAGACTGTATAAATTTTATTTAATTCGGGTCTAATCAACGTGTGTATATTTATAAATATAGCAAACTGGATAACCGCTATATATATATATATATATATATATATATATATATATATATATATATATAACAGTAAAAGTAGAGTTGGCAACCGTAGTCGAGGATGACCCGAAAGCTTCCTTTTCAATAGCTACTACACTGATGTGTACACGGTAGGGCGCTACTCCTTACCCTGGATTGCTCCAATTAACTGTTGATACAGGCCTTAAATGCCGAGTGTTAAGCAAGGAGGTATCAAGTACCATTTTACAGTCTTTGGTATGACGCGACCTGGGATTGACCCACGTCTCCCGGGCCATTGGCGAACACTCGACCCATTGGGCCGATGAGCCGGTTATATATATATTAGAGTCTATTTAATCATATAACTCTCTTTTTCTCTTTCTCTTTGTCAATCTTTCTCTCTCTCTCTTTCACTCTTTCTCTGTCTCTTTTTCTCGCTCACCACACACACCCACACCCACACACACAAACACACAAATATATATATATATATATGTGTGTGTGTGTGTGTGTGTGTGTGTGTGTGTGTGTTTGCAAGTTTTGTCTTCGCCAAACAACTTATTTCAATTCTATCTGCACACATAGAGAGACAGATAAGAATCAAAGTGGTATACACACTCACAAATTCAAACATCTATGGGTGTGTGTGATGGTTTCTGTGTGGTGGACACTGAACCGTATTGATCTACAAATGCAGTTCCCGATCTTTCCATCTATAAGAAAGGCATGATCACTCGTTTTATTGTCTGTGGTCAAACAAAGCGAGTTTGATTATTTAAAAGCAAGGAGATGCGTTTTAAATGCCAAAGAAAGCAGACGTATATTTTGGCGAAAACCCATCCTAATCATTCCAGAGGGAGTGGGCTTAGATTTATAAAAGAATCAATCTTTTCTGCATTGACTGTACTAAGGCCGACTCACTTTTTTCTGTTTATTACACCGAAGGAAATTGTAATATCCGAAATAGATACACATGGATTTTTGCAGCAATGTGTTTGCCGATTTCTTTCGGCGTGGAATCAAGTAATAACCCTCATCACCATGTTTTTTTTGTCTTCTTAACATTTCAAACGACTAAAAATGTAACAAAAGATATATATATATATATATATATATTCTTACACTATATATATATAGTGCTAGAGAATATTTTTATTGGTATATATATATGAATATATACAGATACAACTCACACACACACACACACATATATTTATATATATATATATATAAAAAGAGCGAGAGATAGGAGAAAGAATAAGTAATAGAAAACAAGAAAAATATTGATATGTTAGAAGACGTGCATATAGAAAAGACTACTCAATGATCTACATAAGCACGCAAACACACATGCATATATATATATATATATATATATATATATATCTGTGTGTGGGTGGGTGTGTGTGTGTGATAAAGAGAGAGAGAGAGAGAGAGAGAGAGAGAAGGGGGTAAAGAATGAACAGAACAACGTAGCATCTATATGTGTTGGTAGAGAGCAGCTTTATATCGCTATTTTTCAAATATATCAATGTCATGACACTTCCTCTTCATTACCACATAACTCACGTTGACACGGCACTTAATTAAAACAGCCGTATACTATATAGTTGTTTTTATTATGAAAAAAATATTTTTCTAGATTATCTTTTGTAAACAATGTGTTGGAATGAAATTTTATTTTATTTAATTATTTGGATGTTGCCAAGGTGTAAATTAATTCGAAAAGTTAGTATTTTCATTTTTTGCCTTATTTTACCTGATTTTTACTAAAACACACAAACACACTGATATATAGATCTAAGTGAGACTAGCGTTGGCACAGATTGACTGTTCCTTCCTAGCCTATGTGATAATTGGATGAAGACCAAGTTCTTGGTCTGATGATCAACAAGTGTCATTAAATCTGTGTCTATACTATCCTAACATATCCATATGAGCTCTATCACCGATATTGAGCACTTTTTACCTATAAATATAGAAAACTGCATCATTAAAATCTTCTGACAGCTTTGAATAAATTAGTTACATATTTAGCTCTTCAGATTTGATAGCGAATCAACTTGAATGGAGATAAACTTCTGTATTCAAAGCCTTAAGTGAGTTGTTCGGAAAATCTATGACACTCTGGTCTACCATTCTTCCGCTGTCAGCAAATCCAAAAGGTATGGCTGGTTCTACACAAACCTTCACCTTCAGGTTGTCCATGAGGAGATATCCGAAACTGACTATATAGTGCATATATATATATATATATATATATATATATATATATATATCTGTAACTGACTATATAATGCATATATATATACATATATATATACGTGGTGCAGTCAATAAGTATCCAGACTTTTTTGTACAGGGATTTAAAATTGTCATAAACTCCTGAAAATTCAGTATGTTATTGCTATTCATTTTATGAAATGACTGACCAATTTTTTACGATTTCAGGTTCAAATGAACAGCGACAGCAGCAATTGGAATACAATCTACTAAAGCCTGATTGTCACAGATGGTGAATTTCAAAAATGCAATCGGGACGAGAGGGCTCTTTAGAAGAACGATATGCAATAAAATTCTGTTTAAAACTTGAAAAAAAAAATGCCACAGAAAAGTATGAAATGCTTCAGACTGCTTTTAGACAATCTTGCATTAATCGAGCATCAGTTTTTGAGTGGCATAAGACATTCAAGAAAGGCAGGGAGTCTGTGAGGGATGATGAGAGGTGTTGGAGGAGTAAGAAAGTCAATACACCAGAGTTGATTGGCTAAAGGGTTAGGGTTAGGGTAACTATGTTGAGGTTTTAAGGGAGTTTAGCAAGAGATTCCGTCGGAAGAGGCCAGCAATCTTCAAATCGGGTCAGTGGCATTTCCACCAGGACAATGCACCAGTCCACAAATCTATCCTTGTCACAGGCTATTTGACCAAGATGGCCATCAAGACAGTTCCTCAAACTTCCTATAGTCCAGACCTTTCTCCCTGTGACTTTTGGTTTTTCCCTAAGCTCAGAAGCTGTCGTTATGAGACAATTGAGGAGATGAAATAGGCTGCGACGAAGGTCATTGACACGCTCACACAAGAGGACTTCAATGGGGCCTTCCAGAAGTTGTTGGAACTGTAGAACAAGTGCATTTCAGCCGGAGGAGACAACTTCGAAGGGGACTCGTGTTTCATGTGTGTATTATCAATAAAAGTGCCCATACGAAAAAAGTTTGGAAACTTATTTAATGATCCTCGTATAAAAATTGGCACCGCGAAAAAGAAGTGGTTTAAATGAATAATCTTCATACGAAGAAGAGAAATTATGTTGTATATTGACCTTCAACCCGGCCAAACATGCCATTCCCAAGTGATGCACCGGAAGGAAGTGACACATTCCGATGGCAGTTATGTGAAGAAATCGCGTAGGCGGGCTTGACTGAAAAAATGGGACAAGGTAAAAATTCCATGGTACACTCATAGACTGATGCACTGGAAGAGAGTGACCTGTGAATTGCATAACAGTTATTTCCGCTTGATGACGATCAAACATGCCATTCCAAAGATTGAGTGGTTGATAGAACTATTATATAACTCAGTGTAGACAGGAAGTCAGTAAGTTGGAGATCGAAGAGTTGGAGATCGGAGAAGTCGGAGACAAGGTGTGGTAGAGAAAGTCACCACCCTGCAGAAAGGGCATTTGGGACGACCCAGTGAGTTTAGAGTTGGAGAGAAGATGTGGTAAGGAAAGCCACCACCCAGTTTGGAGACCAGGTGGCGGGAAGATGCTGGGATGAGAACATGTCCCAGAGAGGCTGGGCCCCCAGGACCCCGGTTGAGCAGTCCAGGAGAACGAGAACGACACACGGCGATGTCCGGAGGGGCTGGGGAGGTCCATATGTTGCAGTCTTTGTTCAGTCTCCATCTCCCTCTCACGCAAACCTTACAATAAAGTTAGAGGTGTATTTTTTTAAAAAAGTCTTCGCTCGTCTTTATTGCTCGTCATTGCGCAATATGTATTCTGCATGTATATATATTATGGGTTTGTATAGTTAATCAATGGTCATGGTTATTGTGTGACTATTCAACAGTTACAGGACTTATACTTTAAGAATAGCCATGAATTGTTAAACAGAAATATAATGTGTTAAGGGGAAGATCAATTTAAGTTTCTCCTGTCCCATTTAGAACCTGAACGATTTTCCAAGAAAAGTTGCATAGTCACAACCAACTATATATACACATATGCATACAGAAACATATTCAACACAATAAGGACGAGCGAAGACACTTCTTTAGAAAAATATACCTCTCACTTTATTTGAGAGGGTTCGAAAGGGTTACTAAAGGTTTTACTGTGTAAGAGGTGAGTTGGAGACGGAACAACTGCAACATATTGACCACCACTCTTTTAGCCATAACAGCGTTTCTTTCCCGTTCTCCTGAGCTGCTCAACCGGGGGCCTCTCTGGGACATGGTCCTCATTCCAACATCTTCTCTCCAACTGATCTGAACTCCAACTGCTCAATCGGGGGTCCTGAGGCCCCCTCTGCTAGGTGCTGGTTCTCTCTACAGCATTTTATCGCCAGCTAACTCGAACTTCCTGCGCACCGAGTTATATTATTGTTTTACGCCCACTCAATTCAACCTGTCGACAGTCAAGGTTACCCCCTTGATACCTTCTACCGGATGCACCTGTTATTTACACAGGTGCATTTACTATTTTGACTGCTCGACCGGGGTCAATATGCAACAGAAAGCAATCTCCCCCAGACCTTCAGATTATTTTATCATCAATATCAAGTCACATGGACAGCCCAGATTTTTCTGACTCTTTCTCTTTTTCTGTCTGTCTCCCTCTCTCTCTCTCTCTCTCTCTCTAAGACTTTCTATCCGTTTCTGTCGCTCATCGCTCCCACACTTACCTAGATCTATGAGAGCACAGATCAGATATAAATAAGTCTTTGTTGGTAAGCAAACACTGGCTTGTCCATGAGTGGGGTTCAATAGAAAAATATCACTAATGAGTTCGTTCTAGCGTCTCCATCGGTTGCCTCGCATGTCTTGTTCGTTTAATATGTTTTTTTAGATGGGAGGTAAGCAGTCGTACAGAAGGTGCTTTATGGTACATTTTTTCAAGGATTTGTTCAAAACAGCACGAAGTATTCGCGTGTAAGTCCCATCAAGCTCTTTCTCAACGTGTTTTAATAGCACTCCTGTAGTGAATCTAAACAGTAGGGTTGATACAGCCAAAGATTGAAAGAAATCTCATTTTATTTTATCGATCAAATCAAATTTCCATATAATCGATAACCGGTCAATAGCATTCCACGCTTTAGCTAGGCATAAGTTCACATCACTTTCAGTAAATAAGATAATGCTGCCGAGGTATTTGAACTCGTCAACTAATTTTAGAAGCAAGCCACTTTAAGTTGAGATGATTCGTTTTTCTTTAAAACGCATGAACATTGTTTTCTTTGCGATCACGTGGGGATCAATTAAACCTGCTTCGTCTGCGTTTTCCACGTTTATTATCATCATCATCATCATATCGTGCTGGCAGCACGGATATCCCTGACCCTCTCTCGCCACTCCTTCGGAAAAATATCGTCTGCTTCTTGCTTTTTTTCAAATGTTAAACCATTTTCTTGATTAGTTTTATTGACGTTCAAAATACCTCATCACTGCAGATTATAAACAAATATGGTCCTAAAGTTTCTCCTTATAAACTCCAGTGATAATGTCGACGAAGTTTGTGTCGTCATCAGGTTAGAGAGGCTTTGATTTAGTGTGTCTGTAACGTGTAATCATAGCAGTAACAGTTTCTTGGAAGAGATTATGTAATGTTACAGGGTTTGTCCGTATATATAGAACCCAACTAACTGATAATAACGACTGATAATAACGCTGTGGTTTTTGTTGTTTTAAATTTGAAAATAGTATACTATAACAACTATTAGTCCTCATATCACAATGCCTTGAACAAGAAAGGAAAACATATTATGCCTCATTACTTATTTGGAGACAAAGTAATCCAAAACTGCGAAAGCAAACTTTAGTAGGAAGTTTACCTAATCAATTATCCAAAGAAAAGCTAAATATATCTTTGGGTACAAAAAAATTTTCAAGCCACATGTTCAGTAAACAACCGCAACAAGGAGGCAGAAAATCCCAGATCTGGCAGGAAGTTGACTGAAGATGTTCAGACAATCTGGAAACGGTAAGAGATTCCCTCGGAGGAATCTGAAAAAAAGTCCCTCTGAAGACGTTCCCAAGAACTTGGTCTTTCGCATGCACCGTAGGATAAAGTCAATCCATTTATACTCTCTGGTTTGACCTTTCTGAAGTGATATAATTGTTTTTTTTAAAGATTCAGATAAAAGATGACTTGATACAATATAAATTATCCTATTGATGGGTGGCATCTCTTTTGAGATATCCCATTTTGAATACCCTGAGCTCCATCTTCTCACTGAGTTTGGAATCAAATGCTTCCAAGAAACCTATGAACAATAGTGTTGCCTCGTGATTTTGTGCACGAACTTCTTCGATAATTCAGCGGATTGTCAGAACCAGTGATGTTGTGGATCGATTTCTCCGAAAACAATTCTGATATTTCAAGAGAATTAATTTAATACAGTTATACAGTTTAATAAACCTTAACCGCTACTGTAGTTAGAGTTATGTCTCTGTAATTCTTGATAATTCCAGGGTCTTCTTTCTTTGGGATGAGGAGGATGCATTCTTTTGTCTCATTCTTTATCGTATTTTGTTTATAGGCAGCAGTGGATAATCGAAGAAGTATGCCATCAAATTTCCTTGTCTTCCGTACTTCTAAGCTATTTCGTCGAGGCTGGCAGCTTTTCTGCAATCACTTTTTTTCAGTACCATGTAAAGCTATTCCTCAGTAAACTGTCCGAATTTGACACCTTGTTGGCGATTGATCATATTGAGATCTTTATCAGAGATTTTATGGAGGTTTCCAAACTGATCCTTTTCACATTTATGCGTTCGTTCTTCTTGGTTAGCAGGTTTTAATTTCTTTCTTAAGGAACTCTTCTTTCTACTCTATTTGCTATCCGCCACAACATTGCCCATCAATCGAGTTCCTGATTTTATTCATTTGGTCTTGAATGTATTCTAATTCGGTTCTATCCGGATTTTCTGAATAATTGAGGCATTGATATTTAGGGGGTTTCTTTAATTAATTAAATATGCTTTTCCATGTTAGCTAGTTTATTTCTAATTGCTAATACCTCCTGTGCAACTCTACATTTGATTTGTGACTTGGTTGGAATGCACAGGTCTGTTCCATACCGAAGGGCGGTTGCAAAGTTTTCAAATTCGTCATTCAGAGTATGTATTTCAGAAGTCTCATGAAGAGTAAAAAAACTTGTTTCTTACAGTGACCATATAATATTTATTATCTCTGATTGAGGACCAGTCTTATTGTAAATCTTCAACTGTTTGTGTCTTATTTCTGAGCAGACTCCAGCAAATCTTTGCCGAGACGATTATGTGGTAGAAAGATACTTCTTTAAAAGAGCAAGACTTACAGTTTAGAGAACTACTTATTTACGTCATGTTTATGAAGGCATAACCTATCAGTGCTTTTTGCCCAGTTGGCTGCGGCTGTAGAATACACCGACTGCTTATCTGCTAAGGAGTAAGACCCCACCAACGAGTGTTTTGGATATAACACTAAACAATCTGATGATGAGGTTCCAGTAAAGCTGGAGCTTTGGGGGAATGCGGAGCACCCCTTTATTGCCATTGTTCCCAGGTCCCCTCTGGCCCAGAGTGGTTGCACCCAATAGGGCCCTATCTATGGGTTAACTAGAACAAACAGTATATTTATACTAAATTGAATTGTTTGACTAAACTGAATAGCTTGAAATAGAAATGTTTTTGACAATTAAACCGTACTTACATTTAAACTGCGTGCTTATGCTATACTGAAACCATACTTACATTTAAACTGCGTGTTTATGCTAAACTGATTTATTTGAAATAGAACTGTTTTGACATTGAAACTGTAATTGCACTAAACTGAATTGTTAAACAAGGAACTCTTTACTGTGTAAACAAAATCTGTACTTACGCTAAACTGAATTAGCTGAACTAGAACTGTTTAATTAAACTGAATAGTTTGAAATAGAAATGCTTTTGACAATTAAACCGGGAACTCATGCTAAACTGAATTTTTTCAAATAGAACTGATTATACACATAAAATGGATATGGTTTTAAATAACCTACAATGGTTGATATGCTATAAAACCAAACCAACCAACGACCTAATAGTGCTTTAAAGTTATTTGGGCAGGTGTAAGTCCATAGTTTCTCTCACTTTTTTGAAATTTAGTATTTAGGCATGTAACCTTTAACTCGATTGAAAAATCTACTAGATAAGTGCTATTTCTACTTAACAAGTTGTGTTAAAATTTTATCCAAATGATTTGATTTGGCGTTAAATGACCCGAAAAGTGTTGATAAGCCGTAAAACAACCACCAACCAACCAACCAACCAGCACCAACGAATCTATATTAAACAATTCATTTTAGCGTAAGCACAGTTTAAATGTCAAAAACAGTTCCATTTCAAACAATTCATTTTCTCATAAGTACGCAGTTTAAATGCAAGAAAACAGTTTAATTGTGAAAAACATTTATTTTTCAAGGTATTTAGTTCAGTCAAACAGTTCTAATTCAAACAATTCAGTTTAGCATAAGTATGCTGTTTAGTTATATTTAACCCATAGATAGGGCCCTATCAGGTGTTACCATTCCGGGCAAGAGTGGACTTGGAAGCAGAGGCAATAAAGGGGTGTTCCGCATTCCCCAAAGCCCCATCATCACTGGAACCTCACCATCATATTGTTTAGTGTCATATCAAGACACTCGTTTGGGGTGTTACCTCTCCGCAAAGGTGCAGTCGGTATATTCTACAGCCCCAGCTGACTGGGCAATACAATGAGTTAATGTCAGAACAGTTTTATTTTATTTTAGATATCAAATCAGTTCTATTTCGAGCAATTCAGTTTAGCATAAATACGCAGTTTAAATGCTAACCCCCCCCCCCAGTAAACTCAAGAAACCACGGTTTAGTTCTATTTAACCCATAGATAGGACCCTATCGGGTGCTATCAATACGGGCCAGAGTGAACCTGGGAGTGATGGCAATGAAGAGGAACTCCGAATTCCCGAAAGCCCCACCATCACTGGAACCTCACCATCAGATTGTTTAGTGTCATATCCAGGATACTTGTCGGGGGTGGGAGTTACCCTCTGCAGGGAAGCAGTCGGTGTATTCTACAGCCCCAGTCGATTAGCCAATTATATTGTAAAAAGTCATCAATAGCAGCAGATACCTTCTACACGCCACTGTCAAGTATTATATTTTGGTAATGTTATAAAGGTTTCCTTTCCTTTTCCAACCTTCGTCAAGGTTATTTCTCATTCAGTAACCTATTTTCAGGTTACATCAGTGTGTGTGTGTGTGTGTGTGCAACGGCTTCGAGCTGACAAAGAAAAGAAGCAGAAGGTAACCCGCAAAAACTATTACCGACACTGACTACGCTGACGACATAGCGATACTGGAAAATACACCCGACAAAGCCAAAACACTACTGCATAGTTTGGAACGAGCCGCCGCAGACATTGGCCTCCATGTCAATGCACACCACACTGATTATACATGCTTTAATCAAACAGGTGACATTTCCACACTAGAGGGAACCTCTCTGAAACTAGTAGACAAATTCACCTACCTAGGAAGGAGTGTCTCATCAACCGAAAAAGACATGGATACGCGGCTAACGAAGGCATGGACTGCTATCGATAAACTATCGATCATATGGAAATCAGACCTGACCAATAAAATGAAACGCAGCTTTCTCCAGGCAGTGATCGTGTTGATACTGCTGTATGGATGCACTACTTAGACGCCTACTAAACGGCTGGAGAAGAAGATAGACGGCAATTACACAAGAATGTTGCGAGCAATATTGAACAAGTCCTGACGTCAACACCCCACAAGGTACCAACTATACGGCCACCTGCCTCCCATCACGAAAATTATCCACGCTAGACGAACCAGACATGCAGGCCACTACTGGAGAAGCAGGGAAGAGCTCATAAGTGATGTACTCCTATGGACACCCACATATGGCCGAACAGAAGCAGGATGACCAGCTCGAACATACATAGAGCAGCTATGTGAGGATACAGGATTTCGCCCTGAAAACCTGCCAGAGGCGATGAACGATAGGGAGAAGTGGCGAGAGAGGGTCAGGGATATCCGTGCTATCAGCACGACATGATGATGATGATGAAGTTTTAACTTGATATAGTTCAAAATGTTTCTCTTTTAAATTGATCTGAATGTGTGGTTTTTAAACTTACGTCCTTATATTTTCTGTTACTTTTTCTTATTGATTTCTTACTGTTATCAGTCGTTAAACATTTTTTTCTCACGTGTCACATTTGGATTCGAATCCCTGAGTCACTAATCAAAAAAAATTTGGGAGTTTATTTATGCACTTTCTTTTTTCTTAATAGATTTTAATAATTTATATTTATAGACGGCCTTATTCAAGTTCGTATTCAAGTTCGACTATTTGGCTTTCGAGAAGTTTTTTTTTTTCGAATCTTATCTTACCTCATGAATAAGTTTTTTCATTTGTTTGTTTCTTTGCTTAATGACATAGCAACCTTCAGGGGTTATTTACTTACAAATCTATCGTTATAGAACACTAATGGAGCTATTCAAGTCATAGAAGGACGGATAAGAGAGTTTCTGGGGTCCCAGGGCAAACTATGTTGCTGTTTGCTATGTGACTCCATTCTGAGGTTATTCTATTTTTACCCTACGTTGTCTTGCTGATGTTACTTCTTGGATAATGAGGCCGTAAAACAATTATATGAAAGAAGATAGTAACAGATAGGAGACGAAGACATTTTTTTTATATTTTTCTTTTTTTTTCTAGGTTCAACAACCATTCAGTGGGTGCGGAAATTCTACCTGAATACAATTGAAATGGTTGAATCCCCCAGTCAAAGTGTTAAAAATGCGTTAGTCATTACATGGGTATATATGTGTCCTTTTTCTGTATTTACAGCTTTAACAACGTGTTCGGTATATAAAACTTTTGTGATGGGTTCGTCACTTTTAGGAGTTTGTTTAATTCCGGTGTTTTAGTCATGGGTTGGTAGTGAAAGGGCCGACTATTACCAGTAGAAGGGTTAGCCAATAGAAGGGTAAGTCTATGCATCGTCTAAAGACGAACGCGTGGTGTCCTCCACCAGTTAACAAGGTGTAGTAACTCCGCTGGTCACTGCTGAAAGAGTGTCGGAATGGTCCCTTTTCTTTGTGCATGCGTCACCCCTATTCCTGTCAGAGGTCTTTGGTAGTTTCTGCATATTTTGATGATTATTTTAATTCAATTTAATTTATTTATTCCCTACAAGTTCATACCTTTCCCAAAGGTACTATTTACTATTTTCTTCAGCCTTGGGGAGGCAACTAGTCTAAGAGAAGGAAAATTCTGAATTCAAAACCTGTTAAACTCCGCTTAAAAATTGACCTTGTGTCATATCCTGCCCGAGCGGAGGGGTTCGTAAATAGTACCTTTCCCAAAGGTATTGGTCCGAATGTGAACGTAAAAGCCTGACTCGGTAACTAATTCGCCTACTACGATATCACAGTCCAGCACCTAAACTACCACATCATACTGGAATTTTCCCTAAGATTTTGGTTATGTATAGACTGTTGTAGATATCCTTTCATATCTCTACTCCTGATTTTCCTCAATATTGGTCTTTTAATCACATACTTATAGTTAAAAAATTACAAGTAAATGTAAGTAGTTCCACACAAAAGACCTGTTAATCTGGTACCTGTATAGAACACCGATATTGTGACGATTTAATAACTTAATTGTTACCGTCTCCAATTTTATTGATGGTGGGATGCCAGTGTTCCTGTTTTGATAATTTGAATTGGAAGCTAATTTAATTTCAAAAATAAGTTGTGCCATTTGATAATTAAGAACATCTCATGAAAACGACACTGTCCAAGATAATATGTTAGTATCTGAAATCAACTTTATCACGTTTTAATAGATACCAGTGTTTACAACTTTGATTGACAGCAGCGTTGATGCCTAAATATCAATTTTTCTTATTTAATCGCTGAACTCTGCACATGTCTTTGTCTAAATTTTAGTCAGTAAAATTTTAAAAAGTAAACATTAACTTTTGATTTTCATGGTACCAATCATATATATCGATAGTTTTGACAGGTATTTTAAATAAATATCCCACACGCGCGCGCACACACACACACACACACATCTAGGAAGTGGTCGTATCGATACTGCTGTAAGGATAATCTACTTGGACGCTAACTAAACGGCTGGAGAAAACGGCAATTACACAAGAATGCTACAAGCAATATTGAACAAGTCCTGGCGACAACACCCCACAAGGCACCAACTATACGGCCACCTGCCTCCCATCACGAAAACTATCAAAGTTAGACGAACCAGATATCAAGGACACTGCTGCAGAAGCAGGGACTAGCTGATAAGAGATGCACTCCTATGGACCACCACATATGGCCGGGCAAAAGCAGGACGACCAGCACGAACATACATTCAGTAGCTATGTGAGGATACGGGATGTAGCCCTTAAGACCTGCCAGAGGCGATGAACGATAGGGAGAAGTGGCGACTGAGGGTCAGGGATATCCGTGCTAGCGACACGACATGATGATGATGACGATGATATGTTTATATATATTTATATTAACGATTTCCGTACCGTTAGCGGCATGGCTAGAAATATGCTGAATGTATTATCAACAGAGACGTACGAAACCTCCGAATGGTTTTTTTCTGTGTATGGCCCTCGTCTACATCCTTTGGCAAGGCTCTAGCTCTGGAGATCTGAGTACTGTACAGTATATCTTTATTTCCATTACTCCTGGGTTCTCTTTGTCTCCTTGTGGTTGTTCCTGTTGAGTTACAATCTATAGTTCAAATCGTTCTAATTTTAATTATTAATCGTAACTACTAATACCTGAAACCATAAAACAGTGAAAACAATGTTTTTATTAAGTCATTGGCCAAATGAATAGAATATTCACTAATTGCCTGGGAGACCAGGGTTCAATACCAGGTCGAGTCATACCAAAGACTCAAAAAATGATACTTGATGCCACCTTGGTTAGCACTTAGTATTATAAGGTACGGTTTCAAGGGTAAAGTGGAACAATCCAGGGAATGGAGTCGCGCTCTCCCAAACACCGTGGTGTAGTAGCTATTGAAAAGGGAACATTCGCGTAACCATCGACTAAGGTCGCCAACTTTACTTTTTATGAATATCAGATATGAATACTTAAAACCATACAACTATGAGCAAATTATTTGTATTAGATAGGAATACTTGAAACTATATATCTGTGCAAAAATAATTATCGACGGATTCAAAGAACGTTTAAATATGAAACTTTTACAAAAAATCAAGTGTCAGCATTAAATAACCCACAACTCTATGCTTCTTGAATACGCCGACTGCAT
>OY757931.1:73231657-73434157 GCA_963585895.1 Sepioteuthis lessoniana | reverse complement strand
TGTAACCAATGCCCAATAGTATCTATATGAACGTATTATAAACACTATTCCCGTGGTGTAATGGTTATCGTCGTAGGAAATGGACACGGCGACTCGAGTTCAAATCCTGGACGAGAATGATTGCATTTCACATAGCACTAATACCCTTGGGAAAGGTATGAATCCAATAATTCTCCCTCCAGCTATGGGTAAATAGTAGGACAGATTGGGATCTTCAGCCTTGATGAGACAACTACTCTAGGAGAAGGAAAACTCTGAATTCAAACCTGTTAAACTCCGCTTATAAATTGACCTTTTGTCATATCCTGCCCGAGCGGAGGGGTTGGTAAATAGGATAAACATTATTCCCAAATATGTAGTCATAAATTTACAGCGTATGGGTTGACATGATGCCAGAATACTTTACAAATCAACCAATAAAATAATTTTCTGAGAGTCTAATGTAATGGTTAAGCATGGACAAATAGAATGCAACAATATTTGGTTACTCATCGAAGATATTAAGGAATAAGTTACAAATAAATAAACCCCCAGGAGTCCAGAAGTTTCCATCGTTGTAAATTCTGCCGATCTTGAGTTTGTTAAACAAGTGGAATTTTGGAACCAAATTTACATTAAATAATTGATTTGATTAAGATATTCTTGTTTTTGTGCTTATTTATTTAAAGGATAATTGACATAACGTAATTCCCTGACTGCAAACAATATTATAAAGAGTGATGCTTTTGGCTAATTATCGACAGTTTTTTTTTTGTTTTAGAGCAATTGAACAATTCTTTCTACAAATAAGAATAGGATTAATTTTATTGTTGGTTTTCGAATTTGTTAATGATGAGAATTTGGTTTTTGACGAATAAATTAGTTTTTGATAATTGTAGACGGATTTAAACTGTCCTCAAAAGTTCATATCACTTTACGAAAATTTGAATACATAAATATAAAAGAATTAATATTAATAATTTTGGGAAGTACTACTCTTGTTGTTGTTTATTCATGCCCCGTTTTTTTTTTAATCATAGACCTCTTGGATCTCACCTAGAACTTATTAAGGATAATGTTTTGATGCCATAGAATGTAGTCAGATAATCAGAGCAGAATTATATTTGAATGATTAAAACTAAAACCATTTCTATTTCAAATACAACAGCAAAGATTGTTTTAGTTGGAAGCTATTTTAGGGAGTATCAATACTTGTGAGACATATAATACCCATTCATGTTTATGTGGTCCTGAGCTATTAACAACACTCGATATTGCCTTGGTTCTGTGACTAGTCCACGCGTTTCTGACTATCGTTTTATCAATTCATTTTGTACTATGCTGTGTTAGTAAGATTCACACAATCTATTGAAACACAATAGTTTAACAATATATATATATATATATATATATATATATATATATATATATAATATGTATCAGGAATTTGAACTAATTTTTCAGTTGAGAGGAAGAGAAGTTGTGGAATTCACTTGGTGTATTTACCCTTTGTTATTCAGTGTGCAAATTTTTCATGGAGTAAATTTTTCGCAGGAACTGATTTAGTATTTGGAGAAACTTCTTTTCTTGTTCTCCTTTTTTAGACATGGTTTTTGAAGGATCTCCCTCTTTTAACCATTTAAAAGGTATTTCTACGGAAAATTCCCTTCCGAATAAGCACTTCGGATGGGCTCATCAATCACAGATTTTTTTCATATTTTTATTCTACTTTGCAGCCAAACAAAAGTTCTCATCAAGTTTGGTGGGAAATGTTTCTCTTTTGTCAATTAAGATTTAACTGATTATTCAATCAAGCCTAATGTAGAGGATTGCCTAATTAAAGGGTCATAGCCGATACGTTGTTAGAGGAGTATTCCTTTTCATAAAAAACAATAATAAAAACAGAATCAAATATCTAATAAATCTCTCCGAAAACTAGATTTGAGTTTTTAATATCAACAGGTAGATAAAAGTTAATATGACATATTCTGAGCTTAAATAAGTCTAAGCACGAACAGATACCAAATAACGTTCTCGTCACTTTGATTGTTTGGACAGCTTGCAGGTATGCAGAATGGAAGTTTTCCCTAACCTTTCAAAGTGACTTTTGAATTTTTTTATATGTATACTCATAAAGTCAATAATTCTGCATTCTCATATTTTTGTATTAGAAAATTCAATTTCTCAAATTTTTAAAGAAAAAGTATTATTCCTTTCAGAAGTTGTTTGCACTTGTGAATAACTCATATTGTTACATCACTCCCATACCAATCCTCTCATTTATCTTGTGTTTATATGACAGAATTTATTTAATATACAAGTGTAAACAGTAACAATACAGTTTAATTGCATGCATTATTTCCTTCCAGAAAAAGAACTGTTTTATCTGTGTTTGTAAACCTTACTAAAAAAAGTACAGTAATGTAAATAAAAATTTACTTGTTTTGTTCTATCTTGAAATTTAAAAAAATATTTTCTTAACCTGAGAGAGAATATGATTGCACTATGTTCATAGTAGCATTTTTTGTTGAAATTCAATAATCTCTTTTTATTACCTAAGAATTTGTTAAACAGGCCTATTTCCCGTATGACATCATAGGGGTCTTTCCTGTTCGGCTATTGATTGTTGTTCAGTTTCTGAGCAAAAAGATTTTAATTCAATTTGTTGATCTGGAGTTATTTCTTGTTGGTTAGTGGCAATCGCCTTCGCCCCTCAAACACTTTTGCATAAATTTATAAATCTTTTATTACTCAACCGAGCTCGTAACATTGCGACAAGCATTGAGATAACTGACAAAATTATAAACTAATTGTAATGACTAAAAGTTTCCACGGGAAAAGACCAATTTATTGGTTCTCATTTTGGATGTCTACCTTACCAATAATGTCCAGTTTATTAGATAGTACTTTTAGAATAATACTTTTTAATGACCCTAACGCTTCGGAAATTGCTCTGGGAGTTAGATTTGGAAACTTTCTGATTAAGAATTCCCATTGACCAGTCCCACTAATTAGTGTGATATTGATTAAAGTCATTAATCCTATTTACCAACCCCTCCGCTCGGGCAGGATATGACACAAGGTCAATTTTAAAGCGGGGTTTAACAGGTTTGAATTCAGCGTTTTCCTTCTCCTAGACTAGTTGCCTCCCCAAGGCTGAAGATCCCAGTCTGTCCTACTATTTACCCATAGCTGGAGGGAGAATAATTGGATTCATACCTTTCCCAAGGGTATTAGTGCTATGTGAAATGCAATCAGCCTCGTCCTGGATTTGAACTCGTGTTGCTGGGTCCATTTTCTTTGGACGATAACCATTAAACCATAGGCACCTCATGGATCTCTCCAAATTTCTGTGCCACACGAGATGATCTAGAGAACTATTAATGTCTCACTCGTTTCGAATTTTTGATCTGCCAGGAAATTGTCACCTTTTTCTCAAAATCTACAAGGGAATTTTAGCTGAAAATTAACCTTACGAAAACCGTACTTACGTACTGCCCGCCCCCAAAATTTACAGTTAGAGAGCTAAGTACGAAACTCAACCAAATTCAAATAACTAGGTTCCACAGTCGCCCACAACATACTTGATGTAGAACTAGATACACAATTGTCAAATATTTCCAAGGCTTTTAGTCGGAGGAAGAAGCAAGTTTGAATCAAAAATAATCTCTCCGTAAACACTAAACGTGCTGTGTACCGTACCATAGTTCTCTTGATCATCTCGTGCGGCACAGAAATTTGGACAGATCCATGAAGATTTTCAAGTTTATTACGATGCATCACTTGCTCAAAATACTTAATGTCAAGTTATGGCTTCATATCCCATAGGAATTCACATAGTGGACCATAGAAGGGTCATCTTGATTGTATTTGTATTAGATCAAATTCCTGTCTTACGAAATAGGTTCAATCTCTCTTTCGGTTTTTGAGTCTGTCTCCGAGCGAGGTTCAACCTACAATATTCTTCTACACTTTTTATCTGTTTAATTTATTCAGAGAATATCTCGTTTTTCAAGTCATTAGCATATACCTTTAGAACTCTCTCGCTTATCTGACATTATAAAGGATACTGGATCCGTTTTCTTAATTATTATATAATAATAGGTTCATCTTTTGTATAGCTTTCCCTGTATCAGGTGCTTTATTATAATCTGAGTCCTCAACGTTGGCTGTTACTTCATTTGAATCTTGTTTCCTCTTTCATTTCAAATCTTTTTGGTATGTCTTATTTTTTACTTCGCCTGCATGAATATTGTATGCTGTTGCGTCAGGTTTTTCTTGTAAGCATCTTCTCCCACGTTTTTTTTTTCTTTCGTAATTTAACTTTATAGTTTAGTGGTTTCCTGTGTGTATTTTTATTTTAACCGACGAAGTGTAAAATACAGCTTGGCTGACAATATGGGACGAGGTTAAAATCCCACGGTGCAGTCATAAACTGATGCACCGGAAGACGGTGACCTGTGAACTGCATGACAGTTATCTCCCCTCGACAATTGTCAAACATGCCATTCCAAAGATGGCGGGAAGTGCATATTTCTTTGGCCAGTTATGGGAGGAGATTGCGTAGGCGCGGAGGCGTGTCTATATCTCCGCGGAGGAGTTTGAACGGCCGACGATTTGAACGGAAGACTGTGAAAATTCCGCTGTTCGCGCAAGCTTGTCCCGTCGTTACCTCGTGTGCGTTTTCTCGGCCATCGTCTAACTTACACCGAAGGGTCCAGGTCTCATAGACGAACGATTCTAATACCTCTCCTGATTGCTCCTACTTCACACATGCGTCCGTTGAGTAGATAAATATTATATATATATATATATATATATATATATATATATATATATATATATATTACGCGTTGTCGTTTGTTGGGACAGAGCGAAACGTAACATAAGTTCTCCCAAATGATTTGTTTTGAGTTGATGACAACATCTCTATTGCTCTGGGATAGGACTCCAAGTTTTCATCGATGTTCTTGTTGTACGTTGATATCATTTTGATAAAGCTTGCTCTCATGTGTATTATTTGAGAGTATCTCAATATAGTTAACTTGTTTTCGAAAGCTTAAAGTTGGCAACCTTAGTCGTTGGTGACCCGAAGGCTCCCTTTCAGTAGCTATTACACCAAGGTGTAGGGGAGGGTGCTACTCCACTCCCTTGATTAGAAACTCTACTCATTGGTCTAATGAGTAGAGTGTTCGCCAATGGCCCGGGAGACCAGCGTTCAATCCCAGGTCGAGTCATACCAAAGACTCAAAAGATGGTACTTGATGCGGCCTTGCTTAGCACTCAGGATTGTAAGGTACGTATTAAGGGTAAAGTGGAGCAATTCAGGGGACGAAGTAGCGCCTTCCCCAAATCCTCGGTGTAGTAGCTATTGAAAAGAGAGCCCTCGGGCCTTCCTCGACTCAGATCGCCTACTGTACTTTGCTTACAAATGCTTAAAAGGGATATGCTCCCTAACATGTCTCCCTTTTGCGCCTTTTCAGTTTCGTTGCACAAATTAGCTGACATTATTGGAATTTTTACTGTATTGTCCCCTCTTACAGCAGATTCAACTAAAACTAGATCTTATGGGAATACTTCCTTTGTTTGAATAACTCGGTATAGTATTCAGTATCTTCATTCCGTGGGAATATTCCCTCAGTTTGAATTACTTGGTATAATGTTCCACCCTGCTGTTCTGTTGCGGCTGATTTAGCAGTGTTGGAAATAGTGGTACGCCGAGGTAATTTAATATGTCTACAGAGTAAATATTGATCTCATTTCTAGCGTAACTTAAAATTGGAATTTCTACCCCACTTACCATTACTTGGTTTGTATAAACATTTACCTGGGTGTTTTTTTTTACCAATGTTGACCTAATACTATGATCCAATTCAAGTTTGGTGCACTATGTACCTACGTGTAAGGTTTTAATTTCTTCATCCTCAATGCGTAAGTGGACAAAACTGCTTAATTCCATTTTTTGTCCGTTAGCTTATGTTACCGTTAAATTTTGAATCCTGCAAATCTTATTGAGTCAGTCTCAAATTAGTCAAAACTGTTGTTTTTAGAAATAGGATTTTCAATTCAGGGTATTTTCTATCTGTCTACCCTTCACTTTATCTAGCATAATCAAGTTTTGGGTAAGAAGTTACCATTCTTTAATTCCTTTTATTTTTGCTTTGAATTTTTTCGACAATTTCTATTGCTTTTCTGGCTCCCATGTCTTTTTGGAGTTATATTTTTCTAATATCCTTTTTATTTTAGGATTTGACATGGATACATTCTTTGTTTTTGTTTTCAGGGTTTTCAATCAATTCTGTGGTGTTTTTTGATTTTGATGCTGCCCGTATACCTTTTTTCTGAGGCGGAGTAAAATTCCTTAACTAACTCTGGACAGTCCCGTTAAATATGTTGTGTGTAGTCAGTATTGTTTTTCCTGGATATTATTATTATTATTATTATTATTATTATTATTATTATTATTATTATTATTCACTCATTAGAGCTTTTCACATCAGTGTTAGCCGATGTTTTTTCACTGGAGTCTGAATGACAGCAAGTCTCAAGTCTCCAGGGCTCTTCTCAGTATCCTGGCCGTTCTCAGCAATGCTGTCGTTTGGATGGTCTCCACTCGTCCGCCAACTTCCAAGTCCTCCAGTCTCTTTAGTAACCCTTTAGTTACTCTTCCAAACGCACCAATTACAATTGGTATAATTGTCACCTGCATGTTCCACAATTTTTTTTCAATTCTCTTGCAAGGTCGAGGTACTCATCCTTCTTTTCGCATTCTTTCAGTTTTATTCTGTGATTATTATTATTATTATTATTATTATTATTATTATTATTATTATTTTGTTGTTGTTGTTGGCCGGTTTGTTTAACATCATATCGACCCAGTTTGGGTCATTCATGTCGAAGTCAGTCTTTATGCAAGGAAGTATACAAAGCTGATGACAATAATCAGTCCATGAACTATTATATTGTGTCAAGTATGAATTTAACGAACTCCTTCGCCTTGGTATGGGTGGGATCACTAAGCTAGTTTGAATTTAAGGTCTACCTTCCCTTAGGCTAATTGTTTGTTTAACCATTTCTAAAGAACCATGCCTGTCCTACTATTTTCTCATACAAACTGAGGGACATATGTATTCATACCTTTTACAAGTACATTAGTAAAAAGTGTTTCTATTGACTAAATGAATTATTTATACTGAAATTACTGAATTTCCCAAAATACGGTAGACATTTGAAGAAGACTTAAACATTGTACACTCCAGCAATCGTGGTGAGACTAGTGAAAGTAGTCTAATGTATATTAAGTTAATCTTTATGTCTCGTGGCAACTTTAGAAAAAGTAGCTTTAACAAGCCAATATGTCATTGCTAGTTAGATTACTTTCCCCTTGGCTTTCCAAGTAAGTCCAGACTTACAAATATAAACGTAACGCTGTCACGTAAATTATCTACGTAACATTTCTTACAGGCTCTAGTTAATGTGACAGTAGGGTAATCTTGCCCTACTAAATAGCTATATGTGGCCTCCGCATGAAGGTAATTAAAAAAATATATATCAGCAAAAAAAAAAAAAAATCATATAAGGAAGGCTACTGAAAATAGTGGTTTGAATATATTCATAAGAAAAGCTAAGAACTTTGTGTTTGCTTAAATAGGCCGAAAAAATGAGTATTTTGCAAAGAAACGTCTTGGAAAAATCTAATCTTTTATAATGAAGTCTTTTCTTTAATCTCTGTACGTCGCAATTTGTTCCGAAATATTAAGTATGAGAAGTGATGAGAAAATGATTTCGTTTTTTCTCATTTTTTTTCTTTTTTTTCGGGGAAGAGGGGGATTTTTTTTTTACTTTGCGGGGAAGAGGGGGATTTTTTTTTTTCGTCTGGTTCGACAATTTTTCAATTTTTTTTTGTTTTGTTTTGATTTTCATTGCAATAACCAAACGAGTGAAGTCACTATTTTTTGTTTTTTGTTGGGTTTTTTTTTTGTGTGTGTGTGTGTGTTTTATTTTTCCTCTTTTCTCTTCATGCTTTATTTTCCTTTCAATTCCCTTGTTTTGTTTTATTTTGTTTATTTTTTCCTTTTTTTCTTTAAACATCATTTCATTTACTCTTTTTCCTACTTCCTTTCTTTCTCTTTCATTCGTTTTGGTTTCTTTCGCCTTTCTTAAATGTATGTGTTAACTTTCTAGACTCTTCTTCATGTTTCATTATTCCTTTAATTTTTCTTTTTTTTTTTTTTTTCCTCCTTGGTCAATAAAAACGTTCGTCATTTACCTGTATTTCATTCATTTTATGTTTTGAACAGATTTTAATGCCATTATTTTCTTTCTTTCTTTCTTTCTTTCTTTCTTTCTTTATTTATTTATTTTACTTTACTTTAAGTTTCCTTTCTTTCTTTTTCCTTTAATTTCGCCTCATTTTACTGTATCTTTTTCTTTTTTGGTTTCTTTCTCTCTGTTTCTTTCTCTTATCTTTCATGATTTTCCCTTTTCACGTTTTCTGTTAACTTTCTTTGCAAGTCCATCATTATATGGTTTTAGATTTACTTTTTTTTTTCTGGCAAACAACACCTTTCTTTCTTTCTTTCTTTCTTTCTTTCTTTATTTTCTTCTCGGTGTTCAATTTTCTTTTTACTTCTTTCTTCTCTTTCATTTCAGTTTAGTGTTCCTTATCCGTTTTGATTTATTTCTCTCTCTCTCTCTCTCTCTTTCTCTCTCTCTCTCTCTCTCTTTTTTTCTTTCTTTTTTTTTTTCTAGTCATTTCAATTTATTGTCCTTTATCTGCTTACTCTTTTTTCTTTCTTTCTTTCTTTCTTTCTTTCTCAGTGTTCAATTTTCTTTTTACTTCTTTCTTTTCTTTCATTTCAGTTTAGTGTTCCTTATCCGTTTTGCTTTCTCTCTCTCTCTCTCTCTCTCTCTCTCTCTCTCTCTCTCTCTCTCTCTCTCTCTCTCTCTCTTTCTCTCTTTCTTTTCTTCTCGGTGTTCAATTTTCTTTTTACTTCTTTCATTTCTTTCATTTCAGTTTAGTGTTCCTTATCCGTTTTGATTTATTTCTCTTTCTTTCTTTGTTTATTTTTCAGTTTTTTCTATTTTTCTTTCCGTTCAATTTATTGACCTTTTTCTGTTTAGTTTTTTCTCTCTCTCTCACGCTCTACCTACTCTCTCTCTCTCTCTCTCTCTCTTTTTTCTTTCTCTTTTTCTTTCGTTACATGTCATATTTTGTCATTTTAATCCTGCTAATAATTCTATCTCTGCATATATACTTCTTTCTGGTATAATCATTTAGATATTATTATTCTTTCTTTCTTTCTTTCTTTCTTTCTTTCTTTTCCCACCTAACTTCTTCATGCTATTATATATTTCATTTTTATCTCCACTTTCTAAGTTTTTCTCTTTATTTCATGCTAGCAAGCTTTCCTTCAAAATTACTTTCGATAAACTTTTTTGCTGTGTAACTACTTATATTTTTTTTAAACTAAACCCACAAATAAAAAATAACATTTCAATCAACCACCAAAGATTTATTAATTCACACACGCACACACACGCACCGTCATATATATATATATATATATATATATATATATATATATATATGAATATTTTTATATTTATGTCATCATGTTGCCTCTGTTGTTCTAATTCCCTTATTTCAGTCGACTTTTTTATCTTTCAATTTATTCTCGAAGTTTTTTTTCTTTTTTTTTTTCTTTTTTTTTCTATTTTTAGTCTCAATTTTAGCATTATCATCATTTTATATATTATCATCCAGGCGTTTTTTTTTTCATTTCTTTTTGTATTTTTAATTATTGGACCAATCGTTTTATAGTTTAATTTTTTTTTTTTCACTCCATTAGTTTTCTTATTTTTACTTTCATTTCTTCAAGATGTTCTGATTTTTAATCTTCTCTTTTTATTCTTATTTTGCCTTTTTGTTTCCATTTTTTTTTTCTCTTTGATTGCTGTCATCTTCTAATTCCTTTTTCCTTTGCATATTCTTATTAATTTGTGCAGTATAGTCACTGACGACTGCTATGACCGTAATGGTCGTCGTATGTTGGTTAGAAGAAAACAGAAAAAAAGTAACTCGCCTTAAATGTAAGGCCTTATTTAATTAAATTCCTTTTATTTCTTCATTCACTTTTTAGTAGCATATCAACCCTTCATGGGTTATTTCATGCCAATAGATTAGGGAATCACGTTAAGGATAAGTTCCTATTTACGTTTTTGTGTATTTATCTAGATTTTTGCACACGGTCCTATCAAATACAAATGATTTTTGACAGATCTATGAGACTCATAGTTTGGAACATAACATGTCATACCCCTCCGATTCAGAATGGACCTAGGTGTAATGACCATGAAGGGAAATTTCACACTCCACAGATATTTAGAACTGGACCCTCACCAATAGATAATGTTGCGTGTCTTTACTATCTGCAATAGATGCAGTCAGTGTATTCTAAGTGCAATCAACAAAATGATCCCTTCGTTCAGTTTCTGAGACCACGGAAATATATGGAAATAGATAAAAGGCACTTGTAAGATTCTTTGTTCTAGTACGAACCATCTTCTCGTATCTTTGTGTGGGCTCTCTCTCTCTCTCTCTCTCTCTCTCTCTCTCTCTCTCTGTGTGTGTTCACGCTACAGACTGTCTAGCTTGTTCCTCAGAACCACAGAGAGAGAGAAAGAGAGAGATGTTATATAATTTCAGAGGGATTTTATTTAATTATCATTTTTCGTTTTGTATATATTATCTTTCTGTTTAGTTAGGCTGAGAACTTTTCGGCTTAATGCAGGTGTTCACGCACGCGAGGGGAAGATGTGACAATCACAGATGTCACAATAAAAACCCAGATAGGACGTGAAAGACGTCATACCTGGGAGTGATGGGTTGAGGATTTTGGAATTTGACGCTAGATGAAGCAAGTCGATTTTCGGAGCTCACCGAAGCCGGACCAGTAGTTTGCGGCGAGGGCCGCTCGTGGTGGGGTCAGATGGAAAAGTTAGCATAGAAAGAAATTATGTATCTCTTTCTCTCTCCTCACATCGAAAAACCTTAAACTCAAAAAGGTAGAAAAAAGTTTCGTACCTGAACCAAAAGAGAGTCGTCAAGTGTTTCGAGTGTTTTCGGATTCCTGTATGGACATTCTATGAACATTATGAACGTTTTATGCATGTGAATATCTTGATCGTATTTTTGGACCTATATGTTACAGAGAGAGAGAGAGAGAGAGAGAGAAAGAAAGAAAGAGAGAGAGAACGAATGGAAATATCTCGTTTTCTTTGATTGGGATTCAAACAACATCGAATCTTAACTCTTAAAGTTGTTTGATCGAATAAAGTGATTTCGTTTACTTTTGGTTAATAGGTATTTTCAGTCAGGGATGATTGATTAATGAAATGCTTTTTTACACATAGCTCACAAGACGACATTCTGAACTTTGTCAAGTTCACATTCTTCCAGCAGGTAGATTTTTTTGAAATAACTTATCAATTTGCACTTGAAGCCACTTGCTTACCTTGTGAAAAAGTAAATTAAGATAAAAAAAAGTAGTGAAAGAAAGAAAGCTGTTATGAGAAAAAAAAGCTAATAATTTCTTGGGGTTGGTTTGTGTATGTTTCTCTGTTTAATGGCATATCAACCTTCGAGGGATGTTTGATGCCGAAACCATCAGTGTAGAATAACAGTAAGGTACTATTTAAAACTTAGCTGGGAATATTGGCGAATAGAGACGGACTCGTGGATGTACTATAAAACTATTAGGTTTAATAAACACAGACGGAGACATACGTCTAATGACCAGAAACAGAATTGTTTTAACTTAGTGAGCATCCGTCAAATGTCCCTCCATGTGTCATGGTCGGATCCATGTCTACCTTTTCGTCTCACATGTGTCCGTTCTTCCATTCCTACAAATCCAACAATACACTGTCCCCGAGAAGCAACTCCTTTTTTTATCCCCTATTTTATATTTTTCGTTTTGTCGGATCCCTAACAGGGACCTAATGCCTTTCCCAAAAATATTAGTTTGAAAAAGAACACCATATCGTTCCAGGAGTCCAAAGTCGTTTTCAACGATGTTGCAAACTCACTAGTTTTATACTTCGCCACAAAATACCCAATTTATTCTTTGGGTATATTTCTTTATGTGGTGCCGTCAATATGTTTCCAGGTTGTTTTTTTTATACAGGTATTTAAAATTGTCGTAGACTCTTGAAAATTCACAATGTTATTGCTATACAACTTATCGGATGGCTGGCGAATATTTAGGATTTCAGGTTTAAATGAACTGCTACAGCAGGAATTGGAATACAATCTACAAAAGCTTATTGTCACAGCTTGTGAATTTCAAAAATGCAATCTGGACGTGAGGAAACTTTAGAAGTACGATGTGCAATAAAATTATGTTTTAAACTTGGAAAAATGCAACAGAAACGTCTGGAATGCTTCAGACTGCTTTTCGGCCATCTTGCATGAATTGGGCATCAGTTTTAGAGTGGCATAAGAGATTCGAGGAAGGCAGAGGGAGTCTGTGAGGGAATGATGAGAGGTGTGGAAGGAGTAAGGAAGTCAATACTTCAGAGTTGATTGGCCAAAGGTTTAGGGTTAGGGTTAGGGTTACTATGTTGAGGTTTTAAGGAAGTTCAGCAAGAGATTCGGTCGGAAGAGGCCAGCACTCTTCAAATCGGGTCAGTGGCATTTCCACCAGGACAATGCACCAGTCGACAACTCCATTATTGTCACAGACTATTAGAGCAAGATCGGCATTTAGAAAGTTTCTCAGTCTCCCTATAGTCCAGACCTTGCTCTCTGTAACTTTTGCTTATTCCTTAAGCTTAGAGGCTGTCGTTATGAGACAATTAAGGAGATGAAAGAGGCTGTGACGAAGGTCATTGACATGCTTACACAAGAGGACTTCAATGGGGCCTTCCAGAAGTTGTTGGAACGGTACAAAAAGTGCACTTTAGTCGAAGGAGATTAGTTCGAAGGCGACTAGAGTTTCAAGCGTGTACTACCAATAAAAGTGTCCATACGAAAAAAATCTGCTAACTTCTTTAATGATCCTTGTATTTCTTCTTTATCCTTTCATTTCGGTCGATTTCATTCTTTCTTTTTACACTTAACTTCCTAGAGGAGATTTTGAACTTTGTCTTTCATCCGGTTGTGACCTTTCTTTTGATAACTCATCTATTCATACCCCGTGACTATTTAAAACGTTATATCGATTTATTGTTTTTATCAATAATACATTCACTTGTTTTTGTTTTTATTTTCTTCGATTCCATTCTTCTTTTTCTATTTCAACTTTTTACTGCTTCCGTTTTTTTTTTGTTTTTTTTCTTTCTTAATTCATCTCCTCTCCTTTCTTTTTGTTCACTTTCTCTCTTGATTCATTTTTCTTAATTCTTTCTTTTCATATTTTCTGTTTAATTGTTTTTTGTTTTTATTTTTTTGTTTTTTTTTTGTTGTTGTTTTTTTGTCTAAATGACAATTGTTTAATTGTTTTTTGTTGGGGTTTTTTTTGTCTAAATGACGTATCTTGATCCTTGTATCATTTAAAGTATTTGGAATACTACCTTCATCTTAAGTATTATATTCAGAACATTTCGGCCGATGCGTCTATCGGCCTTCTTCGGGTGTTTATTGTCGAACTCAAAAGCCGATACGGAACTTCGATCTTAACCCTTTATTTAATTCACGGTGGTGGGTGATTTATCCAGATATTACTAGAAAATGTTTCTGTCTTTACTCAGCCAAATCCCATCCACCGTAGATGAAATAAGAGGAAGCCAGTTGTTCGAATACTGTAAACGATAATCTTTTCAAGGATTAATTAACTTTCTTTTTCCCTCTGCTTCTTTTAAATGTTTTTCTGGTTCTACTTCGACTTTTGTTTTTTTTTACTGCCCTGTCACTTGGAGTAAGAATACGTCGACTGCATTTCCGTAGAGGGATAATGAACCTTTCCATAAAAATAGTATTTTGAGTTCGGCATTAAACTGAGTCTGATGGGGAATCTCCGCCTCCAGGGATCCTAGAATGGGACTGTAATAGGATATTTCTAAAGAATGTGGTTACAGCATACAAAATTATACATGATGACCTGTTTGATGTTGTTAGGACTCAACAGGACAATACAAGGCATCACACGGTAACCAGTACTATGGAGACCATCCACCCTTTTTTTTTTTTTGTTGTTTTTTGGGGTGGGGAAACAGCTGTCCTATATCCCCACAGTCCGGATCTGATCCCATGTTGATATCTACTTGTTTGTTATGTATACAATATCTGCTTTATATCTCAGATGAAGCCTGATAATTTTTGTCATTTAGAATATTTGCACTTTTGTCTTCATCGTTATACTCATAATATTTCGGCCGATATATCTTTCAGCCATCTTAAGGGGTATAATGTCGAACTCGACAGCCTATTGAGAACCTGGAACTGAACCTTTTATTTAATCCAGATTGTAGTAGTTCTGATAACCATGGCAGAATACAAATATTAAAGCTTTAGTAAGAATTCTTTGTTATTTTGCCTATGTTGCTTTGCAGGGATTAAGGTGATAACAAAATTTATATATAAAAATATAAACTTCTTCGTTATTATGACAAAAGAGGAAATATTTCCACGAAAGAGAGAGTAAGAACCTATTACCCTCCTCTATATCGGATAAATAGTATTAAACCTGAAGGTGATCGTAGTGTAATTGTTACGGTCGTAGGAAATGGACATGGCGACACGAGTTCAAAACCTGGACGAGGCTGATTGCATTTCACATAGCACTAATACCCTTGGGAAAATATGAATCCAATTATTCTCCCTCTAACCATGGCTAAATAGTAGAGCAGACTATTTTCTTCAGCCTTGGTGAGGTAACTAGTCTAGGAGAAGGAAAACTCTGAATTCAAACCTGTTAAACTCGACTTAAAAATTGACCTTGTGTCATATCCTGCCCGAGCGGAGGGGTTGGTAAATATGGATCCTCATATTTTTCCAATTTACGCTGATGTGCCAAGTCGAAATTTTCTTCAAAAGGGACCGTTAATTCAATAACGGAAACTTTTTTGCTTTAACGGACCAAATGACAAAATGTGGACGCTTTGTCATTAATGCTATTTCAGTTGGAAATATAAAGTTATGCTTTAAATCAGTTGCAACGTCCCAGTCCATGCAGCCCTCAAGCAATGATGATCTACGCATATTTTTACGAGCAAGTTTGGAAATATTTTCTTCTTTAAGGAACTGAATTGCTCTAATGTTGATAATATATATATATATATATATATATATACATGGTGCCTTCAATGTGTTTCCAGATTTTTTTTGTACCGGCATTTAAAATTGTCGTAGACACTTCAAAATTCACTATGTTATTGCTATACACCTTATGAGATGACTGACAAATTTTATGATTTCAGGTTCAAAGGAACAGCTCCAGCAAAAATTAGAATACAACATACTAAAGCCTGATTGTCACAACTGGTGAATTTCAAAAATGCTATTTGGACGTGAGGACACTTTAGAAGAACGATATGCAATAAAATTCTGTTTTAAACTTGGAAAAAATGCCAGAGAAACGTATGGAATACTTCAGACTGCAGGAAGAGATTCCGTCGGAAGACGCCAGCACTCTTCAAATCGGGTCAGTGGCATTTCCACCAGTCTATAACTCCATCCTTGTAACAGACTATTTGAGCAAGATGGGCATCAAGACAGTTCCTCACCCACCCCATAATCCAGACCTTGCACCCTCTGACTTTTGGTTATTCCCTAAGCTCAGCGGCTGTCGTGAGGAGATGAAAGATGTTTTTAAGGTCATTGACAAGCTCACACAAGAGGACCTCCATGGGGCCTTCCAGAAATTTTGGGAACGGTATAACAAGTGAATTGCCGCCGGAGGAGAATACTTCGAAGGGGATTAGAGTTTCATGTGTGTGCTCTCAATTAACGTGCCCATACGAAAAAAGTCTGGAAACTTATTTAATGATCCTCGTATATATATATATATATATATATTGTCATCCACAGATTGTTTCGATCTATCAGAACTCTTCAGTGTGGCTATACACGCAGGACGCTCGAAGCCGGGATCGAAACCCGTCCAACTTTACGTTCGACTAAATCGGCCACCAAGCGGACCACGTAGGCTAAGGGAATTTTTAAGACATTTACTTAGCAGCAGCAGCAGCCGTTTGTTTACATTTTTTATACCCTATCGGCTACCAGAGTGCTCAATGGCAGACTTGGGGCCTTTAATTAGGCACCTAGTTTCGACTAGGCTACCTTCGGGTGGGCGAGCTGCAGTTTTGTCTCCTTTGTCCCCCTTGTACGGCACTAGACCATGCGTCTAGTTTAAGCCGCAAACTGGCATACGTGCCCGGACCCACATTTGGGTTCGTGAAACTGCTTGCCTCATCAGACTCACATTGCACTAAGTGAGCCGATGAGCAGCACAGACAAGCAGGGTTCGAGTCTCGGCTCGTTCCCGACCTTCCCCTCCCCTTTTATCCCCACTTTAATCGGCCTTCGGGCTTTTGACCTTGTGTCAAGTCGTGTCTGGTGGGTGGCAGCGACAAATACTCGGCTACCAGAGTACTCAATTCTTTCGAAGAGCTTTGCATTATGCGAGCGGCGGCCGAGAATTCCTTCGCCAGAGTGCTCAACCCCTATGGGGGAGCGTATATATTGTTATTCACAGACAGACTGTTTCGTTCTATCAGAACTCTTCAGTGCGGCAAGACCCGCCGGACGCTCGAAGCCGGGATCGAAGAGAGAATTTCACACAGAAACGACAAGATGCAGTCTCCTAAGTGGAATATCTTATGTGCTTGACTGAGACTTTGAATTAAACGATTTGAAACTCTAGTCGATGTATCGCACTCACTTTAGGTCTAATGCCTTTCTGCAAAGTAAAATCCCTCCCCAGCTATGTGTTTAATTGTATCACTATCAAAACGATTTCGGTATTAAATAACTCACAAATATCTATATATCATTAATTAATTTAAAAGAAGTATAGAACCAGAAACCACCGTATCGGGTATTGATTTATTAAACTTCCCAACAACTCAGATTAACAGGAAATCTTCATTGTGATGTGGGTCGCATACATCGCGACCCATGCATGTTTGTAACAAAAATACTTGATCACCAAGGTATATATCCCTTTTGGGTCGCCTTAGGTGCCACAAGGTACTGCCTGGGCAAAAGGACCTCAAGCAGTAGGTAATTAATATAAAATGGCTAAGCCAACCCGAATTCCTTAAGAACTCTTGCTTAAACCAGGTAAGTTATCTACCAAGCTATAGGTAAATAATAGGGCAGACTGAATGCTTTAAGCCAAGAATAGAAGACCAGTTTGGGAAAAAGAAAACTCTGAATTAAAAAAAAAATCACCTTGTGAGGCAAACAGCCTCAGGCGAATGCACTTGTGTAAATAGAGCTTGTTTATTAGATTTGATTTGTGTATCTCTTAAGAGCAATGTACTTTTACACCTTTGTGTATTAGGAAATATTTGGTGATCAATTTTGATCTAATAAAGATTCTAATTGGATGGGTGATTGATAGAGAATTTTCATTTCAGCTCGCCAATTACAAGCCGATTAAAAATAGACCCTAACTTCAAATACGTTCTCAGAGGAGAAGGTGTGAAAAAATCGTTTCCTTAAAGACATAAATAAATCTAGTCTAACAAAAAGACTGAAAACAGCAACCAACGAACTCTATTCTACACTGTATAAAATCATGAGACGAGTAGACAAATCTAATAAGTACGTTATTCTAAATACACATAAATATCATTAAAAAAAATGTAACATATAACAAATAATAAAAGGAAATTTACGAAATCACAGACACACTCAAAAAATCTATTAATAAAATAATCTCTGCGAACAATGCTGAGATTAGATCTACTCAACTGAAAAGGATTACCGGTGATTACTTTCCCGGATATGGTAATATAATATATAAACATAAACATAAACACACATACACACACAAACACACACACACACACACACACATATATATATATATATATATATATATATATATATATATATACATATATATATAACATTATAATAAGAAAATGCACTTACACACACATACATATAATGGCAATATAATTTTATGACAATATAATATGAAAATACACGCACATACATGCGGACATATAAGGCAATATGATAAAAAAATCTACACACATAGACACATACACACTCACACAGACACACGCACACACACACACACACACACACACACATATATATATTTATTTATATATGTATGTTTATGTATATATATATCGTATTGTAATACAACATAAATATACACATGTATACATGCATACATACAGACATATATATATATATATATATATATATATATATATACTGCATGGTGATATAAAATACTTGCACATAGGCACACACACATATATATTCACATATTACATGGTCAAACTATACACACATCCATACGTGTATGCATATTAAGGTAATATAAGAATAAACACACACACACACACATATATATATATATAAACATATATATATATATGTATTTGCACACACACACACACACATATATATATATATAAACATATATATATATATATATGTATATGCACACACATAGACACACACACACACACACACATATATATATATATAAACATATATATATATGTATATGCACACACACATACACACACACACACACACACACACATATATATATATATATATATATATGTGTGTGTGTGTGTGTGTGTGTGTGTGTGATAATAATATATTAAAATTCACAAACTTGCTTCTCTTGTAAGACATTATATTTCAAATCCTAATTCTGATTTATCACATAGTCAAAATTAACAAGAACATTATCACCCCATCCATAGCCGCACAATTTTTATTTGGAAAAGTTATTTACTAATGTTTCTATTGACCATACTACCATTCTCGTGTTTGTATATATATATGTATTAAATATGTATGATTAGCCACCAAATAGTTTATAGTTAACTTTATTTCTAAACTTATAAGAGCTCATCTGTTTGCACCCAGTTAAATATTTTGGAGAAATACTACCCATCGCTAATAGCTTTATTTGCACTCAGTTCAATGTTTCCAAGACTTGCAATATAATATTGATAGTTCAATTTAACATAAGTCATTTGCTGACACAGTTAAATGGTTTCAAGTTTCGAAAATGATTAGACATTTTTCTTTGACTCATAAATGGGACAATAACAGGTTTTACAACTCTGTGTCAGAGTGGAGTTGGGAATAATTACAATGAAGGGGTACTAAGAATTACCCAAAGTTCCAGAACTTGAGCCTCACCATTGGATTTTATAGAATCATATCGTGTTCACTTGGTGAGAGGCATTGTTGTCTCTATGCAGAGATGCAGTTGCCGTATTCTAAGCAGCAATCGAATGGGAAACCTAACTTTTAGAACTAAAATAAATGTTGGTAAAAATACCGTTAAAATCAATCAGTTATACAAAGCAACATTGTTATTATGGCTAAACAGAGAGTTCTAATATAATGCCTATTTTCAAATACGACGAATTAAATTTTGATAAACTGCCTGAAACCATAAAACTTTAACACCAAAAGTCGGATACGTTGAATATATATATATATATATCTTAGCCAATAGCGTGAACGATATTAGCAAATGAAAATCTGCCTTTGAACTGAATAGCGTCTTAAAATTAATTTCACAACTCAGTACTAATAATAACCTCCCTTTCCTTGATGTCGTACTTAACAATAATGATAACATTTTCAATGAATAATTAAAAAAAAACTACAAGAGCAATATTTTGCCTTTCATGCCACAAAAGTGTGTCGATATAGATCGCTCTAAGATTCTTGTATTTTGTTTTTGCAAGTTTGCAGCACTCATTTTTAATGTAATTAACCGTTTTGTCTCAGTCACCACACTTGTACCCTACATTTGCAATTTTCAGCGCGTTGTCATTTTTTTCTTTAATTTAATTATAATAATTCTGTGTTGCTTTTAGAATAGATTCAATTTCTCCCTTCATATTTCTTCTTGTTAGATAGATTGTGAGCAAATTTCTTTGTTTGTCCCTTGGAGTATCCGTACAGTTTTTCCTTCACATTTTTGTTTTCTAGATTTTTTATTGTTTTTCTGATCATCCTTAAATAATTTCTATTAATATAGCGGTTAATAATTTTTGTCACCAGGTATTCTTTACTCTGTTTTTTAATTCCTCGTTAAGCTGAATTTTTGCCTGAATACACTCTTTCTAGGGAGTTGTCTTTTCCCTACTTCTTTTCTTGTCACCCCGTATAGATTAAGGTCATCGTATGAATTGTCTATAGTCATCAATTTTCTGGTTTTGGGCAGGATTTTTCTCAATATATCGAAGTTCCTTCCTTGTCCATCTTTAAAATGGTTCAGTGTATCTTAGAAGGGAGACTGCCCAATTATTTATTTGTTTGGTAAGATCTCTTCTGCTGAGTATTGTCTCGGGAAGTTTTCTTCTTTTTTTTTGGTACTCTTTAAGTACTCCTGTGATTCTTTTTCTTTTTTTTCTTTTTTTTTTTTTTTTTTTTTTTTTTTTGCTCGATGGTGTCTCTTTCAAATATTAACAGATATGAATATTTTTTCTCCAAGTGTTCTTATATTTTCCAGAACGGGATTTTCTATTCCTACAGTTCTTTTTTCTTTTCCTTTTTTTCTATTATAAACATGTCCCAACCCCACGATAAATAATACTATTCAAAATGTAAGTAAAACTAATATATATTTTGTTGGTTTGGTTAAGTTTCATGGCAAATCAACCCTCGTAGGTTTTTACTGCCAAATCCCCCTAATGCATATATTATATATGTGAGTTGGAAACAAATTTTGTTGATAAAACTTTTGGACGAGCCGGGGTACTTTTTGCAAACAGTTAAATAGTTTCAAGTAGGACAGACTAGGTTCTTCAGCCTTGGTGAAGCAACTACTCTAGAAGGAAAACTCTGAATTCAAACCTGTTAAACTCGGCTTAACAATTGACCTTGTGTCATATCATGCCCGAGCGGAGGGGTTGGGTAAATATGGTTAAATAGTTTCTAGTATTTCTGTCAAATACGAATAATTCTATATCTGTTAATATTTCTGAGATGAGATGTTAGGTACATTATTTTCTTTTTTCGCTTATTGTCCACATCTTTGTCGCCATGTTTATCACAAAGTTTCAGCCGTTGTATGCTCCGGCCTGCGTGGTCGGAATGTCAAACTTAACCCTCTGTTTCGCTTGCCGGGGTATACCGTTCCATTTTCATAAGCCATGTTTAGTGGATGTCAGTTATCAGCTATCTCTCGTTAATGTCTATTCTGAAAGTTCCCCACAGTCTTCACCGGGTATTGAACTCACACTCTTTGGATATGTCACTGGATCTAACCAACTCCTTTATCTACCGTACCATGTGTCCTTGAGGACACCTGTGTCTTAATTTTTGGGTATTATAATCCTAATGTCTTCAGCAAAAATTTTTTACTCGTGTTCATATTGCAATTTTGCTGTTATCATTGCATTTTTTTTACCAGAGCTCATATAGCAAATTTTGTTGCTATTATTACTTTTCTCTGACACACCTTATTACTGGTTCCCATATTGTATTAATTTCTACGCTTGGTCAGCTCAGGAGATTTTTGTACCCTAGCATGTGTGCTGATTCTTTAAGTTTACGTATTTTCAATGGTGTTCCTTGTCTATGATCTTAACCTGGTCTCACAGAGTGTGATGATCTCCCTTCTCTCTCCATATGTGGTCAGCCACGCCTGATTTTTCCACTTCCCCACGTGTTACAGCCTTCTGGTGTTCTTGAAGCCTCACCTTAAGGGGGCATCCTGTTTCTCCTTTATATTTCCTTCCGCATCTGAATAATTCTATTTACAGTTAATCATTTCTTTGTAGAATGTTAAATGTTTTCAAGTATTGCTATGTTACAGTAACAATTTAACGTCAGTCATTTTGTAACATAGCCAGATGTGGTTATGTAAAATATACAGATACGTGAAACATTCATATGCATTGGAATCCGAAAAACCCTCGAAACACTGACGACTTTCGGTAATTCAGGTATGAAACATTTATTACCTTCTTGACTTTTAGGTGTTCAACTCGAGGAGAGAGAGGCAAAACTTTTACTATGCTGACTGTTCAATCTGACCCCACCACGCGCAGCGCATCTCGTAGACCCCACTGGACTGGCCTCGCCGAGGCTCAAAAATCAACTCGATTTGCCTAGCTTCAAATCTCAACTAACTTTTTTTTTCAAAAAAATCACACAAAATCCTTAGCCCATCGCATCCAGGCATGACGTCATTAACATCACCAGTCCCATTTACTATCCAGGGTTTTTATTATGACATCTGTGATTGTCACATCCTCCCCGCAGGTGCATAAACACCTGCGTTCAATGTGTGCCCCAACCCGTGCACTAAGCCGAATTGTTCTAAGCCTTACTAAACCGAATGATAAGATATAACCAACGAAAAATTATAATATATAATAAATCATTCTGCAATTACATAACAGTTTAATGGCACATATTTAAATGGATATACGTATGATATGTAATTAAATATTGTATAGGATATTTCATTTTTATTTAGTTAGACATAACTTGTTTGCCCTTTAGAATTGTTGCTGTTTCTTCACAATTAAATTGTTTCAAATATTGCTATCTCGAAGTAATAATTCTATTCAATATCATCATTTTTTTTTCATACAGTGAAGTGGTTACGAGTATTGCTGTTTAACACAAATCATACTATTTAATGCTATTTCTATTTGCACTGAGTGAAATGGGTACACAGCTACAGAATTTAAGTGTTGCTTTTTGATACTAGTAATTCTATACACCATTACTCATTTATTTGTGTCCAGTTAAATGATTCCAAGTATCGCTAAGTATCACAAATGATTCAATTAAATATCAGAAATTTGGTTATTCGCAGTTAAATGATCAAACTGTTCTTTTTGTAGCAATTTAATTTAGCGTAAGTCATTTATTGGCACGGAGTTTGTCGCACAGTTCTATTTGACCCATAGACAGGACCCTGTCAGGCGCTACCAATCCCGGCCATAATGGACCTGGGTGCAAAGACAATGTAGGGGTATTGCATATTCCCGAGCCCTTGAAAACTGGAGCCTCGCCATCAGAGAGTTTTGTGGGATATTCAGGACACTCCTTTGCGAGGGCCTTACTCTTCCACAGATATGTATACTATAACTTCAGTCGATTGGGCTGAGATTAAAATAGTTATTGCAATGTAATAATGCAACATTATACATATATATGTATATATATATAGAGATAGAGAGGCAGGCGGCTAGACTTAATGTTATACAAGGGGCATACGATAAGTTTCCAGACCTTTTTCGTATGGGCATTCAAAATTGTCGTAGACTCTTGAAAATTCACTATGTTATTGCGATACATCTTTTGACCAATTTTTAGGATTTCAGATTCAAATGAACAGCTACAACAGGAATTTGAATACACCCTACTAAAACGTGATTCTCACCGCTGGTGAATTTCAAAAGTGCAATGTGACACTTTAGAAGAATGATATGCAATAAAATTGTTTTTTAAACTTGGGAAAAAGACCACAGAAACTTATGGAATGCTTCAGACTGCTTTTCGACCATCTTGCATGAAACGAGCATCAGTTTTTCAGTAGCATAAGAGATTCAAGGAAGGCAAGGAGTCTGTGAGGGATGATGAGAGGTGTGGGAGGAGTAACGAGGTCAATACACCAAAGTGGATTGGCCAAAGGGTTAGGGTTAGGGTTTTCAGGAAGTTCAGCAAGAGATTCAGTCGGAAGAGGCCAGCACTCTTCAAATCGGGTCGGTGGTATTTCCACCAGGACAATACAGCAGTTAAGAACTCCATCCTTGTCACAACTATTTGACCAAGATTGGTATCCTGACAGTTCCTCACCCTCCCTATCGTCCAGTCCTTGCTCCCTGTGATTTTTGGTTATTCCCCTAGCTCAGAGGCTGCCGTTATGAGACAATTGATGAGATCAAAGAGGCTGTGACGAAGGTCATTGACACACTTACACAAGAGAACTTCCATGGGGCCTGCCAGAAGTTGTTGGAACGGTACAAGTGCATTACAGCCGGAAGAGATTACTTCGAAGGGGACTAGAGTTCCATGTCTGTACTCTCAATCAAAGTGCCCATACGAAAAAGTCTGGAAACTTATTTGATGCCCCTCGTATATACATGTGTGTGTGCGTGCGTGTGTGTGTGTGTGTGATATCTTATATATACATATTCATAGGCATATTGTTTATATTTTATGTACGTGTTACATGTATACATATATATGTAGGTGTGTGTACTAATAATATATATATACACATATGTATAGCGAAATTTCCTGGATAGTTTCACTCAAAGTGATAAGGTTGGGTTTATGGTGCTGATATACAGTGTGAAAATCTACAGATGTGCCTCTGATCTCCAAAGATAGCTCCAGATGTTGGCCAGATGTGCTCCAGATTTCAGCCAACCATTTATAAAAATATTTATTGCAAATATTTTTCTGAATATTAACCTGGGGGATATTTAGAGATGCGGCTGGAAAAAAATTGCCTCAATCTTAAAGAAGCTAACTTCATCTCTCACAACATTAAGTAAATTCAACTTCCCCACAATCAATCCAACAACATCCTCCATAATGCATCATATTATTCACAGACTAAAATGATTAATTTTATAACAATCTCTGAAATTGTTTTTTAACATATCTCTCATAATCTAGCCAATATCTCGTCAACATATTCAGATAACGATTTTTCTTCAAAACATTTAGATATTGTTTGGCTTGAAGATCTATAGGTATAGATCCATTTCTACATGTTGCCTTGTTGCATTTTAGCAGTTGACCCGCAGGATTTACCGTAGATGTCGATTAAATGTCTTCACTTGTCATATGTCAAAAGTTTTTGACCAGATATAATCAGATTATTATCCTCATATACAAATGCATGTTTTTTAATGTGTGGCTTTTTTTTAATTGACCATCTTCTTGAACAAATAAAATATACTAAAAAACGGTTAATTTTGAAAGAAAAATTTGCCTTGTTATTTTTATGGCATAAAACCCTTGTAGGTTATTCAAAGTTTAGTCTTGTTTCCTCATATATATTAAGTATATCGTTTGTACATATTTTGTTAGTAACTAGCTCGATCTCATTCGTTTGTTTAGTAAAATGGTTCCAAGATTTGTTATGTAATTCAATTTAACACCAGTAATTTGGGTGCACATAGTTAGAAAATACTTCCATATTTTAATTTAACCCGTAGATTGAATCTGGACAGGGTTTAATGACAAATAATAGGCGCTTCGTATTTGCCAAAATTTCAGAACTGGAAAATCTCCATAAAATAGTCAAATGTCATTACTTGGACACTCGTTTGCGGGAGTCTTACACATCTGCAGAGATGCAGCTGTTGTATTCTACGTAGCTGAAAAGGAAGTTGCAATTTGACTAATGTTTTTGAAGATTTATAAAGATTGCCTGTCCCGTACATTTATGGCATACTCAAACATTAGCTGTTAATCGTCTGTCTGTCTATTAATGGCCCTGCAGTTTCTTCTCACACCCGGCTATCATAAGATCCTTATGAAACTCCCAACATCTACCAAAAATGCTGGCTTATCTTTGGTCATCGTCTTCACCATTTGGCATCCTGTTTCTGACCGGCTATCCTCTTCACTTATCCCGTGCTGCCTTCTGACTCCACGAGACCCTTCTCTGCCTGCGTCTCTGTCCTGACTGTGAGACTCTCTTACAACCGGAGTCCCCATCTTAACTGACCAACGTCCTTCGTCTTTTTCGCCCCTTACATTCGATCTAACAGTTTCACGCAGGCACAGGTCTTTGTGTGGTCTTCACGCTAAAATAGACAAAGGAAGTTCTTCTAGATATATTGACGCTGCTCAAAGACGCTGAAGATCCTGCCTTTGGCAACCCGTCCACGAACACATAGACACCCCCACACACACATACCCCCACATATATATATGTATATATATATATATATGTGTGTGTGTGTGTGTGTGTGCGTACACTTGAATGCACATCATTGTGCCTCACATCTGAGGAACATGTGTGATGCATCAGAAGAACATCTGATCTTCTGTTTATAAAGTTATTTCCTCATGATATGATTCGGGCGCAGTGTCATTTACCCACCCACCCCTTGAAAACCACTCATTCCAGTGGGTATCCAAGTCAAGTGTTAATGGATTAATAGCAGCAGTATCTATTTTAAAATATAGCACTGCAATCTTATCCAAATAAAATACATAATCGAATAATGACAAAGATAGCCAAGCGAATTTAAATGTGGAATTGTTTGTTGGATATTAAAATGATTTAGTTTTGTTTGGTTTTATGGCACATCAACCTTTGTAGGTTATTAAAGCCAAATCCGTTTTAAGAATAAAAACAGTTCTACTTCAAACAATTCAGTTTAGCATACAAAGACAGTTTTATTCAAAACTTTTTGGTTTAGCATAAGTACGTAGGTTAAATGTAAAACATTTTTATTTCAAGCAATTTAGTTTGGGATAAAGACACAGTTTTACTTCTATTTGATCCATAGATAGAACTCTATCAGGTGCTACCATTTTAAGTCAGAGTGGACATGGGAGCAATGGCAATGAAGAGGTACTAAGCATTCTTCAAAACTCCAGCATGATAGTAACCGCACCAAAAGATTGTTTAGTGTCATATCCAGGACCTGCGTTATGAGGAGGTCTTACCTCTCCGCAGAAATATTAAAATGATATAATTCTATAAGTATGATGACAGTAATCATAATACAGGCTAGAAATAATAGGTGGATAATTTATGCAGCGAAAATGATATGGAGCTGGGTTTATCAGCAATGTTTACAAATTCGAGGTGCGATGAAAATGTTAGGAGACAAAAGTTTCTTTCTTTTCATTTTAAAATATATATGAAAACGTGTGGACTCCATTGCATAATATACATATATATATATATATATATATATATATATATATATATATATATATATATATATATATATATATGCGTGTGTGTGTGTGTGTGTTGATATCAAGACATTGTCAAGATGAATTTTGGCTTTTTATAACATGATATCAGAACATAGAGAGGAAAAGTAACTACATTTTTTTTTTAATCAACACCTAAAAATCATGTGAAATAAGTTCAAATGTATTATTCTAAATGACATTTTTGTTAATTTCTAGAACAATTAGGATTATGCAAATATCTTTTAAGTTCATTTTAATAAGGACGTCCCCGTTTTTAACTCTTAAAATGAATATCGATTATTTTTCTATATATATATATCGAAGACAGCAATGAATGGAAATGAAACCCATAATTCTAAACGGATGATGATTGGTCAAAAAACAGGTGCGTTCAACACGCGACCCACCAGTCTTAATGCAACCCACAAATCAATTTGGTTCAGGCTCATTATTTTCCTTTTTTCATCTTGTACACTAAGTTCAAATTTGTTTCATAGCCGTAAAACAAATTTTAGAGTTTCCGGTTCGAGAATGTCGCAATTTTTACTTTCAAAAAGACTTTGATTTGAATTTAAAGTTTGAAAGTCCTTATATAATTTTTATTTATAATCAAATTTATTGATTTTATTTATTTGGTATGGTAACCCATTGTTGCCTAAAAAAACTTATTTTCATTTGTCTTATTTCAAATTTTATTCAGAATGTATTTATATCTCACACTACTCATAAATTGATTTAGTTTCTTTGTTTTTTAATCGATCACCCTTCGTAGCTATATTTGTTATCGTTTGATAACATATTTTTGACGGTGACTGGTCCCAATTGTTGTTCCAGTGTTCCATAATTACCAAACCCTCCGCTCGGGCAGGATATGATACAAGGTCAAGTTTTAAGCGGATTTAAACAGGTTTTAATTCAGAGTTTTCCTTCTCCTATACTAGTTACCTCATCAAAGCTGAAGAGCCCATTCTGCCCTACTATTTACCCATAGCTGGAAGGAGAATAATTGGATTCATACCTTTCCTAAGGGTATTAGTGCTATGTGAAATGCAATCAGTCTCGTCCAGGATTTGAACTCGTGTCACCGTGTCCATTTCCCACGACGATAACCATTACACCACGAGTACCTCCATTGTTGTTCCAGTGTTCGAATGTGGCCTGCAATTGGACCCCCCAATTCTAAAGTATGAATTTGTTTATAACAGTCGATAGTCGAACATATGAATGTCATTATCTTGTTGACAAGGGCAAGAACTGATCCACTTGGGAAATATCAACAAAAATCGATGCCTTATCGTAATATTGATTGCATTTCAATTTAGTTCCATTTGCACACATTTACTTTATTTTTATTTGTTTATTTATTTATTTATTTATTTATTTTTTGCTTTTTTTTTTCATTTTTGAATGTCAAAATTAAACTTTTACTTATTCTTTATTCATTTATTTTTTCTTCCTTTCTTTCAATCATTGCTTTATATGTATTTCTCTCTACCCTTCTTTCTTTTTTTTTTCATTCTTTCTTTCTTTCTTTCTGTAATAATGTGTTATCTATTTTATCAGTTTTCTCTATTTTATTTATAGCGTTTCAGTCATTTTTTGATTCTTTTTTCCTTCCTTATTTGTGTATTAACTTATTTAGATTTGTTCAACTTAGTTTTCCATTTCACCAATATTCGCTATTTTGAAGTTACATTTCCTTCATAAATTTTTTGCTTTTTTATTGCTGTCTTTCTTTCTTTCTTTCTTTCTTTCTTTATTTATTTCTTTATTTATTTATTTATTTATTTATTTCTGTTACACATTGTTTGCCATTTCACCAATATTTGTTATTTTCATGTTACATTTCCTTCATAAATTATTTATTTCTTTCTTTCTTTCTTTCTTTCTTTCTTTCTTTCTTTCTTTCTTTCTTTCTTTCTTCGTTTATTCATTTATTTATTTATTTATCTATCTATTTCTGTTTCACTTTGTTCGCAATTTCACCAATATTTGTTATTTTGATGTTACATTTCCATCATAATTTTTTCTTTCTTTCTTTCTTTCTTTCTTTCTTTCTGTTTCTTTTTTTCTTTCTGTCTTTTTTTCCGTCTCTTTTTCTTTCTTTCTTCCTTCGTTTATTTATTTATTTACTTATTTAGTTCTGTTCGATTTTGTTCTCCATTTTCCTCATATTCGTTATTTCTATGTTTCATTTCCTTCATAAATTTTCTGCTTTCATTCATTCATTTTGTCTTTCTTTCTTTCTTTCTTTCATTATTTATTTATGTAAGACTATATTATCAATTTCAACAGTCTTCTCTTTTAATGTAACTTTTCGTTCATGAATTTTTCTGCTTTCATTCATTTATTTATTTATTCTTTCTTTCTTTCTTTCTTTCTTTCTTTGATTGTGTTACTCAGTGTCCTTTATTCATTTTGTCAATCGAAAACCCTTCATGATTTTTTTTGGCTTTTATTCTTTCTTTCTTAAGATATTTATTTTCTAATTTGTTATACACTGTGTACTTCTCCCTTCAAGAATTTTAATCAATAAATGAGAATCCTCTGAAATTAATATGATATTTTTATATAACCAAGTACCAATATCTCATCTACTGAAAGTGATAACAAGATTCGTAGAAAAAAAAAGAAAATTTTTGATGCTATGTAAGTACTAATTTATGGTAGCACTCCTTCGAAATGCTTCAACAAAAAACTAGATTGGAACTAAATAAGGATGTTTCAATCTCTTGAACAAATCCAGGAAGCAGCACCCACACAAGAGCAGCTGTCTCACAAGCCATCCAAATAAGGCATGCTGGCACTGCTTGTGAACTAATGACAAATTCATTAGTGACGTTTTCTAATAGACTCATCCTCATGGACACACCAGAGTTGACTGAAGAACAAAATCTTACATTCACTAACTCTGCGCAGATACTGGATACCGTCTAGAGGAATTACAAAGAATGATGAGGGATGAGGGATGATAAAGAGAGAGAGTCAAAGGAAGTCGAACTATCGTTACGCCTTGATGATGATGATGATAATGATCATCATCATACTCTTCGTTTCCATGTTTTGCTTTTATTCAGTCATTCATTATTTCAATCTGTATTGCTGTCTTTATTTTAATATTTCTTTTAATACAATATTTTTCGGATTATGTGTTTTATTCTTTGCTTTTTATGTTAAACCTTCCTTTCACATTCGTCAGTGAGACTGAGAAGACACTGACTTCGTCCCGTAAAGAGAAGTAAAGTCATCCTCTAAAGAGAAGAAACATCAAAACCGAAAGAGAATTTACTTAATCCTTTAAAGATAAATAATCTCATCCCTGAAGAGAAGTAATCACATCCCCTAAAGACCAGTAAGTTCATTGCCATAAAAAAATTTTTTTCTCTGTATGACACAAAACGGGCATCATTTTCGCCGATTTAAAAAATTCGGAAGTGTTCAAATTATTCTATCTTGACGGATAAAATCTGGAAAATTTGCCAATGTTTTCAGAAATGGGATTTTGAAATAACTTCCATATTGAGACTATTGTCCTGACAACATATCTTTAATGTTATTCTATCACACAGGACTGATTTAAAGCCACCTGATGCCATAAACACAGCTCCAAAATGGTCACTCTCTTTTCTCCCTTGATAACAACTTGTAACTTTACTTTAAAGGCATGCAAAACATTTCGAAGGCGTGTTCATAAAATAATTGAAAAATTGTGGCCATATTGAGTAAATTTACTATTTTATGTCTATCATCTTTTTTTTTTTTAATTAAAATTGATTTGTTTTATAATAGTCTCCTTTATTATTATGCAAGTGTATTCTTTAGTTTACTTCGGTACGCTGTTCTCTCTGGCCGTGCAAAGCTTGATAATAGACTGTTTCGCTATTTACAAGATAGCCGATAATGTCATAAAGATGGTCCAGGAAGCCATGAAAAACTAAAAAGTATAATTGACAACAGGGGGGAAAAGTTTAGCTGAAGCGAAAATATATGATCTTCGTCACAGCCTCTTTCATCTCCTCGACTGTCTCATAACGACAGCCTCTGAGCTTAGGGAATAACCAAAAGTCACAGGGAGCGAGGTCTGGAATATAAGGAAAGTGACGAACTGTCTTCATGTCGATCTTGGTCAAATAGTCTGTGACAATACGAGAGAAACTGAATCTCACTTATTAGCAGAGCAAGGAAATGGCATAAACACTAATTATACAACTGGTTGGAGAAGAAAAAACTGAAGCTCTCTTACTAGCAAGAGCAAATTAATGGCATAAAAACTAATTATACGACTGGTGGGAGAAGAGAAACCGGAATCTCTCTTATTAGCAGAGCAAGCTAATGGCATAAAAACTAATTATACGACTGGTAGGAGAAGAGAAAACTGAAACTCTCTTACGAGCAAGAGCAAGGTAATGGTATAAAAACTACTTATACGACTGGTGGGAGAAGAGAAAACTGAAACTCTCTTACGAGCAAGAGCAAGGTAATGGTATAAAAACTACTTATACGACTGGTGGGAGAAGAGAAAACTGAAACTCTCTTACGAGCAAGAGCAAGGTAATGGTATAAAAACTACTTATACGACTGGTAGGAGAAGAGAAAACTGAAACTCTCTTACGAGCAAGAGCAAGGTAATGGTATAAAAACTACTTATACGACTGGTGGGAGAAGAGAAAACTGAAACTCTCTTACGAGCAAGAGCAAGGTAATGGCATAAAAACTACTTATACGACTGGTGGGAGAAGAGAAAACTGAAACTCTCTTACGAGCAAGAGCAAGGTAATGGTATAAAAACTACTTATACGACTGGTGGGAGAAGAGAAAACTGAAACTCTCTTACGAGCAAGAGCAAGGTAATGGTATAAAAACTACTTATACGACTGGTGGGAGAAGAGAAAACTGAAACTCTCTTACGAGCAAGAGCAAGGTAATGGTATAAAAACTACTTATACGACTGGTGGGAGAAGAGAAAACTTAAACTCTCTTACGAGCAAGAGCAAGGTAATGGTATAAAAACTACTTATACGACTGGTGGGAGAAGAGAAAACTGAAGCTCTCTTATCTGCAGAGCTAGGTAATGGCATAAAAACTATACATCTTGTGGGAGAAGAGAAAACGTAATCTCTCTTATTAGCAGAGCGAGGTAATGGCATAAAAACTAATTATATGACTGGTGGGAGAAGAGAAAACTGAATCTCTTTTATTTGCCGAGCAAGGTAATGGCATAGGGACTAATTATACGAGTGGTTGGAGAAGAGAAAACTGCATTTCTCTTACTAGCAGAGCAAGGTAATGGCATAGAGACTAATTATACAACTAGTTGGAGAAGAGAAAACTGAATTTCTCTTACTAGCAGAGCAAGGTAATGGCATAGAGACTAATTATACAACTGGTTGGAGAAGAGAAAACTGAATTTCTCTTACTAGTAGAGCAAGGTAATGGTATAAAGACTAATTATACAACTGGTTGGAGAAGAGGAAACTTAATCTCACTTATTAGCAGAGCAAAGTAATGGCATATGTATTTATCATATCAACATAAAGACTAATCATTTGCAACAGAATCGCAAATGTATTTTATGAGAAAAAATGAGATGAAATGTTTAATCACATAAAAAGTGAATACAGTAAATTCGCACAGAATTTCAAGACAAGAAACAACACGGAAAGAAAGTTTATCCCTTGGGAATCATGTAAAAGGCATTAATTTGTTCATTATATTTTTGAATATAAATTATATTCATTAAATGGTATGTGCCAAACCAGAATCCATCCAAGAAAATACGATTCATAAAACTTGTAGGATTTTAAGATTAAAAGAGATTACCTGATCTAAATCAGAAGAACAAGAATAGAGCTAATTATCAAGAAAAGAAAACAACTTGTAACCTGATGAATTTTCAGGTTTTGTTGACCCACACAGTGAAAAGGAAAAATACAACAAAAAAATAAACAAACTTGAACAAAAAAGATAGTTTGTAGAACATGAGAGTGACGGTGATACCACTTATAAGTAATGCGCTTGGGATGATCCCCCAAGCTGAGAGGAGCTGGAAAGCAGAGGAAGAATCGTGATTATCCAAACCACAAAATTCTTAGGATTAACTTTAAAAACCAGAAAAGTCCAGAAGTGCTGTATTTAAGAATGTTGCAAAAAATCTGTTAACAAAAGAAACTGAGTGAATTTTTATACCATATTTCTTGGTAGATTTAGATCAGCCTAATCGGTTTTACTCCCAAATAATCTGATCCTAACAATGTATAAGTAAAGTTGGTGACCTTTGTCGAGGGTAACCCGAAGGTTCCCTTTTCAATAGCTACTACACCAAGGTATAGTGGGGTACTACTCCATTCACTGGATTTCTCTACTTTACCCTTGACCTAACCTTATAGTGCTGTGTTAAGCAAGGTGGCATCAAGTACCATTTTTTGAGTCTTTGTTATGAATCAACCTAGGATTGAACCCCGGTCTCCCTGACCATTAGCGAACACTCTAGTCATTAGATCAAACTACCCCTTATCTTTTTTTCCATTTTGGCTGAATGTCTTATCTTGACTCTATATTATGCACAACTGAATAGATATTCTGGCAAAAAAAATGGCGGGAAAAGTATAATTGGAATTGATTTCAGAGGGGAAAATATTTTCTGCGAAATATTATTTGCTTCAATTAATAAAGGAAGATTTAAATTTTTTTAACTAACTTTTTAAACGTAAAAGTAACAAGAAAAATAAAGCGCTACATATGCTAATGTACGAAAGAAAAAATAGTTAATAATTTAGACGATGTACGGACATATAACGAACATGGTCACAGCAACAGAATAAAAAGTGGTGTAACGCTACGGCATCAAATATGATGCGAGTAACACGGCCTCACTGACACGGTATTGTGTCCATAGTCATAACGCACACAAAATTTTTAAAAATACCAATTACAAAGGGAATATTTATTTCTTCAGTTAGACAGAAACCACAGCGAAAGAAAGCTAGGTTGGGTGTCCTCGTGGTGTTATGGTTAAAGTGATGGACTGCGGAATCGTAGTAAGCGAGTTCGTACTCCAGTCATGCTATTACGTTCACTTTCGGACAAATACCCTTAGGAAAGGTATGAACTCCCTTATATTCTTCCTAGCTATGTGTTAAATAGTACCACTACTCTTCTTTTAGGAGAAATGGCTTGTTTTCTTTGTGTGTGTGTGTGTGTGCCCATCTATAAATTCTGCTCAAATTAGAATTTAATATCGTGTGCAATTCTTAGGAACAAACAGTTGCTTCTGACCTGAAGAGAAACAAATTCAATTCATTAGAAAGAATATTAAATGAAACTTTTTTAAAAAAATTAATCATGTATGTATTCATTCATCTTTTTTTTTTTTATTTCACTTTGTAATTATTTCTATAACTTTTTTCTGATCTCAAAACTTCAAGACTCCGAATGATTACAAAAACCAACTATTTGAGTATTTTTCTTAAACACCAAACATTAAAATAAATATTAAAAGTACTTTTTTTTTAATTCAAATAAAGACAAGTACGTTTCTGTGTAACTTATATAATAAAATGACGATGACTAAACACTTATAAAACATCGGAGCGTTTGTCAGTCCGAGTCAGTGGCGTGTCTCGATAATATTGAATCAACAGTCTTAATTCTGTTGATGAGAATTTTCGGTAAAATAAAGAAAATCCGTTTTTTGGTTGAACCGAGAACTTTTCAGTTGTTTAGAGTATTTGCTATTAAAATTTTTAGAACACTGAATTAATTATTCTTTGAAGACGACAAAAACCTTAAAACTATTTTAATGTTTCACTTATGATCAAAAGAATCGAGCAGTTTGGAAAAATGATAAAAAGAAAAACTTTGTAAATGTTCTGATCTCATATATAGAAGTTTAAGAAAAAGAAAAACTGGCGTTTTCAAAACGGTTTGTCGGTGATTAATGGAAAGGTTTTACCGATTTCTTCAATTCCTGAAAACTCTCAAGTCAAAGAAAAGGAATATTTTTTTCTGCGAGTTAAGCGGAACGAAATCAATTCGATTGGAAGATTTACTATAGATTTTATTGCATTTTTTCTTTTAAGTTCTTGTTTTTCTTTTTCTTTCTTTACAAACAATGAAAGTATATGATTTATAAGGAAATATAGACTAGGGAAGATTGGAGAAGAAACCGGAAAGACATTCAGTCCCTTCAAGTGTTGATATGTTCAAATCTTTTATAGATGTCAACAATATCCTAGTAGATAGAAAGATTGCTAAGCAAAGCAAAGCAGCTATGGGGAAAAGAATTAACTAGAGAAAATGTCAAGAATTAAAGATGAGATTTAATAAATAAAATTTTCTCAAAGCCTAAAGAAAAGATTAAGAAACAAAATCGTTTTTGAATATTCTAAGATTTTCTCAGGAGAGAACATGAGAAGCCATGAAATGGATTGGTTTTTGGATTAAATCTTGCGACATTTGAAAAGATATAGGTAACAAAGGTTTATTAGGTCATACGATTTTATATATATATATATATATATATATATATATATATATGTGTGTGTGTGTGTGTGTGTGTGTGTGTGTGTGTGTGTGTGTGTGTGTGTGTGTGTGTGTGTGCGTATAACATAGATAATTATATATGCAAAAATAAAGGAAAGCAAATATTCATATAAATCTAAACACACACACACACACACACACACATATATATATATATATATATATATATATATATATATATATATATATATATTCTGAGTTTTTGAAAAGAGTTAACTGACAAAGATCTAATTATTATACCATTCGACATATGATTATATTCGTTGTCATGTGATCTTTAAAACCCTTTTATAGGTCATAAAACTTAATAAGAGTCCATATATATATATATATATATATATATATATATATATATATATATTTCAAATAGGAAGGGACACGAAAAAAATTGTATTTTTAAAAATTTATTTATTATTAAAGAACAAAATAAATAAATCTGAAAATTACAAATCAATTCGTGGAACTTCCTATTTTAAATATATCCTTATTCTTTCTTTGGACCTACAACAACCATATATATATATATACAGAATATTATATTCAGAGCCAGGCACCCATCCACACATATACATAATTCAAGTGATGATGTATATATATATATATATATATATATATATATATATATATATATATATACATTATATTTTATACTTTTACCCAATTTTATTCGTACATTTTTACAAATATACAAAATTGCACGCATATATATATATATATATATATATATATATATATATATATATATTGCTTAGGAAAAATTCAACGAATTTTGTTATCTAAATTATTTGACTAATTCTGATTCAAATGATGTCAAAGTTTAACAACATAAGAAGAAATAATTCATATTCCTGTGTTTAATATGTTTCCCTCTTTTTCCTTTTTTTCAAATACAGCAATGCCATTCACTTGAAAAGAAAAAAAATTGAAAATTAAGAAAAAGAATTGCTGTTAATATTGGAGCCCATTCGATCGAGGACTGGTCAAGATATTAGACAGATATTATTCTTTTTTACATGCAACGTTCATTTTGAATGACATTAACTTTTTTGAAACACCCTATATATCCTTCCCATCGTGTATTTGAGTATTATAATCTACGTTTCTTTTGGGTTTTAAACATGGAATTATTTATAAGATTTTACGGTATCCTCCAGCAAAGATTAGAGCATTTGAATAAATAATTTTAATTTACAAATAAAAGAACATATGAGCTCTTATTATCACTGCTACTAAATATATTATTAACAAGTATATTTTTGTAGAAAATAACGATCATGTTGTGCACCAGGAGCCTTTGATTTTGGTTTGCTATAAAACCTTAAACTAATAGAAACCACAATTCGTCAAAATGCAACGGTTTACAATTTAGTGGCTTCTTCTTTTGCAAAGAGGCCCACGTGGTTATCATCGTTGTAAATGGCTAAAGCAACCCAAGTCCAAATCCTGGACAAGGTTTTTTGCATTTCACATAGCGCTAATACCCTTCAGAAAGATATACGTGGTGCATTCAATAAGCTTCCAGACTTTTTTGTACAGGCATTTAAAATCGTCGGAGACTCTTGAAAATCAAGTATGTTATGAGATGACTGGCCTATCTTTATGATTCCATGTTCAAATAAACAGCTACAGCAGCAATTGGAATACACCCTACTAAAGCCTGACTGCCACAGCTGGGGAATTTCAAAAATGCAATCTGGACGTGAGGACAATTTAGAAGAATGATATGCAATAAAATTATGTTTTAAACTTGGAAAAAATGCCACAGAATCGTATGGAATGATTCACACTGCTTTGGAGAATCTTACATGATTCAAGCATCGGTTTTTGAGTGGTATAAGAGATTCAAGGAAGGCAAGGAGTCTGTGAAGGATGATGAAAGGTGTGGGAGGAGTAAGAAAGTCAATACACCAGAGTTGATTGGCTAAAGGGTTAGGGTTAGAATTACTATGTTGAGGTTTTAAGTGAGTTCAGCAAGAGATTCCGTCGGAAGAGGCCAGCACTCTTCAAATCGAGTCAGTGGCATTTCCAGCAGGACAATGCACCAGTCCACAATTCCATTCTTGTCACGGACTGTTTGACCAAGATGGGCATCAAGACAGTTCCTCCGCCTCTCTATAGTCCAGACCTTGCTCCCTGCCGACTCTTGGTTATTCCCTAAGATCAGAGGCTGTGGTTATGAGACAATTGAAGGGATGAAAGAGGCTGTGACGAAGGTCATTGACACGTTCACACAAGAGGACTTCCATGAGGCCTTGCAGAAGTTGTTGTAATTTCACAATAAGTGCATTGCAGCCGGAAGAGATTACTTCGAAGGGGAGTTGAGTTTCATGTGTGTACTATCAATAAAAAGTGCCAATACGAAAAAAAGTCTGGAAACTTATTTAATGATCCTCGTTTATCCAACTCTTCTCCTTCCACTGGTTGGTAAATAGAATAACAGGTTCTGTAATCTTGGTTTGGTAACCGGTCTTGAAGGAAAACTGTGAATTCAGACTTCTAGCCCGAACTTGACTGGGGACCATCTTCGGACACCAATCACTGAGATATTCTACGTACGAATACACGTAAGGAGATAGCTTAATCTTCATCGGGTTAATTTTCGTCAGTGTGTCTATGTGTATGTATGATGACTCTTCACACACACACATTTGATTAACGTAACAAAAATTTGAAAGCTAATCAAACAGATAGTGATTGATATAGTAACGTCAATCCTCACTGGGATTTCAGACTTACGGCTAAATTTAACAATAACAATAGCAAATAACACGACTTATCAATAAAAACGACAAGAATTACTACTGCTAAGAAACAATCTTTATTAGGATTGTAAATTTGTAGCTTAGTGCATTAATAATATCAAGAGACCCCTGACATCAATAACTGACAAATTGACTTAGCAGATCTTAATTAGTTTAGTGACTTCAATATTCAATTTATTCAGAGAAACAGTCTAACTCTATATCCTGCAGACGGGTAAGATTGCCTCTACCCACAAAAAAATTGGAAGCCCAGTCAGCTGGGGCAGTAGAATACACTGCTGCATCCCTGCAGATGGGTAAGACCCCCCCCCACTTTCTGCAAGTGTCCTGATATGACATTAAATAATCTGGAATATGGAGTACCCTTTACCATTACTCCCAGATCCACTCTGACCCAGAGTGTTAGTACCTGATAGGTTCAAATGGAACTGCTTGACTATATAATTAGGGGTAAACAAATGACTGATTTTAAATTGATTGGTTGATTGGATGATTGATTTTTTACGGTGTATAAACACTTTTCGGGTAATTTAACGCAGAATTTATTCTTTTGATAAAACTTTCAAACAGTTATGTTTAGTATAAGTATAGTTTTTTGTTTACACATAGTCAAATCTCAAAACAGTTCTATTTCAAACAATCCAGTTTATAAGTACATTAGACCCATAAACAGGACCCTACCAGGTGCTACCACTTCGGGTCAAAGTGGACCAGGGAACGATGGGGATAAATGGACACTCCGCATTCCCCAAAGCTTTAGCATTACCGGAGCCTCCCCATTAGATTTTTTAGTGTCATATCAAGGATATTCTATGTTTAAAACTGTGTCGAATTTCCGGGAGATGCAAATGATTAAAAGATGATAAAAGTATAACTTCAAAGTTTATACAGTATCGCCTGTTCCAATCACCTGGTAGTTTAAAAAAAACGCTGATTGAACTATTATACGATCTTTCTTTGTATTTTGTTATTCTTTTCTCGTGTCATTTTAATTAAACATCCACAGCCGTTCAAGCAACATTTTTCATCATCTTAAAATCCCGATGAAGATTTATCATAAGCAAAACGTTTTAACGTTAACTTTTCATCATAATAAATTCATTACTTTTGTTTTTCTATGTTCTTCATACTGACGGATTTATTTCCATTTTTTTAATTCCACAAAAATATTCAGATTAATGAGCAATGATTGTGATTCCTAAAAACCAAGATGGATTAATATGCTGCTAAAATTAATCAATTTGTTAATCTATACTCAGTGCAGAAATATTCTTAAAGACCACCCAAGGTGAGTGGTTAAACTTTTAGTGTTATGGGTTACAGTAAAGAGCCTAATCCTCACCTGGTGCTTTAGATTTTGACTTTGAACTCTACTAATCTCAAGAAGTGTCAGACAATAATTAAAAGAAGAATAACCATAGAAAACTATTATAATTCATTTAATCCTTCTGATTGTATCTATGTGCTTATACAAAACAAAATTGTGAGAAAAGCTTTACTGTTAAACCAACACTGTCGCAAATCAAATTACTTTGATTTTTTTTAAAGAAAAAAACATCCCGCAATAACAAAATATTTAAGACCCTGGGAAATCCCAACTGCTCATGGATTTCTTTGACAACGATAGTTTTGACAAATATTTTCGCGCGAATCATTATTTTGTTTCATATTTCGTTATTTTTATTTTCATTATCATCTTTTTTTGTGAGCTATAAACAAAAGTATTTCTCTTTTTCTTCCTGCCAGAGCGTTAAGATTGTGAACAACGCGGGAATTTTGACTTCAGTCGTTACGACAAATATAAAAGATACGAAAAGAAAGAGTTATGCCATAGCGAAGCTTTATTTTGGGTGTCAAAGAAACAGAGATAATGTCCTGGAGAACCGGTTGTCATAACATGACTTTAAAAATATGTTCTAATGAAAGTCGACTGTTTTTTATGTGAGAAGTGTTCTTCATCAATGTCCAATTGAAACTGCAAGTGTTTAACTGAAGCAACATTTTTTCTTTCACTATGTTTTGATACAAGCAATAGGTAATGGCCTCAACATAAATACAAGTAAAACAGAATTTAACTAAGATATTACCAACACCTCAATGAATGGCAAGCATCGAAAATTAGTTGACTAGTTAATATTAATTAGTAGCAATATCTTATTAACTGAAGTGATATCAAGGTATGCATGGTTAAGTACAAACTAATATTGCCAAATTATTGACCGTATGGGAAATCAAGCGCTTTGATAGAAGACAGCAGTGTTTGTTTGTTTGTTTGTTTGTGTTTTATGGCATAACAACCTTTGTAGGTTATTTGATACCAAATCCATTTTTGTACAAATAAAAAGTTCTATTTAACCAATTCAGTTTAGCGCAAGTACATAGTTTAATTGTCAAAAAGAGTTCTATTTCAAGCTATTCAGTTTAATCAAATAGTTCTAAAACAAACAATTCTGTTTAAGGTAAGTATAGCTTTTGTTTGCACGGAGTTAAATGTCAAAACAGTCCTATTTCAAACTATTCAGTTTCGCATACAAAAACAGTTCCATTTTAAACAATTCAGTTTAGCATAAGTACACAGTTTAAGTATCAAAACAGTCCCATTTCAAGCTATTCACTTTATCATACGTACAGTTTAGTTCTATTTGACGCATAAATTGAATTCTTTTAGGTGCTACTACTCCAGGCCAGAGTAGACCTGGGAGCGCTGAAAACGGAGTACTTTGCATTCCACAATGCTTCAGCATTACTGGAACCTTACCATCACACAGAATAGTGTCAAATCCAGGACACTCAATGGGGGGAAGGTTCTTACTCCTCTGTAGATAAGCAGTCGGTGTATTCTATAGCACCAGCTAACTAGGCCAGTCGGAATTCTTGCAACTTGTAGCCGAGCCAGAAATAAAATATGATTGGTCTACGTGGACCCTAAAGAGAGGCATGGAGAAAAAAAAACTCAATAAGAACTATACAAGAATTCTGGAAGTTGATTGGAGTAATCCAGGAAAGAGCACCTACAAAACAGTTGTACGGCTACTTACATCCCATCTCATCGACCATCTGAGTAAGACAAGCTAGGTATACTGGGTGTTACTTGAGAAGAGAGAGGACATTTTCATTAGCGACGTTCTTTTCCGGGCTCTTACACATGGACATACCAACTTTGACTGAACAGTAAAAACTTACATTATTTAGCTCTGTGCGGACACTGGGTACCGTCTAGAAGACTTATCCAGAGCAAGAGCCGATAGGAATGGATGGCGAAAGAGAGGCAAGGTAATCCATGTTGACAGCACGCCATGCTAATTGTTATGATGAGGTAATGGCTGACATTGTTCAACCTTTCTTTATCAGGTACACATGATTTGTGGTTTTTCTACATTGTACAAAATTGATATAACCCAGATTTACTACCCTTGGTAAAAAGTATGCGATTTGCGAACTTCAATGGTTGTTCCTTTTTATTTATTTGATTAGCAAGAGATTTAACACTGTCAGAACAGCTTGATGCTGTTGATGATGATGTATATACTTATAGGTAATACATAACATGACAGGATGAGTATGTATGCATCAAGGTATAGCATACATGTATGGGCATTTTTAAGTGAGAGCATATATGTAGGGATGTATCGGCACAAGAAGCATCCCTAGGGCTGGGACAGCCACTGCTTCGTGCAGAGGGTTCGTTAGTTAACTATCTGGCATTCGTGCCGGACGGTTAATTTCCTCGTGCCTGAGGAGGCCGCCCTCCCAACTTTAACCCTCTTTGGAGGGGTTAGGTTTATTGCCTGGCACCTGAGGCACTCCTCTTTATGGGAAATTCCTACTGGGCCCAAGGCAATTTCTGGAGCCGCCGGACAATTCTGGAGCATGGCTCTGGACCTGAACCCACCTAAAAAAAGGCCTTGTGCCACACTCGTCCGTCTGGTGGGAAGTTTCTCAATATCAGCACAACAAGCATTTATGTATGAACATGGATGTGTATATCGTAATATCAAAAGTAAATAAAAAAACAAGTCAGAAATTTAGTCAAATTTTAAATAAATGATATGAAAAATGAGTGATTTCTCGACTGGTATAAAAAGGGTTAGCTTTTTTAATGCTTATAGCAAACTCAAGTCTTCGGCTCTTGTATGTTCAGATGTCGGTAGGCAGGGGTATCATTTTAAAGTATTTTTGTTGGGTGTTCAATTTTCTTTCCCAGACTGCCTATATTCAAGGAAGAAACCAGGAGATCGATCAGATCGATTGCAAAAAAGAGAATTTTCGTCACAATGGGTGTTCGAATCTACGATAATAAACCGCTGTAGGTCGCCAGGATCAGAAAACACAAAATGAGATTTGGGAATTTCACCATCCGTCTATCACTCAATGGTAAAGAACGAGCACCCAAATCGATCTTATGAAATATTACACTCCTCCCTTGAACAGGAAGAGCTCAAGGAAAAAAATCTTTTTAAAAAGTATTTTGAATTTGTTTGGGTTCTCATGGAACTGACATGCTGCTTGTAAAAGTTTTCAAACAAATCATGCTACCGACTAGACTTATTTAAAAAAAGAATGTACGCCGTGTTGAGACGTTTAGCTGGAGATATTGTGGACGTTGTTTTACTTTCGGCTGCTTGGGGACTTTCTTTATATGGGGCAGTCCTCGTGTCATCGAATATAACATGCTGAACAGTGATATCTAAGTAAGAGAGTTCAATCTCCAGTCTCGCTATTATTTTTACTATCTATGGAAAAGGTATTCTCCTTGTTAACCCCTAGCTATAGTATAAATAATACTACTACTGTTCTGCAAGGATGTATTGGCGTTATATAACTCAAGAACGTTGATATGCCATTAGAAAATAAACCAAAGCAATCATTTCTAATGTATTGCACGAATGGTTCTGATCATTTTAAATTTTTTTTTTTTTTAGTTACGTAGCTCATTTTCTGCTTGGTTAGAATATGTTTTTATCGCTCCTCATTTTTCGCTTTAATTTTTCCAGGAGGTGGGTGTTTTGAACCGGCTGAATTTTGGTCCATCTTCGCCATATGTGTGGTGTCTGTAAAGATAGACATTTCCGTTTGAATTGTGTAGAGAAGGAGTGACCGATTACAACGCATACTTTATAGAATGAAGCACATTCTTTAAAAGTTTCGAAATCATTTCAGAAGCTAAACTATTTCTATTTCTAGCAGTAGAGTATGAAAACTGTAGACTTACCTCGGAAAATAATACATGATAATATCCACTTTGATTGTGCACTGTTTTACGAGAAATAATAAAAGTCTACGATGCTTGCTCTAAAAGAAAATTAACTTCCTTGAAGAAAAGGAAGAGGTGAACACATTGTCGGACAATGTCTACTTTCAATCGGTGATTTTAAAAACTTTTTTTAATCCATTTTTTTCTTTTTTCTCTGATTAACACTTTTTTTTATATATATAAATCCTGTGCTTAACGTTCTTGTCACGTGTCCACCGAATTTCAGTTCCTACTCTGAGGCGCACTTTACCTTTTTTTAATTATTTCGTTGAATCCGAAATGATTTTTTCTTTTTCGTAAAATACAATTTATTCATGAATAATTGAACAATGAATTAATTTCAATTAATAGAGTTTATTTGCCATTATTTCGAATCACATCTTGACACTTATCAGGTTGCTTATTGATTCCTCTCAAGTTAATCTCAACTTGTTTCGACTGCAAGTTTTCCGCAAACGTTTTCACTTGATCTTCTAGAGAAATTTGATGTCGTTTTAAGCATTTTATAAAGAATTAAAAAAAAAATGTCGAATACGGTGGAATGGTTAAAACAGACAAGCCTAAATTCAAGATTTTTTCTGCGTGATTCTTGCTGAAAAAATCAAAATGTATACCTGTGCTGTCGCATGGGTTGTAACAGCCAGGTTAACTAGTCTAAAAATAAAGACTCTGAAAACATCCTTAAGCCAACAGTTATTTTTATTAAATGGAAAAAGTAAAAACTGAAAAAGATAAAAACGGCATGTTTTAGGAGAAGGAAAAACAATAATAACAAATGAGAAAAGAACTGGTAATAAAGCTTAAACTTAGAGTCCTGTTAAGCTAAGTTAAGAGGAGGGCTAAAGGAAACAATAAATAAGGAAGGAGTTAAATATATCAATGGAGAAATAGACCGGGAAAGGAACAAGGTAATAAAGACATGAAATGTTACATTACAGGATAGACAATACGAGGTACATACTATAAGTTTTCAGATTTTTTCCTATGGGCACTTTTATTGATAGTACACACATGAAACTCTAGTCCCTTTCGAAGTAATTTCCTCCGGCTGCAATGCACTTGCTGTACCAAACAACTTCTGCAAGGCCATATGGAAGTCCTCTTGTGTGAGCGTGTCAATGACCTTCGTCACAGCCTCTTTCATCTCCTCAATTTTCTCATAACGACAGCCTCTGGGGTTAGGGAATAACCAATAGTCACAGGGACCAAGGTCTGGACTATAGAGACGGTGAGGAACTGTCTTGAGGCCCATCTTGGTCAAATAGGTTGTGACAAAGATGGAGTTGTCCTGTTGGAAATGCCACTGACCCGATTTGAAGAGCGCTAGCCTCTTCCGACGGAATCTCTTCCTTAAAACCTCAACATAATAACCCTAACCATAGCATAAGTATACAGTTTAAATGTTAAAAAAAAATCTTTTTCAAACAATTCAATTTAGTCCAACATAGATAGTTCAAAGTATTGCTATTGTGCTGTCGCATGGACTTAGACAGCCAGGCCAACTAGTCCAAAAAAAGACTCTGAAGACATAATTAAGCCAAGTGGTATTTTTATTTAATGGAAAAAGTGAAAACAAAAAAAGATAAAAACGGCATGTTTTATAAGAAGAAAAAACAATAATAACAAATGAGAGAAGAACTGGTAATAAAGCTTAAACTTAGACTCCTGTTAAGCTAAGTGGAGAGGAGGGCTAAAGGAAACAAGGAATAAGGAAGGGGTTAAAGATATCAATGGAGAGACAGACCGGGAAAGGAACAAAGTAATGAAGACATGAAATTTTACATTACAGGATAGTCAATATATATAATATGCAAATAAAATGTTCCAAGAAGAACGTAAAAGAAAATATACTGCTGATGCCAAGAATGACGGAGATAGAAGAATGAAATAAAGGCTTCTCCATGTGGCTGCTGAATGGAAGTCGAGACCCACCGATCAATGGTGTTTAAGTAAAAAAGTCTCCCTTGAACTAAGGGTCACGAAAGGGAGGTAAAAAGGGTCAAAGTTATTGCAGGACAATACCACAGTCATTCCACTCTACAAATCGCTAAGTTCGTCTTCCTTGAACCTTCAAGGTAAAATGTAAAGATTCCGTTTAATCAATCCATTGGACGCCAGGCGGGAAACCCAACCCCTCCGTAGATGGTTAAAGCCTAGAGGGACGCTGCCTGAGGCAAGAGGTATCTCCAGTGATGAGGCACACCCGACCAGAACCGCGCAGTGCATAACAGTGTGACCAAACAGATGGCTAGCAAATACTTATAGACTTGCCCGCCAGTAGCAGCAGGCGATCAGCCAATCAGAGATGACTAAAGTATATATGAGCCGTGACAAGTTACGTCCTTGAGTCAAAACGTATTCCAGCCTTGTTAATGAGAAGACGTACCTTTCTTTTGTGTCGAACAACTGAAAACATGATGGCTACCCGAATTTCAAGTCCATTAAAAGGTTAAATAGCTGAGATTGTGTGAATCAGGTTCATTCTTAAATTGTACTGGTGAAGAACTCAAATTAATGGATCAATGTACAAGAAAGATAATGATGGATCACAAAGCCTTACATTCGAGATATGACATTGACAGCCAATATGTGTCAATAAAAGAAGAAAGAATTTGACTTGTCAACATTGAGGACAGCCAAAACTACATTAAAAAGAACAAAGAAACACTAATTACAGTGACCAATTACAGCATGGACCACATGAAGAGAAACAGAACAATAGCAAAACGAGTAACAATAAATGGGACGAAAAACAACTGTATGGATATTTCAAGCGACAAACTAGTGAAATTTCAAGCAAGAAGACTTGGACATGGTTGCAGAAGTCAAATATCAAGAGAGAAACTGCATCTCTACGAATAGCAGCAGAATTCAACGCACTAAGAACTAATTAACTTAAAGCGAAAATGGATAGTGCGTAAAAGAATAGCAGGTTTTTTAGTGATAAAAACGAAACGATTAATCATTTAATAAACGAATGTAACTTCCATTGTTGTGTCTGTTGTCGATGCTGATGATGTTTTTAATAGAGACTTTTTTCTCCGGGTTACCTGGGTCCAACCCTCTTCTTTGTTGGGCTGGTCCCCAGTTTCCGTCTCGTTTATTACTATTGATGTAGCTGTCGTATTTGTCAATGCTGCTGTATTAGTGGCCGTTTTTGTAGATGTGGCCGTTGTGGTGGTCGTTTTCTGGGGGCAGGATGGGGAAAAACGGCCCAGCTCTTTACACGACCAACATAAGGGTCTCCTGCCCTCAACGACCACCATCATTGTCTTATCGCGATATTTAATCGTATGAGATATGAACCCTCTCCTATCTAGGCACATGATAAACGTGTAGTCACCGTATGCCGTCCTGCTCGATGTTTTGATTTGTGTGACTTCCTCCACGTCGCCATAAACACTAAGATAGGACTCGAAAACATCTCCACTGAGCTGCATGGAGACGTTAGATACGGTGACCATAATTCTCCTCTTCCTGGTTGAAGCCGGAAGAATCAAGTGGTTATGTTACTACCGACCAGTTTCGATGCTACTTCCTCTGAAGCAAGCAGGACATCTCAGGTGGCAAAGCTTTTGCGGAAGAAATACCTGGCTGGGATGTCTGCCGTTTTAAAATTTCTTCAAAAGTCTCTTTCTTGAGGCCATCAAGTCTCCTTGTCCGTAAGTCCGTGATTGGATGATCGACATTTGGGCAGAATCCAATAATTTATCACGTCAAAAGCTTACCCACAAAGTAATGTTGATTATAATTAAATGCACCTTTTGAAACCTCGAGATGCTAGAAATAGCTAAATAGGTAAGTCAAGAATAATATTTTCAAGAAAGGCCACTTGCACAATGTGAAACATAAAAAAAATGAATATCATTGTCTAACAAAACCAAGCTCCCCAACACCAATATTAACTCAAGAAAAATGAAAAGAAACTATGTTGGGTTAATAAAAAAAAATCATGACTAATAAAAAGATTAGTAATTAGTCTTCCTTTGCTCTTTTTAACGTAGTTTTGGCTATCATCAGCGCTGACAAGACAATATCTTCCTTCTTTTATTGACACATATAGGATGTCAATGTCATATCTCGAATGTAAGGTTTGGTGCATCGTCATCACATTTCTTGTACTTTGATCCATTAAGTTGAGTTATTCACCAGTACAATTTTAGAATATACCTGCTTCATACAATCTCAGCTATTTATCATTTTGGTGGACTTAAAATTCTGGTAGCCATCATGTTTTCAGTTGATCGATACAAAAAAGGTACGTCTTCTCATTAACAAGTCTGGAATACATTTTGACACAAGGCCATAAGTTGTCACGGCTCATATATGCTTTTGTCATCTCTGATTGACTGATCGCCTGCTGCTACTGACGGGCAAATCTATAAGTATTTGCTAGCAATTTGGTCATACTGTTATGCACTGCAATACCAATATTAACTCCAGTAAAATAAAAAGAAACGATGTTGGGTTAATAAAAAATCATGACTAATAAAAAGATTATATTACCATCCCTCAAGAATTAAAACTGTAAAAATGTCAAGATAGAAACTGAAAAGGTAAATAAATTTGTAAAAAACAACCCCGGAGACAAAATCACAGAAATAAACGAACTATTTTATGTAGTATCAAATCTGGTCAGAAATTAAATTAGAAATACAAAACCAGAAATAAAAAAATAGGTTAGAAGGATCAATTAATGAAAAATATTAAAAATAGAAAACACAAAATTCCAAAATAGAATAAAAGACAAAAAATAAATCAAAGAAACAAGAGGCAAGCCTGAATATTCAAGTGGAAGAAGAAAACTAAAAGATAATGAAGAAAACGTGCAACACAAATGATATCCGCACAGTGCCAAACAATAAAAAGAAAACAAGACATCCCAAAATGTTGAAAGAAAATTCAACCGACAACTTGTAGAGAATGCACAAGAACAAATGAAGAACTAGATGCAAAGGAAAAAGTTTTGGAGCATTATAGGGGAACAAAAAGAATAACACAGAAATGCCAAACGAGTAAAAAGCATTGGAAAAAATAATTACAAGGATTTAAAAAAGGCTAAGAGACAAACATAACACTAGAATCACTAAAATCAGTACACATGAAAGTTACAAATTGGAAAACACCAGACCAGGATGGCATACTTAGATTCTGATTGTAAAAATTCACGTCCAAACAAGACAGACTGGCTCTACATCAGTGTAAATGCCGAAAATCCAGCATACAAAAACGGACGAGAAAAAAAGAAAACTACCCTAATACAGAAAATCAATGGGAAATAATCATCCCCAGTAACTGCATAGATCGATATCGTGTTTATCACTTATAAGGGATATCCTAACAGTACAGATAAGAAAATGAATCAGTGTTATATAATAACCGAGGGATTTCGGTTCATGCCTTTGAGTTAGGCTGAGAACCTTTCGGCTCAGCACATGGGTTAGCTAGGTGCAACATCGAGGCAGGTGTTAAGGATGGCACGCGCGGATGGATGGAGGTGTCACTCAGATGTCTTAATAGTCCGAGACGAAACTGGGTGACAGGATGCGGGTGACGTCACGCACCGGAAGCGGGCGGAGGTTCGTATGAGATTTGAAGAAAAAGAGTCGAGTACTAGACACCAAAACGAGAATGATCGACTTTTGGAGCTCGCAAACGCGAGGCGAACTTGCGCCCTATGAGGGCCGCACCTGATGGGGGCCAAATGAATAAGACAGCATAGAAGATTGTGTCCCTCCTCCTTACGTCGAAACCTTTAACTCAAAGTTAATAAAAAGGTTTCGTACCTGGACAAGAAGTCGTTACGTGTTTTCGAATTTCGAGATTCCTATGTTCTTTATATGTTCTATCGTTATGAACATTATGTCTATTTCGCACATGGCCATATTCGTGTATATGGCTATGTAACATAAGTCGCTTAAATCCGACCGACTATAATCGGTAAAGAAAGAATGATTCAAAAAATTAAGAGGAAGAAATTAGCAACCATTTTTAGATCAGCACATATTCATTACAAAACAAATCAGAAAAATTAAGTCATCGTATGGATTGATTCCAAAAAGACCTGTAGTACATTTCCAGACAATTAGTGAATAGAATGTCTGAAATTATGAGAAAATATCCTACAAAATATAAACTTCATCACTAAAGCCATTAAAAACTGGAAAGAGGATTAAGCAGAAGGAAGATTAACACTCACAGAGGTAAATATCTAAAGAGTAATCATCCAGGATACTCACTCCCACCATTGGTATTTTTTATTGTAATGATTCTGCTTTATTATATACCTAGGGATTGCACAGAAAGCTACAAATTTACAAAATCATCAGAAGAAGTAAAATACCTTGTGTACAAGGATGATATCAAAATATTTGCAAAAAAAAAAAAAAATAAATGAACAGGAAACCTTGAAATAAACAATAGTAATACACAGCCAGGATATAGGAATGGAAATTAGGATTGAAAAAAAATGCTACGGGAAAAAGAAATGACTGAAGGAATAGAACTGCTAAATCAGGAAAGTGTTAAAACGGTTAGAGAGAAGGAAAATTACAAGTAGAGGGGAAAATTGTAACGGTACACCATTATAACAGCTAGATGAAAGAAAAAGTAAGAAAATAGTATCTCAATAGAAAACGAAAACTTCTTTAAGACAATCTTTGCAGCAGAAAACTCATCAATAGAATAAACACTAGAAAACCACTCCACCTTGTAAGGATCATTCTTAAAGTTGACAAATTAACCAAAGAGCAAAGAACCAAATGATTGAGCACAAGTCCTTATAACTAGGAAATGATAAAGAGCCAATCTATAAATCACGAAAAAGAGGAAGATGTGGACTCACCAGAATTGAAGATTACCTACATACATATACAAAAGCAGGAGAAATATGTCATGGCGAGAAAAGAAAGGGGAATTAATGAAGCCAGTAACATCAGTGGCAACAAAAGAGCAAAAAACCGACAAGTGTTGGATCATTAAGTCAAACTTAATGTAGCCTTGTTACACAGAAGGTGAATCTTTTGTATCGCTCAACTACAAAAAAGATGGTTACCCGAATTCTCATAGATTATGGGCCCAAAACAGCAAAATGGCGATGAATCAAAGTATGACTTGTAGGAAGAGAAGTTCCAAGGATATCTTTAAATTCAGCATTTACTCCAAATTATACAGTCACCAACAGATCAGTGTGGTGATATTGACTTCGTAGAAAAGAATGTTGCTATCTTCTTGAGCTGATTTAGTATTTGGACGATAAAAATCTGTCATTAGTAATTAGAGAAGCACAAGATAGTTTAAGAAAAGATTTAACAATATTAAGGGAACATTATCTATCAAAAAGAAATTCGAAAGGAGTACATCACTTAGGAGCTCGAGAAGCAAGCTCAAGCTCATAAGTGATGTACTCCTATGGACCCCTCCATATGGCCAAGCAAAAGCAGGACGACCAGCTCGAACATACATACAGCTCCTATGTAAGAATACGGGATGTAGCCCTGAAAACCAGCCAGAGGCGATGAATGATAGGAAGAAGTGGCGAGAGAGGGTCAGAGATATACGCGCTAGCGGCATGACATGATGATGATGATGATCTTATCAAAAAGAAAGTTGAAAGTTATTTCCTTCTATACAAAGCTAACATCTTTGAGAAGATTGGAATCAGACAGTATGATAAAGACAGCAAATATTTCTAACGCTCTGAGAGAAGCTGTGGATGCTATAAGCGACTGACATCTCATTGCTATGGTTCTCAAAGGTTTACGTCTGAGATTTTAACATTTTACAACGGTCAGAACCCAGAAGAAGAAAACCTTGACATTTTCTGAATTTAACGTATGTTTAATAAGTTATGAAGAAACAGAACGTTTATGATACCCACCAGACTAATCTTACAATATATTACAAATGAAGAACACATCTTAAAAATTAACCCAACGATTGAAATTTGGGCAAGTACTCATTCTGTCTATGATTATAAATCAACAAATTATAATTATAACAATTACCAGAAACCTCAGCATAGTAGAGAGGGCTATGAAATCCCCCTCTCATCAGCGAAGACAAATCCTTGTGGTGTGTGAGCTTAGTACCAGTTTGTGACTAATCAAGCTACCAAGTTATTCTTAGTGAGAGACTTATATAGGCTATCTCTTACTGTCTTACAAATTAGGCTGATTAATTTGCCAGTATCAATACATCTCCGTGAAACGTATGGTTCTTATGCCCCTTGTAGGTCATGTACTTCTAGTGATTCTTTTATTTTCGGGATTAATTTGCTCTCCGTGTTTCTCTCTTCCGTATTTCTTTCTAAGGGAGAAAGATCTGTCCCGCAAAATCAAGGTCATTATTTGATCTTCCTCTGAGTTTTCAAACTCGTTTGGGCCAACCTATTCATGTATTATTTCGTCTTCGAACGTTCATTCTGTAAAGGTTATATTAATAAATCTTTAACGGAAGGAATCGTCGAGATTTCATCCTCATTCTTCTCTTCATATTCATTCTGGAGCCTGATTTGATCTGCATGGGCTAATATACTGTTCCCCTTTTCTCTATTTATTATACTTCTATTGTGGCCGTTTTGCATGATAAATTCTACACTTTCTGGAATTGATTCTTTGTTCTTTTTGTACCACACTTTTTCATAAGTAGAACACGGCATAATTAGCGGAGCTCTGATTTGACTTCCTATTAAAGCTGATGGGCATTCTAGTCTTCCGTCGTGTGATACTGTACGATAGCTTCAAAGCAACATTTCCTTTTGCTGAGATGCTTTCAGTCCCATTTTTACCGTCTGACCCATTCTTTCAACTAAGCCATTCGATTAGGGTGATATGTCGATGTCTTATTTAGTTAACACCCTGTTTTTTCCAACCATAAATTAAGATCTTCATCACAAACCTCTGGTGCATAGCTGGATACCAGGGTTTTTGGTAAGCAATTTCTGGAAAATATGACGCTTAGCGAATAACTTTTTTGTCTGACACATGGATTACTTTGGGCCAGCCTGAAAAAGTGTCTATCAGTATTAATACGAGTCCCACTCAAAGAATGTATGTATGATCTATATTCACACGACTCCATGACTGCGCTTCTCTGGGCCATAAATATAAAGTAGTCAGTGTAGAAATTCTTAATTCCAAATATTTTTTCATCTTTTAATATGTTCTTCGATATCTTGTGAATATCCCGGCTACGTTGCTTCTAATCTTATCCTTTTTTTGCTGCCGCTACTCCACTGTGTATATCATCATCTACAATTTTTTCTGCAATTTTCTTTGTGTTTCTGGGGGACTTATCAGATCCCATTTGCAAATCCTTCCATCTTTATCGTGAAGGTATGTCTTATTTCTTCGTAGTGTCTCTCCGCCCTGCTGCAATTTCTCATAGACTTTTTTTTTCTCTTTCTCGATATTATCCTACTTAGGACTGGATCATGATTGGTTTCCGCACCCTTTCTCTCTAAAGACAAAACATCAGCAACTACCCAATGTAAAAATCTATCTTCAAAAATGTCTTCTGTTTTATCTTTTGACTCCTTGTAAAATCGCCATCTTGATAGTGCGTCTACGTGTGGAATTGAATTTCCTTTGATATATTTTATATCAAAGTCAAATGCCATTAATCTCATTAACCATCTTAGTATTATTGATGTCGCGACTAAGGGGAATTCTTTTCTTGGACTGAATATAAACTCTAATGGTCTATGATCACTTCTCAAAAGAAATATTTTTCCAATTAAAAACTGTCGGTGTCTAGTGGTTGTCCACACAATGGCCAATGCTTCTTTCTCTATATTTGAATAATTAAATTCAATGTTCGTTAGTCTTTTTGATAAATAAATTATCAGATGTCCTTCTTGTGGTAATATTCCAGATATTGAATGTTCACTTGCATCTGTGGTTATCGTAATGTCCTTTTTTCGTATAAAAAATGTACACAATTGGTTTCTCTGCCATAATTACTTTTAATCTATTAAAATATTTTTGTTGTTTCTCTGACCAGATAAATTAAAGATTATTTTTTCTAAAATTTGCAAACAGCTCAGTCAAGTCTGTATACTTTTTTACATATCGCCGATAGAAATTCACTAATCCTAAAAAAAGATTCAATTTTTTTTAATTTATATGTGTAGCTATTTTTAGTATTTTTTCTACCAAGGCTTGGTTTGGTGATATACCTTCTTTTGAAATGGTATAACCTAAAAATGATATTTTACTACTATTATTTACACAGTTTTTTCATTTATTGTCATTCCAGCATTTCTTAATCTATTCAAGACGATTTTGGTTTTCTTTTTATTGATTTTTATTAGATGTTCCTATGCATATATTGTCTGGGTAACAAACCATATATTCTATATCTTCTCCTAGAACCTGTTCGATGGACTTTTCAAATATTGCACATGCTGTTTTTATTCCATATGGCATCTTTCTCCATTTCAGTGTACCTTTTTTGTGTATTTATCGTCGTTACTTCTTTGAAGTTACAGTCTATTGGTATTTGGTGGTATACCATTTTCAAATTTATTTTTGTAAAAACGCTCATACCTGACAGTACATGAAAAGCAACTTGAACATTAGGTATAGGATATGAATCCGAGCAAACTTTGTGATTTAGGCCTATTTTTTATAATCTTTACATATCTATGTTTCCATCTGACTTTCTTAAAACTACAATGAGTGATGCTCACTTGCTACTCTCAGGGGAAAATGTTCAGGAATGGCTGTTCAATTAATTTTCGTAGTTTTGCTAGTACTAATGGCAACAAATGAACTGGTAATTTTCGTGCCTCATAATAAGGGGAGGTTAACATTTTCTATTATTTTTAAACTCGCTTTATAGTTTTTAAAGTTTACAGTTTTTCCCCATTTTTATCTCATTAATTAACTTAGTAGACTTTATCTTAAGCCCGTCGTTTCCAAAAAGTCAATGGTTCTTTTTTACAAATTGTGACAATGCAATTACTTCAAATCTATCTTCTAACTCCAATGAAGTTTCAAAGTACCCTAACGTTTGTATGACCGACCCTTCAAATTGGTGGAGTACTAAACTGCTCTTTCAGAAATTTGGCTTTCCAATGCGTTACCAGAAATGTCTTTGTATAAATGTTACCTCACTGCCGGTGTCCATTTGCATATCCAAATTGCAGTTGTTAATTTTAACTTTTAGTATAATTTCTTTGTTCTTCTGTTCAATTATTTCTATCTTCTTGTTTTTGCTTTTTACTGAAAAGACTTCTATGGTTTCGTTTCCTTCAACTTTTTTTCTTTTTGAATAAGCATACTGGTTGAAAATGCTTCTTTTTAAAGCAATTTGTTGAAGCCTTCTCAAATGTTGGGCATGTTTCCGTTTTATTTCATGTTCACGTCGATAATACGATCATTTTTTTAATCATTTTAACATGTAAATATCGGCCAAAATTTGTTCGCTGTGTTGACATGTATCATGGTTGTTTTTCTGTATTAATTCTTATTGCTGCATAAAGTCAAGCAGGTATTTAAAGTCATATTTTCTATTTGTAGTTGATCTCTTATTTCATATCGGTGTGGCTAATCAAGTGATGTATGACGAACTTCCCACCAGGCGGACGAGTGTGGAACAAAGTCTTTTTTGTTTAATCCGGGCGCAGGGTCGTGGCCCAGTCACGTCCTGTGGCTCCAATAACGCCTCGGGACCCTCTGAAGAAGGTTAAAGCTTAGGGGGACGTCCCCTTGAGGCTCGAGGAAATAAACCATCCGACACGAATATCAGACAGTCTGCTGAACAGCCTCTGCACGAAACAAAGGTAGGCCAAGCTGGTATTTTTCATACGCCCCACCAAGCGTACGAAGATTGCACAAGGCCTTTTTTGGTGGATCCTGGTCTAGGACCGAAGACCACATGCGTCCGGCAGTCCCAAAAATGCCTCGGGCCCTGTCGGCATTCCCCTAAAGAGAGGCACCTCAGGCGCCAGGAAATAAACCTAACCCCTCCGACGAGGGTTAAAGTTTGTGGGCACTGCCTCCTGAGGCTCGAGGAAACTAAACATCGGATACGAATGCCAGACAGTCTGCTGAACAGCCTTTGCATGAACCAATCGTTGGCAAAGCGATATTTGACAAACGTCCCACCAGACGGACGGGTGTTGCACAAGGTATTTTAATAAGTGGGTCCGGGTGCAGGGCCGTTGCCTAGATGCATCCGGTAGCTCTAAACATACCTTGGGCCCCGTCGGTATTCCCAGAATGAGGGGCGCATCATGCGCCAGGTGATAAAGCTAACCCCTCCAAAGAGGGTTAAAGCTTGTGGAGACGGCCTCCTGAGGCTCGAGTAAATTAACCATCCGACACGAATGCAAGACCGCCTGCTCAACAGCCTATGCACAGTCAAGGTGAACTTTATTTTCCATGGCAAGCTGTCTCCTTATTGAGTCAAAATTCCTGCAAAACTTGTGGGTTTATACATTGATGGTTTCAGCGTTTGTTAAAATCGTTTTTATGATAAAAACACACAAAAAACATATGGAAGTGTTACCGGTTCAAAACCAAAGATAAGTTAGATGCATATTTTTGGTACGACTTGTTTTTGTTATGTACAAAATAAAACGAAATTGGATCCTCATTGTGAAAAAGCATCTTTGTCGGCTACGATAAACGAAGTCCAGCTTACTTGATTTATTTTCCGGAAACAACGGCTATTAAGAGTTATATGTGTAACATTCACCGACTCTTAAGAAAATAGCTTATTTTCTAAACCAGATAAAAATACCGATTATCAAAAATACTTGCTCACATATGACCTAGAACCGAAAGAGAACCTAAACACCGAAGGGGAGGGACAAATAAGCCGTTATCCCATCCCACAGAGAATAAGACCCACTTTTTTGTTGTCGAAAACTTTGAATTTGGTGGGGTTTACTACTGATGTACTCTGTGTACGATCTCTGCTCACTACCCTGAGTCCGTAAACTCTGTAAATTCGAATAATTGGATTTTTGTAATGAAGAGAGAATTTATTCCTTAGAAGAATATACTACATTTGAATGGCAGAAGGCTCAAGAAATAAAAATATTGTCAGCAGTAGGTTTTTTACGATTAAAAGTAAACGTAACGGAAGTCATGACGATAAAGTCTAAAGCTCGTTTCGTAGCCAAATGCAATTATTATAGAGGAACTTTCGACGACAATATGGCTTCCATAAGGGTACTACTGCAAATAGCAGTCCAGCATGACTTGTTGATTCAACATATACATGTTAAGAATACTTATTTACATTCCCCCTTAGACTATGAAATATATGTTGAGCCACCAGAAGGCTTTAAAAATAAGAATAGGAATTATGTTTGGAAACATAAATATATCCTTATATGGGTTAAAACCGAGTAATCCAACTTGGAATCAAATATTCCAAACTCAATTAACTACCCAACATTTCGTTTCGACACACGTGGACCCCTGTATGTACGTTCAAAATGTCCACAAGCAAATATCCATCATTTTATTGTGGGTAGACGATATATAGATAACCTCAAAACCTGAGCCCCACCTTATGCGAATTAAGACAAGATTCAAAATGACTGATCTTGGGAAATATCGTGGTTTTTAGGTTTGGTTTGGTTTGATTTCTTTTGTTATGTTTTGACCTTTTGACCCGGCCAAAAATGCCATTCAAGGTGATGCACCGGAAGGAAGTGACACATTCAAATGGCAGTTATGAGAGGAAATCGCGTGGGCGGAAATTGGCTGATGTATTGGGACGAGGTAAAAAAAAAATCCCATTATACTCTCGTAGACTGACGCACCGGAAGAAAGTGACCTCTGAACTGCATGACAGTTATTTCCGCTCGATGACGATCACACAGGCAATTCCAAAGAGAGTGGAAGTGACACATCCCGATCGCCAGATATCGGAAGAAATTGCGGAGGCATGGAGGCGTGTCCATATCCCCGCGTGGGAGTTTGAAGGTAATATAAGGCCGACGAATTGAACAGAAGAACACAGGCGAGTAGAGTTCGAGACGGAGAGAGACGAGGTGTAGTAAGGATAGCCAGCACCCAGCAGAGTGGACTCCAGGGCTCCAGTTGAGCAGCCCTGGAGAACGAGAAAGACACAACGCAGACGGCCATATTTTTGGGTCAAAATATTTCAGTTATTTTCGGTCTCCAGCTCCCTCTCACATGCAAACCTTAAGTAACCCTTTTCGAACCCTTACAATAAAGTTAGAGGTAAATATTTTTTTATAAAGAAGACTTCCTGCGTCTGTTATTCCAGCGTGCGACCTTATTATTGTGTCGTTATGATACGGCGCATGAGAATATAACACTTTGTTTAATGGCATATCAATCTTTGTAGGTTATTCAATGCCAAAGCCATCCTTCAAGAAGAACAGTGGTTGTACTATTTAACCCATTTATCTGGTTCATATCTTTCCCAAGGGTATTTGTCTGAAAGTGAATGTTATAGCGCAACTGCTGTTCGAACTCGCATTCTACGATTCCGCAGTCCATCGCTTTAACCATTGCACCACTAGGACAGCCCTTGTTTGTAGGAATACAATTTGAATGCGAAATAATACTATTAAAATGAATCAATCTTGACATATCGAGAAGATATTATCAAAGTTCAGCATGGCTGATTGCAAACCTCGCTCAACTCCATGTCAAGTGGATATAACATAAACAAGTTATGAAGTCGATTAAATAGATAGCAGACCTTATCATAAAATTATTGGCAGTCTAATTTATATAATGGTTGCAACAAAACCAGACATTTCTGATACTATAACTAGATTGTCTCAAGATCTCGCAAAACAAAACTCCTTACATTTAACGAGGGAAAAATTCGTCTTTAGTTATTTAAAAGGCACAATCAGTTAGTCACTAATATTTACGAAATAACAGAAACACTTGAAATTGGAAGGATTATGTGACGCAGATTGGGATAATTTAAGTGACAGAAAAGGGTTATTGGATTTCAATTTCGACAGTCAGAAAATAACCCAATAATATCATGGAAATCTAAAAAGCAGAATTCAGTCACTTTGTCAACATGCGAAGCGGAATTTATCGCTATTTTATAAGCAAGACAAGAAGTCCTATATCTTAGAGTACTATTGAGAACTATGACGGAACTTGAGTCACTTTAAAAACTTACGAAGCTCGTTGATATGAAATTTCAGTTTATACCTGATGAAATAAATGAAGGGTCCATTCTTTTAGAATACATTAAAATAGAAAAAAAATTAGACGTGTCCACAAAGCTAATGACAGAAATAAAAGTAAACACTTTTCAGAAAGATTATAGTAGGTAATTGATTTTGATTCAGCAAATTAGGCATTATTAGCCCAGTTGACTGTGGCAGAAGAATATATTGACTGCATCACAGCAGAGGGGTAAAACTCCCCCAAACGATTGTCTGAGATATGACAATAAACCTGTCAATTAATGCTAACCAAAAAATAACTAAATCACTAATCGTGTTTTTGAGTCAATTAAACAAATTAGTATTAATACTAATAATTTAAAAAAATATTCTCATTTTTTTTAATTCTAATATGTATTTCTTTTAAAGGTGGAAGATTCCATCTTATACCTCTAAACAGGGGGATGAGTTTTGTTGGGGACCCACTCATGGCCTACCAGTCGTCTACAAACTGCCAACAAATATTTATACCAGAAGTAGATTAGTCACTCAGTGAAGACTAAGGCATATATGAACAATGGCAAATTACAAAGTCTTCACGTAATACTGCATTGTTACTTAGAAGATGCATCTTTTGTATCGCTCAACTACAAACAATATGGTTACCCGGATTCCAATAACTAAAACACAAAAATAGGAGGGAAAGCAAATTGGCGAGTTTCAAATGCGAAGACATGTAGAGAGAAACGGAAACATACGCACAAATTCTATATTAACAAAGATTGATAAAACGCAACATTCTAGGTTATTTGGATTAATCACATTATAAGCAAGTGCAAAAGACGTGCACAACGCAAGGGGGAAAAGTGATCTACTAGGAACGGTGCAAGGAATTAAAACCTGAAAAATCCCAATATTTTTGTTCTTTAAACTACCAAATTAAAAGAATACCTATGAAAAATCAGTTAATAGTTTTAATTAAAGTTTTCAATCATTCTTTTCTTTTGTTTGTTTGTCTGCTGGCAGACTTTTCGTGCTGTATCTTGAATTTCATCCAGATGTCCACCAGGTGAGTTCTCTGTGTACCTCCAGATGGAGATTGAAGACATTCTTCATCTGATGGGTGAGCGTCATCAACTCCAGACACAAAAAAAATGAGCATGACGAAACTCACGTCGACTATATAAAGTCCATCAATGCATGGAGCTTATCTTCTGCAGCATTATACTAAAGCTTACATTTGGAGATGCATTTTGCTGGAGTGCGTCTGAAATTATCCTGATCTACATGTGGTGTTCATCTGAAACTGGATCAAGATGCTGTAAATGACGTTGCTTCATACCGGACGAGCAATCTGGAAATAAGAGGGTGAAGACATCGGGTTGACATCAGCTGCATCATTAGTTGTCATACATCTGGTCGACATCTGGTGGTGGTTGCTAAAAAGTTAAGGAAATTCGTGATCTTTTCGGCATCTTGAGTTCATCTGGTGGTCTTCATACATAATCATCCCATTCAAATTTTTTGACATCTGGGTGACTTCTGGAGGTTGTTGACATCTGGAGGTCGCTGACATCTGGTTTTGCATCTGGTCGACATAAAAATAAAACTTTTATGAAATTCAATGAAAAAAATTTTTTTTTATTAAAGACATCTTTTTTTAAATAAAGACATCTTGAGCACATCTGGTCAAAATATGAAGCAAAACTAGATCAATATCTGATTTCAAATCAGATAAGTTAATCAGTGAGTTCATCTGTGAGGTCGACATCTGGTTGTCCATGATCATCCAATTCAAATATTTGTTCCAGAATCTATGTGACATCTGTGTCACATCTGGCGGTTGTTGACATCTGGAGGTGGCTGATATCTGGTTTTATCTGATCGACATCTGCTAGAAAATGAATTTTTCATTAAAACAAAATATCTGATCTTTGTGTCGCTCACATCAACAGAAATGTTCAAACTCCTTAGATGTAAATTGCGTCCCGTTGTCGCTAACTATTATATCTACTACACTGTATCATGCGAACAGTTCATGTAACCTGTTTACTGTGTTTGTTGATGTTAGTTTTTTTCATTTGGAAGACCTCTGGCCATTTAGAATGACTGTTTACTACTACTAAGTAATACCATTTATCAATTGGACCTGCGAAATCTATGTGTATCCTCGACCATTTTCTATCTGTTTTGTGCCAGGGTTCTTGCGTGGTTGGCGGAGACTTTGCTGCTAGGATACATCCTTTGCATTTACTGACCATATCAGTGACATCGGCGTCCATACCAGGCCAAAAAACGTAAGAACGCATTAGGCTCTTCATTTGATTTACCCCTGGGTGACCAGTGTGGAAATTGTGAAGAGTTCATTTTGGAAGAGTTCTTGGTATTACGACTCTCACTGTATAATAATACGTTATCACATAGTGAATAAGTCTTCTCAATTTTTGTGTTTTTCTTTAATAGATTCGCTTTTATTTCTCTAATGAACTTGTCTCTTACTTCTTCTCTTTTAATTTCCTTAGGAGATAACGATAGTTTTCTAATTGTGCTGTTTAGTGTATCATCTACCTCATTTTCAGATCTGAGGGCTGCTATAACTGTGTCTTCAAAGGTTTCTGCTGACCTAGGAATGAGTCTAGATAATCCATATGCGTGCCCTATCTTATTCGTGGATAGGTATTGAATCTGAAAATCATAGTTTAAAAGGATGGCTCCCATCGAAGCAGTCGGTTGGCTGTATATGTTGGAAGTCCTTTTTTGGAACCAAAAATAGTTAACAGTGGTTTGTGGTCTTTTTGCAATGTAAACCGATGCCCTTGAATGTATCTGTTGAATTTTGTGACTGTATATATTATGGCTAGAGACTCTTTTTCAATTTGTGAATAATTGCGTTCTGCTGGAATTAACGATCTGCTTGCATATGCTATGGGTCTGACTTTCCCATCTTTCCACTTGTGTAATATACATGCTCCTACGCCGTGTGTACTGGCGTCGCTAGCTACGATTATGTCAAGACTAGGGTCGAAGTGTGTAAAGAATAAGGCAGATGTTAGTATATTTTTATTTCGCGAAATTCTTGTTCGCATTTTTTTGTCCAAATCCACTTCTTTTCTTTACTTAGCAGTTCGTTAAGCGGTGCTCTTAAGTTATGTAAATTAGGGATAAAATACTGATAGTATCTTACGAAACCTATGAAGCTTTGTAGAGATTTTAGATTTTTGGGATTAGGCATGTCTTTGATTGCCGCGGACCGACTTTCGTCGGGTTTCTTGCCGTCCTTATTTATTATATGGCCTAAGTATTTAATTTTTTCTAATAGGATGCCGCATTTATTTTCTTTGATCTTCAGCCCATACTTCCTGATTCGCTCAAAAATGTTCTTTTGAAAACTTTTGTGTTCTTCTATGGTATTACTTTTAACTAGAATATCGTCCAGATATGCCGTTGCGAAATCTAGCCCGGCTTACATAGTGCCCATGATGTGTTGGAACACCGCCGGTGCTGTCTTAACGCCAAAGGGTAAGCGTTGGTACTTGAAAAATCTTCTATGAGTACTAATACAGAGTAGTTTCGAGCTTTCGTTGTCTGTTGATATTTGGGGATAAGCCTCGGTAAGATTAATTTTCGAGAAGTATCGACCACCATTTAGTTTCGTAAATATTTTTTCTGGACTAGATAGCGGATAATGGTGATCTTCTATTGCGCTGTTTAACGTATTTTTCCTGATTTTTTCTTTACATATACTACAGGAGCTGCCCAGTCGCTATAGTCGACTTTTGATTGTACTCTGCACTGTGTTAATCTTTCTAGTTCTTTATCAATTTTGTCAATAGCGGCGAAAGGAATACTTCGTTTTTTTCTGAAAACTGGTTGTGCACTCTTTTTTAATTTAATTTTTGCTGTCATTTTTGTGCACCTACCCAAACCTTCTGAAAATACCTCAGGAAAGGTTTTCTTTATTTCCTCCTTTATGATTTGAGGGTCGTCTTTATATTCGTTTATTTTGTTACAGAAAGACGATATGGGCAGATCCCATAAGTTAAATTTCGTGATAGCATCTTTTCCAAATAAATTGTTAGTGTTTCGCATCACGAATATTTTTTTTTTTTTTTATTTTATCATTAAAATGTATGTTTAGCTAACCTTCGCCAACAAAGTTTATTTTTCTGTCTGTCATGGTTCTGGCGATTTTGTTGGACTTAAGGAGTGTTGGTTTCCCAATATTTTTCAAAGTCTGAGTGTTTATGATAGAGATGTCTGAGCCCGAAACGAGTTGCATTTTTACCTTTTTGTTTTGGATTTTTACATGATATTTTGTTCTTGATTATCAATTTGGGTAATTTTAAATCGACTTTGTTTAATTTTTTTACAGCACGACATTTTATATCCCTTCCTGTTGCAGTTTCTACAAATTTTGTACTTGTACGGGCAGTCCTTGTACCAGTGGAATTCTCCACATCCATAGCATGCGCTAGGAAGGGGTTTTTCTTCATGGTTTCGGCAATGGTGAATTTTTTCTATAATGGTTTTTTATTTGTACTTGAGGGGGACTTCCAATTTCGTCTTGGCAATGGCGATTTTTTTTCAATTATGGTTTTAATTTGTACTTGCGGGGGACTTCTAAAATCGTCTGACGTTTGCTATGCCCGCTTCTTCAGTTTTTTGTCAGTCTTGCCTTATATTAACATGTTGGCAATAATCTGCCAATTGCTGAAGCGACATATTTTGTTCATTCTCTAGCTTCGTAAAAATTCGTCTACGCATATTGCTATCTTTTCTCGAAAATAGGCCTAGTACAAAAATTAAACATTTGAAATTGTCGGCTGTCAGTTCTGATAGGCGTAAGTCGTCGATAGTTTTGTTAATAACTGATGCGTTGGTTGTAAGTCCTTCGATTCATTTTTTTGGACATTTAAACATTTCCATCTTTTGTGGCATAAGGACAGTCTCGGGTTGAATAATTGTTTTAGAAGCTCAATTGTTTCATTAAATTTTAAGTCTCGCGTTTTCTTGGGTAAAATCAAGTCGGTGAACTTATTATGTTCGTCAGTCCCAAGTTTTGAGAATAAGAGTCTAATTTTTTTTCTCATCAGTCCATGTTTGACAATCGATATCGAAGAAATCTTGGTACTTTTGGTAGAAGCGTTCAAAAGTTTGATCTTCCTCGGGATTGTAGTTGAAAGTTTCGATGGTGGACCAAATTGTATTTTGCGAGCAGAATTTTTTGTCAGACTTGTTTTCTTTAGTTAGAATAGCCTTATGGATAGGTTCTGAAATTTGTAGCTGTTTTTTGTCATTGTCTTGTTTTAATTCCAAAATTTGTTGTTGGAATTTCTCTTCATTTTTGATCTGTCTCTCTAGTAGTTCCTTTTGGGATTGTATTTGAAATTTAATAAGTTCGAGGACTGACGATTGGAGTTGTTCCATATTTGTTGCAAGTAGAGAAAAAATGTGTGGGTTTTTCTCTGTGAGGAGAGTCAAAGAAATATTTTCTTTAGCCACGTAATTTTAGCACGGAGAATAAATTTTACAAATAATAAGTTTAACTTACAGATTCTGGCATAACTTTACGTCTGTATTTTTAATCCTCGTTTTTTTTTATGTGACGAATTTTTTTTTCTTCCGGTTTCGTCACTCATTTTATGGGTTCAATTTTCCTCATCAGCACGGTTAGCCTATGACGGTGGTTTTATTTGTCCAAGTGATTTTGAGAATCTCAGTCGTCAATTTTTACGACCTGAGTGTTCGAATCTTCGTCGCCAAACTGTTGCAGGCGAACGGATTTTGTTGCTGCGCGTTCGAATCCTCGCCGCCAAACTGTTGTGTTCTGGTTTGTGAACAAAAGTAGTAGTAATAATAAGACAAACCATGATATGTGAGGAAAATAGTTATATCTACAGGAAAGAGTATTTATAAGAGAGAGAAGGAGAGGGACTGTTAGTAATAAGAACATAGGATTAGTGATAGAGTAATGATATAATTCAACTATAGGAACAGCTCTTCTGGTCTGATTCGTAGACTTATTCTATTTTGTTGTATTTACAACGAAGGCACAAGGCCTTGAGGTTTTAGGGTAGGGAAAGGGAGCGGCCATGCTTTTCTATATATTCTAAGGGGACCTAGCTAGCCACATTCGCCGACCCATTCAACAATACAATATATAACCATTCATCCATCGCCATACGCGCAACAGTTACCAAAATACCACATTTGCTCTATGAAGTAGAGCTACTTAAAACCCGAGAGTGGTGTATGATTTTATTTACAATATATAATTTATTTATAATGGATATAATGGGAATGGGAGAAAAAAACCCGAAATATATATACACGAAAAACAAGGAAAAAACTCCCCTTTGTGTTGTCCTCCGACCCCCCCCCGTCTATAAAATTGGAGGCCGACTGTTTTCCGGGGCGAAAGAACAGGAAACAAGCCGGACCTACCCAAGGTGGGGCGGGAATCATATTCTACAGGGGTAAAAGAAATAAAGGGTCGGGTGCGGTATGGGTCGATAGAAGCAGGTAATATGATTTTTTACATATGAATGTTCAAGATCTTCAATAAAAGTAGACGGGTTGAGGTACAAAAATACGGTTGAGGTACAAAAATAATGGGGACGGGGAAGTTCTTGAGAAACTAACGACTAGATGACGGGGACAATGACTCACAGCATACTGCTAACTAGGTTTCAGGGGGAAAAACCAATTCTACTTAGCAGGGATGGGGTCCCTAAGGACCCATACCGTAAACGCCATAGGCTGGCAGAGGAGGGAATGATGACTCCAACATTGCTCCCTTTCTTACGACAAGGCTCGCTGCATTCACCCACCTTTTGCTGAATGTTTTGCGATCCAAGCATTTTCTATCGCATCTGATTTTGACTCTCAGCTGATGTCGAAAATACAAAACCAGATCACGATGAGAAAAGTTTGCATCATCATACAATCCCTTGTTTCGCGTGGTCCAAATCACCATTCGAGCTACAGCTAAGATTGCGAGAAACACCATACGCTTCTCACCCTGAAACGGAGGAAGAACGTTGTCTACGATGTAACCAACGTCAAGCAGCAAGAGCTATTTGGGTTCGATGCGAGCCGTCCACTCCCCGACGTGATCCCAAAACGGACGAACTCGTAGTAGAAGGCGTGTTCAGCCGTTTCTTCCAACCCACTGCCGCAGCGAGGGGAATCGGGCATGTCTGCCAGGCCCGCTTTGTATTTCAAGCCGAGAAGGGGCAACGCATTCCGAACAAGTCACCAGGTGAGCGAGAACTCGGAGTTGTTCAAGAAGCTCGATCCTTGCACCCAATTCCAACGAGAGCCGATCTCCTCCGCCATCCAGCCGTGCCGATCATTAAGAGGATCCGAAGCGGAACCCACCACTAACACCCGATACAGTTCTTTCCGAGGCCATGAAAAGTCGCTGGACCCAAGGAGGTTACGAAGGGCCTTTCGGCACTCGCGGACAAACAGTGGTTCGCCCAATGGCTTACGTCGACCTTCAGCCTTTGGGTCCGAGTTGAGGCGAGGAAAAGTCAGACTCGCCTTTCGTCTCCACACTGCGTCCCCCGACAAGGATCGGCCCAGGTATACAAGTCTTTCAGCAAGCCAGTGGCTCTCCAGATCAGGCATACCTAGACCCCCGTTGCGTGTACGTTGGAAACAGACCTGCCTACGGACCATCGGCCTTGCACCTCCCCAAAGCAATCTGGAGAGGGATCGTTGAACCGACGTGCCTTAGGCAGAGGAAGTACAGATAATCGGTAAAGGATCAAGGGAAGACGTACGCAGCGCACGCCTCCGCCTTGCCCTTTAAGGACAACCTCCTTGAAAGCCAGATTTCCACCTGAGCATTCACCTTAGCATGTACTTCCGACCAATTTCGCTCCAGTTGGAGGTCGGGCCCAAACCACACCCCGAGGATGCAGACAAGTCCGTCACTCCAGCGAAAGGGCCCTGGAAGAGTATTGCTACCCCTTCAAGCACCGAGCTGCAAACCTTCGCTTTTGTCAAAGTTGACCTTGGCTCCTGCAATCCGCTCGTTCTCGACAACCGCCTCTTTCACAGCCTCTATATCTAGGCGGCGGGATACAAAGACTGTGATGTCATCAGCGAACGCGGAAACCCTTGCCGTAAGACGGCCAGCAAAAGGGACACCGCGCAGGGCCGGACTTGTCCCCTCATCCCTAAGCCTGCGCAGGAGGGGCTCCAACGCGAGGATATAGAGAAGAGGAGACAGAGGAGAGCCCTGCCGGACCGAAAGTTCGATCACGAACGCCCCCGAATGCCTTCCGTTCACCTGCACCACTGCCTGTGGGTTGTAGGACATCATGCTAATCCATCTGCGGGACTCCGGTTCGAATCCGGCAGTCTCCAAAACAGTCGCCAAAAACCGATGGTCAACCCTATCGAAGGCCTTGGACTGATCTAAACTGATCAGCGCGGCTTCAGTGTCGTCTTTTATCCCCTCTAGGACCTTGAAAATCAAGTGCAGGTTGTCCTGGATCGATCGTCCCTTCACAGCAAAGGTCTGTTCGGGGCCGATCAGATCGCTAATGACAAGCTATAAACGATTCGCTAAGACCCGGGCCAAAATCTTTAACTCTGTGTTAAGCAGAGTTATGGGCCTGTAATCGTCTAAACCCTCCGAAACATGCCTGCCACTTTTCTTCAGCAATGTGATCACACCCTTGGTAAGGCTACCAGGGATGGCTCCCTGGGCGAAACCAGTGGTTGAACATATCCATAAGAATAGGTACAAACATGTGTGACAACCTCAAGTACACTTTGTTGGGCAAACCATCTAGTCCCGGTGACTTATTGAGGCCGACCTGCTTCAACGCATCACGGACTTTGGATTCAGTAACCACACCCTCGCAGCTAGCCGCTTCAGCCGCCCTAAGGCGGGGGAAGTCAGCATGATAGCTGCGAAACTCCGGGAGCGGGAGATCAGTGCAGCGGGCAAAGCGATCCCGAAAGTGCGTCCGAAAGGCACTATTTACCAACCCCTCCGCTCGGGCAGGATATGACACAAGGTCAATTTTTAAGCGGAGTTTAACAGGTTTGAATTCAGAGTTTTCCTTCTCCTAGACTAGATGCCTCACCAAGGCTGAAGAACCTAGTTCGTCCTACTATTTACCCATAGCTGGAGGGAGGATAAGGGGGTTCATACCTTTCCCAAGGGTATTTGCCCGAAAGTGAACGTAATAGCGCGACTGGAGTACGAACTCGCGTACTACGATTCCGCAGTGCATCGCTTTAACCATTACACCCTTGCCCGAAAGGCATCACGTATTTCGCGACTCGGTCGCAGCAGTCGCCCGTCCGGGGTCTTGATAGAATCGATGTACCGATCGGGAAACCTTCGCACTTCTTCACGTGCAGTCGCGTTCAATTTCACAGCTTTGCTGAGAACTCTCTTTAACCTAGTTCTAACTATGCATCCCTTGTAGCGCTCGCTACTCTCACGCTCAAGGTCCCCCCCTAGTTAGTTCCTCACGTAGGGAGTCCCCCCTGTCTATCATCTATAAATTTCGCCTCCTTGGTCCTATCTAAATTGAGCAGTCGACCGTACTTGGTGGCGAAATCTCTAATCCTATTTTTAAGAGAAACCCACCACCTATTCCCAGTAACCGCCCCCACTAACGCGCGCTTAATTAGGGATTCTAGCCGATCCCGAAAGTCTCGTATCTCTAGTAAGGAGGTATTGAACTTCCAGTAACCAGCTAGACTAGGCCTATTAGATAACCACAGACTGACCCTAACAAGTATATGGTTAGTCCACGCTATCAAGTTGAACGTGGGACACCTAACGAAATCAATATCAGCTCTTCTCACTAACACTCTGTCCAAGTAGGAACCTATTTTGACAGAGGATGATCTATCTAGCCACGTCCACATCTCCCGCCCTGGGGGATCAAGACGAAACCTGTCGACCAAGTCATGACGAGTCATGAAGCCGACAAGGTTGCTTTCACACTTTCCCCTTCTACTAGCTCCTCGACCGACCTTATCTATCTTGGGATCAAGGATCGCATTCCAATCACCCATCAAGACTAGCCGCTTCGTATCGTCCAGGAACGGCGCCAACCGACGAAAAAAGGAAACCCCCTAAGCAGCGATATTGGACCATAAACTGCAACCAGGCGGAACTTTCAACGGCAACATCGGCCACAACGAGCCGGCCCCCGTCACCTGCAAAAACAACGTCAACATCAGCATCAAGGCTGCGTCCAACTAGCAAGGAGACCCCAGCGCTGGTGCAGCTGCCGTATGCTGAGAAAACGTTAAAATCGCTTTCCAGCACCCGACAGTCGGCACTGCAAATTAAGTGGGTCTCTTGCACTGCAGCAACGACTATGCAAGGTTCTTGAGTTCACCAAGCAAGCGCGTACACTTGCTTGAATCCCTCAGTCCCCTCAAATTCAAACTGGCAAGGTTTAGAGTGATCAGTCCAACTTACCTTACTCAGTGTCGACTACGGGCCGCAAATCCTTCGGGGTGAGGATGCCGACGGCCTGACGCAGGGAACCGGTACAGAGATCAGTAGACTCTCTGCCGTCCCGGGAAATTCCGCCGACATCAAAGGGAAACCGCAGCTTTATGGACCCATAAAAATCGGGATCCTGCCCGTACAATCATTTAATAGATCTCTGTGGGAGGAGTGCCCCATTTTCGCCAACACTATGTCCGTCCGGCTGGCCTCCTCAATAAATTGCCAAAGTTCTTTAGTTCGGACGCCCGGCGAACGGAGAAAGGTGGTCACCATGGCTGCACCCTTGAATAAGTATGGGTTCGTTATGTCTTTCTGATCGATGGTTTTCATGGATGATAATGGTTTGAGGGCTTTTTTGAGTTGGTGATCCAAGTTTGGTGATTCAAGCAAGTCTGAACAAAAATAAAATCCATTTACGCCCTGTCGGAATTGGTTTGATGCAGATTTTGTTCTTTTTTTTGGTGGGGATGTTGATGGTGACGGTGATCTTGTTTCAGAATGAGACAGGGTGAATTGATTGGGAGTTGAAACAGGCAATAGGGAAGGTAATGTCGGGTGGAGGGGGTTGGGATGTTTACTCGGTGTATTTTTTGGTTGTTGAGGGGGAGGAATCATTTGGGCTGGTCATTGAGGTGGAGGAAGTGTGTTTTTTTCTGGTTGCTGAGGGTTTTGTTCCGGTCGCTGGGGTTGTGTTTTTTCTACTGGTCGCTGGGGTGCTGGTTGCTGGGGTTGGGAAGGCAGCAGTTTTTGTTTTTCTGGTTTGGGGGGTTGGTTTTGAGTCGTTTTTTCTCGCCCTCCTTCTCTGTAACCCCGCTGTCTCTCCTTTTTAGATTGGTCGCTCTTTCCATTTCTTTGGGTTTTCTGACTTCTTTTTAGGAAGGTGTCTGGTTTTTGTCTGTATTTTTTGTTTTTGTTTCTTTTTTCTCTCCCCACCCCCGTTACTAAGGTCCAACCTTCATCTTTGTCGGGTTGGACTTCTGCTTCCGGGTGTGTTGTTTTTTGTCTTTCCTTCTGTAATCGTAGTCGTTTCAGTTGTTGTCATTGTATCGTTGGTGGCCGTGGTCGTTTTGTTTGTGGCGATGGTGGCGGCTTTCTGAGGGCAGGACTGCGAGAAATGTCCTAACTGTTTGCAATTCTAGCAAAGCGGTTTCCTGCCCTCTACGATGACTGTCATTGTTGTATTTCGATATGATATGGTATGAGGTATTGCGTTGAACCCTCACCTATCTAATATCATGGTGAATGAGAAATCACCGCATGCCGTGCCACGCGCTGACGTGATTTGGGTATAATCTTCCACGCCGCCATAGGAACTTAAAAAGGAGGCGATAACGTCCTCATTTAGCTGCATGGACACGTTACACACGGTGACCTTTTTTCTTCTTTGTCCTCTATATTCAGGTTGAAGCCGGAAGTACTTGGTGGTTATGTTACTTGTGGCCAACTTCTTGGCTATTTCTTCTGATGGGAGCAGGACATCCCAGATAGCAAAACTTCTTCGGTAAAAATACTTACCTGGGATGCCTGCAGTTTTCAGTAATTCTTCGAAAGCCTCTTTTTTAATGCCCGCGAATCTCCTGGTCCTTAAATCTGTCACCACGAACGACAGAGTCTTAGGCTCGACTGCCTCTACCAGTTCTGGGATAGGTAGAATTTCATTATCTTTGAAATACTCTGCGTATTTTGTGACTCTGTCGTTCTCGTGGTCTTCAGGTGACTTTTTCTTTTTTTGAAGTTGCGACCACCAGGAGACTGGCGTTGCTGGTGGCTTTTGAGCTGGCTGTATGGCCGATGAAGATAATGAAGATAAGTTTTCCGGCTTCGGGGAGGGTTCCGATTCGATGAACATGTCTTGTGTTGGCAATAAAGTCGTTTGAGGTGGTTGAATCCGGGATTGAAATGATGTTTAAAAAAGTGAATTGACTTCAAGAAATGCAATGGACGGTGAATGAAAAAATGGCGGTCGTTTTGTTTTGTTTAAAATAAAAACAATAAATTCGAATCGAGGTTTGACCCTCCTCAAAACCAAACAACAATAACAATTGCTTGAGGGGGGTCACGGAGCAATTACGATAATGTAAATTTCAACGATAACAATAACAATCAACAATAACTTAATTTTCAGACGATAACACAATTCAAAAAACGAGAAGTGTGTTTCGTACCTGACGCGTAGGCCGATTTTATTTCGTTGTATTTCAACGAAGGCACAAGGCCTTGAGGTTCTGGGAGAAGGGAAGGGAGCGGTCATGATTTTCTATATATTCTAAGGGGACCTAGCTAGCCACATTCGTCGACCCATTGAACAGTACAGTATATAACCATTTATCCATCGCCATGCGCGCAGCAGTTACCAAAATACCACATTTGCTCTATGAAGAATACCTACTTAAAACCCGAAAGTGGTGGATGATTTTATTTACAATATAAAATCTTTTTACAATCATCATCATCATATCGCGCTGGTAGCACGATATCCCTGACCCTCTCTCGCCAATCCTCCCAATCGTTCATCGCCCTAGGTAGGTCTTCAGGACAACATCCCGTATCCTCACATAGCTGCTGAATGTATGTTCGTGCTGGTCGTCCTGCTTTTGCACGGCCATGTGTGGGGGTCCATAAGAGTACATCTCTTATGAGTTCGTCCCTGCTTCTCCAGCAGTGTCCTGCATGTCTTGTTCGTCTAACTTGAATAGTTTTCGTGATAGGGGGCAGGTGGCCGTACAGTTGGTGTCTTGTGGGGTGTTGCCGCCAGGACTTGTTTAAGATTGCACGTAGCATTCTTATGTAATTACCGTCTAGCTTCTTATCCAGCCGTTTTGTTAGCGTCCATGTAGTGCATCCATATAGCAGTATCGATGTGACCGCTACCTGGAAGAAACTGCGTTTCATTTTATCGGTTAGGTCTGATTTCCAAATAATCGATAACCTATTGATAGCTGTCAATGCTTTCGCTAACCTCGTTTCGATGTCCTTTTCGGTTGATTCGACGCTGCTTCCTAGGGAAGTGAATTTGTCTACTAGTTTAAGAGGGGTTCCTTCTAGAGTGGAGATGTCCCCCGTTTGATTATAGCACATATATTCCGTTTTGTGTGCATTAACATAGAGGCCTAAGTTTGCTGCTGCTCGTTCCAAACTATGCAGTTGTGTTTCGGCTTGGTCAGGTGTATTTGCCAGTATCGCTATGTCATCGGCGTAATCGGTGTCGGTAATTGTTGTTGCTGGGTACCTTCTGCTTCTTTTCTTCGTCAGTTCGAAGCCATTCTCTTTGATTTTGTCAATCGATGTTCTAAGTACGTAGTCTAGACAAATGATAAAGAGGTACGGAGCCAGCGTGTCCCCTTGTAGTACTCCTGCTACAATGTCGAAGTATTCTGTGTCTCCATCTGCTGATCGTACTTTTACTTTAGTGTTTCTATGGAGAATCGTTATTGCCGCTACGGTTTCTTTAGGTATGCCGTACGCTAGTAGGATTTGTTCCATTTTTCCTCTGTGAGTGGAATCGAAAGCCTTGGTAAATTCAACAAAAATTAATGTCGCTTGTAGGTTCTTTGCCCGTACACCTTCAAGGATTCCACGGATGGTTAATATTTGTGAGGTCGTGGATCTATTTCTTCGGAAGCCATTTTGTTTTTTTCAAAGTATGTTGTCGATTTCGAGTTCTCTGCGGTTTCGTAGTAGGGCATTGTAGATTTTGGCTGCTATGGATGTAAGTGGTATGCCTCAGTAGTTTTTGGCTAATCCGAGGTCCCCCTTTTTAGAGAAGGGGAGTAGGCATCCCTTCATCCATCTAGCTATCGGATTTTGATTGTATACTGCGTTGCAGTGTCGGAGCAGTATGTCATCGAATTGTCTGGTCTTCCATACTTCCGGGGGAATCTCGTCCAGCCATGCAGCTTTCCTATTTTTAATTTTTCTGAGAACCGAGTCGAGTTCTTCTTGTGTGAACGGTCCTAGTTTAATGTCAAATTGTTTGCTAATTATTCTGGTGATTGGTTCATGTGCTATTTTCGGTGCGTTTCCTAGTAAGTTTTCGAAGTGCTGTTTCCACAGTTTCATTCTTTCTTGTTGGTTTGCTGCTTTCAGTTTTGCTTTGGCTGTGTTCTTTCTTCTACTCACTTCGTTTATTGTTTGCCAGGCTATCCTAGATTGTCTATCTTCCACCGAGTCTCTAATCTTATCTGCTGTTTTTAGTTTTAAGGCATTTGTGTTTGTTGGGTTTTTTCGTTAGTTTTTGGAGGCTGTTTTCACTAGTGCACCTTTTTCTCTCACCGCTAAAGTTTCCCATGATATATATTCTTTTATTTTGTTACAGAAGACGATATGGGTAGATCCCATAAGTTAAATTTCATGATAGCATGTTCCAAATAAGTTGTTAGTGTTTCGCATCACGAATATTTTAATTTTTTTATTTTATTATTAAAATGTATGTTTAGCCAACCTTCGACAACAAAGGTCGACATCTTGAGTTCTGGTCCTCATCAATTTTTTGTCATCTGGGTGACATCTGCGTGACATCTGCAGGTTGGTGATTACTTGAGATCGCTGACATCTGGTTTTTCATCTGGTCGACAATATGGTGGTTGCTAAAATTTGAAAGTTAAGAAAATCCTAGTGGTCGAGATCTGGTCGACATCTGCTTGTCCCTGATCATCCAAATTCAAATTTTTGTTCCAGAATCTGGTGGTTGACATCTGGAGGCGGTTGATATCTGGAGGTGGCTGACATCTTGTCGACATCTGCCAGACAATGAAAGATCATCTAGTTGACATCTGATCTTTGTGTTGCATACATCAGGTGCAACATCAGGAACATTGGAACTACATCTGGAGTAGAAATCCTACTGACCGACTTCTTTGCTCTTTTCCTGACATAAAGGTCAAATAATGAAATGATTAATAATATCAACCCTCAGGATAACTGGGTCAACTATGTGTCAGTATGCAGCGTGTTTGATCAAACCAGCGCAGAAGTTCAACCTGTATTTTACAGGATTGTCTTTTGATCATCTTTGATTGTCTTTGTCTTTGATGACAAACCTTTGATTAGACATCTTTATCTTTGTCTTTGTCTTTGATTGCCTTTGACTATGTCTTTGATTAGACAACATTAATTAGACGTCTTTGTCTTTGATTTTCTTTGTCTATGATTGTCTTTGTCTTTGTCACTTATTAGACATCTTTCATTAGACATATTTGTCTTGTCTTTGTCTATGATTGTCTTTGTCTTTGTCACTTATTAGACATCTTTGATTAGACATATTTGTCTTGTCTTTGTCTATGATTGTCTTTGTCTTTGATTAGACATCTTTGATTAGACGCCTTTGTCTTTAATTAGACGTCTTTGATTAACTTTGTATTCGACAAATCTTTGATTATACATCTTTGTCTTTATCCTTGATTATCTTTACATTTGTCTGTGATTCGACCTCTTTGTCTTTGTCTTTGATTGTCTTTTTCTTTGTTTTATCTTTTTCTTTGTCTTTTTTTGTCTTTTTCTTTGTTAGATGTGTTTGTTGTCTTTGATTTGCCGTTGTCTTTGTCTTTAATTTGTCTTTGTCTTTAATTTGTCTTTGCCTTTGATTTGTCTTTTGATGACTGGTTTTAAATCTGTTTTTAAATCTCGTCGACATCTGGTGGTGGTTGAAAAATTTAAAAGTGAAGTTTGAGATCTGGTCGACATCTTGAGTTCAACTGGTTGTCTTCATACATGTTCATCCAATTCGAATTTTTGTTCTAGAATCTGGTGGTTGACATCTGGAGGACGTTGACATCTGGAGGTGGCTGACATCTGGTTTTTCATCTGGTCGACAGAAAATGATGAAGATCATCTGGTTGACATCTTGAGCCCGTATGGTCATACGACGTGTAACAAAATTAGATTAATATCTTGAGGTGACATCTTGAGGTGACATCTTTCTCTTTATTTGCGGCTCAACCAAACTTAACAGAAAACTTGCGGCTCGACCAAACCACGTGATAACATAATTAATAAAATCAACCATCCGGTCAACTGGGTCAACATTGGTACGTGTTAGTTTGAAGCGTGTTGATCACACCAGCAAAGAAGTTCAACCTGTATCGTGGTAGTTGGTGTGCTGCCACTTCGTGCATTACTTGATTCCATTTTTGATTAGAAAGTCATACTGATAATCAGGCAACGTTGTCTTACTTGGTTTTACAGGTTTGAAATAGTCCATAACTGCACGCAAACCACAGAGAACATTTTTGTTGTCACAAAGAATGTGGAGTTGATCACGGTATTAGCGCAATTCAAAATGCCTCGTATAGTGTTTGATTTCATATTAATCAAATCAAATACTATTTGTGGCTGTTCCATGATTATCTGTGCCATTTTAAAATCACACGCAGAATGAAGTAATGCACAAAGTGCCTGCGCACCAACTACCACGAACTGCTTCGCTAGCTTAATGTCATATAAAACTACCTAAAGTGATTGCTTGCTAGAGCTTGCCAATCACATGAACCAGATGAACTGGAAGTGCCTGCGACATACATCTGGTTCATACAAAAGATTGAATTGGATGGTCAATTTTTTGTTCCCGAATCTGGTGGTTGACATCTGGAGGAGGTTGGTAACGTCTGGAGGCGGTTGACAAGACAAATATGATTTTACATCTGGTCGACATCTGCCAGAAAATGAAAGTTTTTATTTGACATCTGGAACATGTAACAAAACCAGATGTCTGGGACACAAATGTCTGATCTTTTAACATTTAGTAGAAATCTTTCTGGTCGATAACTTGAGTTAGTTCATCTGGTGGTCCTCATACGTGATCTGGAGCTTTAGATGTCAACCAGAATCCATTTAGCTCTTTCCTGACATAAAGGTCACATAATGAAATAATTAATACAATCAACCATCAGGGCAATTGGGTCAACATTGTTACGTGTCAGTTTGCAGCGTGTTAATCACACCAGCGAAGAAGTTCAACCAAGATTGTCTTTTGATCATCTTTGTCTAGACATCTTTATCTTTGACTTTTAGATATCTTTGTCTTTGATTAGACATCTTTGTTTTTTATTATACATCTTTGATTAGATGTCTTTGTCTTTGATTGACTTTCTCTTTGTTTTTGATAAGACATCTTTGATTAGACGTCTTTGTCATTGTCTTTGTCTTTGTCTTTGATTGATTTTGTCTATGATTGTTTTGTCTTTATCTTTGAACAGACATCTTTGTTTAGATATCTTTGTCTTTGCCTTTGTCAATGGTTTTCTTCGTCTATGTTGTTTTTTGTCTTTGTCTTTGATTAAATATCTCTGATTATACGTCAGTGTCTTTGTCTTTTATTAGATGTCTTTGTCTTTGATTGTCCTTTTCCTTGTCTTTGTTTAGAGATCTTTGATTAGACATACATATCTTCGTCCTTTCCTCTATAATCTTTGACTTTGTCTTTGATTAGACATCTATTATTATACATCTTTATCTTTGTCTTTGTCTTTGATTGTCTTTGTTTTTTTGTTTTTTTGTCTTTGCTTAGATAACTTTGATTAGACATCTTTGTCTTTCTTTTTGTCTTTGATTGTCTTTGTCTTCGATTAGAGATATTTGATTCTAAATCTTTGTGCTTGTCTTGGTCTTTGATTGTCTTTGTCTTTGATCTGACATCTTTGTCTTTGTCCATGATTATCTTTGCGTTTGTCTGTGATTCGACCTCTTTGTCTTTGTCTTTAATGGTCTCTGTCTTTGATTAACGTTTTTCTTTGTCTTTTATTTGTCTTTTTCTTTGTCTTTGATTTGTCTTTGAGTTGTCTTTTTTTAATCTTTGTTTTGTCTTTGTCTTTGTATTTAATTTGTCCTTTTCTTTGATTTGTCTTTGATTTGTCAGTTGATTTGTCTTTGGGTTTGTCTTTGAATTGTCTTTGGGTTTGTCTTTGATTTGTCTTTAATTTGTCTTTGTCTATGTTTGTCTTTGACTGTCTTCTTCTATGACTGTCTTTGTCTTTGATAAGACATCTTTGATTTGAAATCTTTGTCTTATCTTTTTCTTTGTTTGTATTTGTCCTTGATTATCTCTGTCTTTGATTAGACATTCGTGATTTATACATCTTTATCTTTAATTTGTCTCTGTCTTTGTCTTTAATTAGACCTTCTTGATTAGACATTTTTGTCTTTTTTGATTTAGACATCTTACTCTTTTTTTATTAGAACGTTATACAGATTATTGATTAGACATCTTTGTCTTTGAACATCTTGCAGTGACATCTTTGGACATATTTGTGTGACATCTTTAAACATCTTGAGTTGACATCTTTATCTTTACTTGTACATCTTAACTGAAAAATTTGTTGCCCGACCAAACCATCTTTAGGTGACATCTTGGGGTGACATCTTTCTCTTTACTTGAACATCTTGAGATGAGATCTTTCTCTTTATTTGCGGCTCAACCAAACTTAACAGAAAACTTGCGGCTCGACCAAACCACGTGATAACATAATTAATAAAATCAACCATCCGGTCAACTGGGTCAACATTGGTACGTGTTAGTTTGAAGCGTGTTGATCACACCAGCAAAGAAGTTCAACCTGTATCGTGGTAGTTGGTGTGCTGCCACTTCGTGCATTACTTGATTCCATTTTTGATTAGAAAGTCATACTGATAATCAGGCAACGTTGTCTTACTTGGTTTTACAGGTTTGAAATAGTCCATAACTGCACGCAAACCACAGAGAACATTTTTGTTGTCACAAAGAATGTGGAGTTGATCACGGTATTAGCGCAATTCAAAATGCCTCGTATAGTGTTTGATTTCATATTAATCAAATCAAATACTATTTGTGGCTGTTCCATGATTATCTGTGCCATTTTAAAATCACACGCAGAATGAAGTAATGCACAAAGTGCCTGCGCACCAACTACCACGAACTGCTTCGCTAGCTTAATGTCATATAAAACTACCTAAAGTGATTGCTTGCTAGAGCTTGCCAATCACATTTATTGTACATAAATATTTTCTATTTAGTTGTTTTTAAAGAGAGTTCTTTTTAGCATACGGTTATATTGAATACGAATCCTTTTTAAACAAATCATTTTGACCAAATTTGAACCCTAACAATAGAATAACCAGACCGTAGAAGAAATTTGGCATAGCTTTCAAAAACCTCGACAATTGGACAAAATCAGTTGTATTTAAATGATATGTTTTCGAAGCCGTTCTCCAAACCACAGAAGCAACAGTTATATAGCCGTAATACAACTATACGTACATATGCGGACAATAGTCAAACATAATGACGAACTTCAATGAACGAACGAATACACTTCTTCCGAAAAATATATCTCTCACACTTTATTGTCAAGAGGGTGATGTTTCTTGTGTGTGAGAGGTGAGTGGAGACAAGGTCGGACCCAAGTTCTTCTTCGCCCATTGCAGCACTTCTTTCCCATCTTGGCTTGGGTTGTTCAACTGTGGGTCACTGAGGATCCCAAGCTCTCTGTCTGCAACTGGATCTTACTCCAACATCTTGACTCCAACTGAATCGAACCGTCTGACACCTGGTTATATTATTGTTTACATTCCACCTGCTTCCGCTGTTGTTCCGCCTATTTACACTCTTGATTGACGGCTCGGTCGAGGGTCAATATATAACACAAATCCAATGAGTACTCGGGGAGAATTACGCAAACAAAACATCCCACAGCCTTATTTGATTATGTACCTTTACGACCGTAGCAAAAAGATTTTAAATTTCCCTAGAATATCAAGGTCTAATTGATGTGTTTGTATTTTATATTCTTAGAGAGTTTCTCTTTTGGAAACAGGAGCCTCACCATAAGATACAGTTTAACAAATAAACTTTGATTTTCTTTTGTTTTTTTCTTTGAGATTATTTTGACAAAGACTGTAGCTGAGTCAGGAAAAAAATAACAAAATATCAGTTTTGAATTTGGAAAAAAGACCATTAAGAGAATAATGCAACTGTTTTAGAAAATTCCCCTCTGGAGATTTAAAAATTCAAAATGGACCTTGAAGAATGGCCATGAACCTAATTAACGGCAACCAATTGAAGATAATTGCAGAGAATTGCCATAGAACAAAACGTTTGCTTCTTTTAACAAACTTTGCTTTTTTCCCCAATTTAATATTCTTGTCATTTGACTGCGATATAAAAGGTGAAAGAATTGAACAAATTGTCATAAAAAAAATCTTAAAAAGGATGCAAGGCATCACCTTAAAACTTTAGATTATGCGCCAAGAGAAAACTTCATCGAAATTGTGTTAAAAGCAACTAAGATGAAGACAAACCAACATTCAGAAGATTGAAGAATATATCAGCTGAACGATGAAAAACTACGAGAATTAAAAATAATGATACAATAACAATGCAAGTCAAAATCTCTGAAATAACTGACAGAAAAGAATTGAAAATATCCTAAATTTCTTAGCGTATTGAAAGATTAAATTGTTTATTTTGAATGTGAGCCCTTAGATATTAATCACAAATCACAAACTCTTTAAAACGTTAATAACAAATATAATCTCTCACGGAAATTTGTAAATTTTTTAAAATGGAAAGTTAAGGTATATTTTGTTTAAGTCTAAAAAAATACTGCTTACAACACAGTGAAACTGATTTTCTGAATATGGTTCATGTGTCGCGGAAGTAAAAAAAAATAGGAAAATGAATAAAACCATAAGGTCCACAATAATGAATTTACGGGTTTACAGAAGAAAAAAATGCTGGATCATGTTAACAAGTCGCCACATGTCGTACATTTACAAAAGGACTACTCAAAGTGGTCTACATAGACCCCTGAGTTAGAGAAAATCAGCTGGTGAAAAAATCATAGGGGCCCACAAGATTTTATATATAATCAGTTTTTGTCAATCTTTTTATAAAAGGAGGGTAGAAATCGCTGGATTAAGTCGAGTAGTGGCTAGATAATATACAGCAAAGATAAAACTTCTCCCAATGGTCCATATGGATCCCCACCGTTTTGATTAAGATTATACCATAATGAATAAAGTCATAATGGATGTTTTTAATAGAACACGAAGATCACCCAGTTATATAGACTAGTTGCTAGACATCATATATCAGGTGATCCATATTGATTATTGGAGGGGAATAATGTCAGGAGGAATAAAATCATTAGTGTCCATATCGATAAATTTTGTCGATTACAATATTAATTTCCTTATTAGAGGAACCAAAAATTGCTGGATCATTTGGACGAGTTGCCAAATATTGTACACTAATCACAGAATCTATAGGTATAAAATGTCTTTTTAGTATACATCGATACGGTTGATAAATGCCGCATGGGCAATTTCTTATCGTCAACACATCCCTTCCAAAGCTTGAACATTGGTCTATATATGAGAAGAACGAATTCCCCATCCCTGAAAATTCAGATAATGGCAGCTGAATACTGTGATAATATAAGTTTACCATTTCGGCACCAATCTACATAGGAATAGAGAAATCATGTCAACTAATGCAACCCCTCTGTGACGGATAGGATGTTGTTACGTGGTATGCTACCGAGACAGGGAAAGGGAGGTCAATTCCCCTACTCTACGATGTTTGAATTAACAGGCCCCAAGTCTAACCGTTAGAAGGGAGATATGAACGAAAGTCAATTCCTCGCACTCCATGACTTGCTGCCAGTTGAAGAAAGAATGGAATCCTGGTCACTCGGGTATCATGACCGGATTCAATGGTGGGAGAAGGAAAAAGTCAAATGATTGGCTAATAGACCCTTTAGGGTCAAAATGACACTTTTTCGTTTGAGAAAATTTGGAAAAAAATGTTCAGTTCTGGACAGACATTGGCGAAAGATAGACGCCAATTTAGCCAATTCCGGGGAACCTCCCGTAAAAAAAGTAGAACAGAATCTCTCAAGAGAAGTCAGCGTTAGAAAGACGTGCTAACATTCAGGCAGATTCTGGGGATATCACTCGCCCGTAAAAGAAAGGAACCTGAAGATTAAGCCGTGTCAAAGATAAGTACAACTTAAACTGTTTTCCCTTCTACCCTTCCTAAATATTGAAATTATATGTATTCAAAAAAGAAAGAGAGAAACTGAAAGGATTCTGTTTCATCAACAGTAAATTAGTGAATGAACTTTGTTATATGCTTCAAGCCCGGCGACTTAGACATTTTCTCAAGTAAAAGAAAAAAGAAAGAAAGAAAAAAAGGAGAAATAAGAAAAGGGCTGTTCAGAGACATTTATGTTTGATACTGCCTGCTGGCTTACTATAACCGGTATCTTAAAATGAAAATAGAAAAGAAAGAGGAACTGTTTCTTAAATCGTATCATTATTTATTTGGTCGTCGCCTATTAAGATTTTGTTATATTCTAAAAGCACCCTTGTTTTGAAATCTTTTGGTTGTGTTGTTTATCTATTGAGTCGTCTTTTGTACACATCTGTTTCAGCTTCGTGTCGCTTTCATTAATTCTCGCTAAATGTCTTATTCACCTTAAAACGTTACAAGAGAATTTTGGAAATTTGACTGCAGTTAATATTTTCTAACCTTGAAGCCCATGTTGTCCGTTATCTGAGGGGGTACGAAAACGAAGGACTTGGTGGGGTATGTGAAAGTGAATTGGAACCCCCCTTTGCCAGCGTCGGAGATCAATCTAGCCCCAAATTAACCCCCGCATTATTTGCCAGTTTACCATATGCCCGAAATAGAAGTCTTGACTAGGACTTATATTTTCGGAGGGTCAAGTGTCAGACGACCCTCAAGGTCATATGCGCATAAAATGAACTTTTTTCCAGGGATAATTATTCATGCAGTGTCACAATGTGATATAAAGTCAACTTTTAAGAGAATTAAAACTTGTTTGAATCCATTGCTTTCCATCTTAGCCGTAACAAAACTAAAGAGGCCAGACTACGTATTTATCTATAGTTGGCGGAGAACAAATGGATTAATACCTTTCTCAAGGTTATAAGCGCGAAGGGAAAAGCAAAAATCCTTGTCTAGGATTTGAACACGTCTCTGTGACCATTTTCTATGAGCTAAGCTATGCTTTCATTCGGGTTGCTTTGAACTAACGTTTATAGGTACGACGCGGTTTTTCAGGTGTGTTTGCAGTCGTCAGGCAGGCTCCTTATTCATGAATACTCTGAACATTATATATATATATATATATATATATATATATATATATATATATATATATATTGTCACCGGCAGACAGACTGGTTCGTTGTATCACAAGTCTTCAGTGTGGCTAGACACGTAGGACGCTTGAAGTGAGATCAAAACCTGCCCAAATTTACGTTTGACGTAGTATCATACCGCTCAGCCAACAAGCGACATAGGTCACTTCGGGAATTATGAGGTATTATATAGTAGCTTTCGGTTGTTTACATATTGCCTTACCGGATACCAGAGAGCTCAATTCATTTGAAGAACTTTGTATATATATATGTATATATATTAACAAAGAAATGCTGCCTATATATATATATATATATATATATATATATATATGCGGCATTTCTTCGTTAATATATATTTGATTAACCAATACAGACATCCTTTTTCTAAGTATTTTTGCATTTATTTTTTAGAGAGGCTGTATCGATTTTATGGTATCCAGCGGGAACTTATAAATAAATCTCCCATAATTAATTGGTTCCCGAGTACTTTCTGCCTGATCTCAGTGTACCATAGCCATACATGAATATGCGAAGTGGACATATACATAGAACATAGGAATCTCGAAACACGAAAAACACTTACGACTTCTTATTTCAGGTACGAAACTTTTTATTACCTTTGAGTTTAAAGGTTCTTCGACATAAGGAGAGTGATACACATTCTTTCTATATTGGCTCTTTCATCTCCCCCCCCCATCTCGTGCGACACCTGCCCAAGGCCTCCACGAGCAAGCAAAAGTCAACCCTTCTCGTTCGGCGTCCAGTTCTCAACTTAACTAACTTTCTTCAAAATTCCCCAAATCCTCTGAGCGCTTCCGGTGCGTGACGTCATTCGCACTTGCTAGCTCCGTTTCCCATCTGGGCTATTGTGACATCTCTGAGTGACACTCCGCTCCGCCCCCGCGCGCGCATTAACACCTGCATTAATGTTGCACCTAAGTAACCCATGCACTGAGCCAAAAGGTTCTCAGCCTAACTAAACCCAAAGGCATAAAACGAAATCCGTCGGCCATTAATTACATCAGGCCATTATTAGTGTTGTGTACATTGCAAAAGCGATGAGACCTTTGCATATACATAACTACTTTGTAAGTGCTGAGCATTTATAATATATATATATATATATATATATATATATATATATATATATGAGAATCAATTTTTATTTATTGCGGACTTTTTGTCCTCATTTTGGTAGTTTTTGTGTTGTTTCTTCTTTCACAACGTTTCGGCCGGTGATTTTTACTTCGACCTCGGATAGGAATGCTGAGTCTTGTAACCGTATCACAGTAATTACTGTCTTCCATAGTTGTTGTCTATCGCACCACATTTTTAGCCAAGTAAACCTCAGGCCGGCTTGGTTAGGATTTGAAACCGCTATCTTCTGACAATGCTCACCTATCCGCTGCGCCACGTGCCTCGAAGGGCGATCATGGATGGATTTTTTGGTCTTATAAATCCTTATCTGGTCTTCCAGAGTCGGGTCCGTACCGAATTTTTGTACTTGTCTTTAATTGGAATCATTTTGAGATGAGGCTTCTTAATCTCAAAATGATTCCAATTAAAGACATGTATACATATATACATATATATATATATGAAGAGTAAATAAAGGATTGTAATCCGACTATATGTAGAAAAACTGATAACAACGATCCAAGTGGAAGGAATGATTTATTAACGGGTCGACATTTCACATTTCTAATCATCCATCATTAACTTAAAATTATTAATATCACCCCTCATGGTCCCGATGATGGTCCAATAGAACCGAAACGCTATTGTGTCGACCCGTTAATAAATCATTCCTTCCACTTGGATCGTTGTTATCAGTTTTTCTACATATATATATATATATATATATATATATATATATATATATATATATATATATATATCAAGTGAACGTCCAAAGACAATGAGGATTATTCACGATATAGAATACATGAAGAATTTCATATAAATCTATGGGAGCGCTCGATGTATGGCTATTGTTATCTATTCCCTTTCCAGGTTGATATTATAAAACTAAAATACAGAGCGTATACAATGCAATTAGAAGGCAACTCAAATCTGATTGACTAGTCATTATACATTTATTTTGGCGAAAAATATCATTAAACTCTTCCTTTGTCAGATGACTTCACACGTTTAATTTGCGGTTGAAAAGCAGCAAATATACATTACAGTCAATATATATATATATATATATATATATATATATAAGAGAATATCACAGATAAGAAAACTTATATCGGCCTAGCATCCACTAAATGGAAGGAGAGATTTTTTAATCATAAATTTACCTTCTCCCACGAAAACCTAAAAACCCATACGGCACTATCAAAACATTTCTGGTTTTTAAAAAACAACGTTTTAACACCTGAGATTGAATGATCTATTTTGAGAAAATCAAATACTCCAAATAGTTTTAAGGGCAGATGCAATTTATGCCTAGAAGACAAAATTTATATTTTAAAATATAAGTGGCCCGATAAGTTATTAAATAAGAGAAGCGAATTGATAGCTAGATGTAGACATAAGACTAAATTTAAACTATAAACATTTAAAAACATAGAAATAAATAGTGAAACCAGGAAAAAAAACGTATCCAACATATACACTAAAAAATAGGTAGCTAATTAAATGGTATCGGAATTGATATAAGCATTAATATTTCTCATAAAAGTTAATTATCGAATTTAACATGAAAAGAAAATAAACTAAACGAATAAATAAAAAAAGTTAAATTACCGAAATTATAACTGACAGAAGAAATTTGAAAAATTAAAATAAAACGGAAATTCAATAAAACGAGGAGGTAACTCCTAAATCTCGTCCTCACTACATCCCACGTGTTTATTCTGGTTTAAATTTAAATTTAGATTTGAATTTAATTAATTATCCATTGGATCTGAAGAAGTCCTGTATTAATTTTTTCTTTGTGTTATTGGTTCACACTAGAAACTGAAAATACGGGATTGAAATAAATTTATAATCATGAATTAACCGGTCTTTGATTTTTTTCTTAAAGATATATATATATATATATATATATATGAATGGAAAATAAAGAAAGAAGAAAGAAAAAACTGTATAGATTTAAATTCTCAAGCGAAAGTAAAGGGAGATAAAACAATGAATATTAGAAAAATAAAGAAACGAGGAATAAGATGTTCCTCTTAATTAATCCATCCTTATTTGAACATATGCTAGATTTTCGTAGCAGGTGGAATTTTATGAACAATGTAAGCTTGTAAACAAAACGATTATCATCATATATTTTCTGTTTACTTCTTTTACATATGTTAAATCTCTCATCTAATGGAGCTAACATTCTCCTCCTAAAAAAACATTTAGCAGCTACCAGGTGCCTTTAATTAACACAAAAATTAACACAAAGGAAATTAACTCTCACAGAAATTAAAACCCTAATAGTGAATTAATACCTTAACTTCCAAAGATATCCTTCTCTCCATAAAACCCCCGGCATATAATTCTAGTAATTGCCGAAATAAATGTTTTTCCTATAAAAAATAATCCAAAATCAATGTCCTAGTTTTTATCTAAAGTAGGAGCCTCCGTGGCTCCTAGTCAGGATATTTAAAATTTACTTTTATGCCTCCATTTAAACACAAGTTCGTTACGTTCATTAAGCAGTAGTTTGTGATCTTTAAACTTAATTATACTCATTTTTTTTTCATAGATCCACAAGTTACACCTGCCTTTGAAGCTATTCGCGGTTGAAAACTGCCTGGCTATTTTCCACTTTATTTGGGGGTTAATCTTTGATCCTTAAGGTTCCAAAAATATTTAGATTGAGCGGTTTGGTTTCTAAGTCGCGGATGGGTTAATTTACAGGAGCATGGGTTTCTTTGTTTCTTAATTGTTCTAATACTTTTAACCCCCTTTACTTTCGCCAGAGAATTTAAATTTATATAGTTTTTTTTTTCTTTGTTTCTTTTTCATTCATGTATATATATATATACACAGATATTTGCTTTTTTTTAAATCTCAAATTAAACATGAGAAGTCATCTGCTGAGACGTAGAGTATAACGATATTCTTCGCCGAAATAAATTTTTAATGACAAAGTAACCAGGTTTGGGTTTTCTTTTAATTGCATTATATATATATATATATATATATATATATGTATATATACACTGTCAAAAAGCTCTAGTTAGGGAAGAGACGGCAAAACGAGACAAAGCTGATCACACACGGAGAGAGAAAAAGAGGTAATCAGCTCTTTTGATTAAAGTCATAATAATACGGGTGTCTAAAAATAGATGGAACCCATTGATATGATTTTATTTCTGAGACAAGTACAAAGATGGTTAGTTGGAATACGTCCAGTAAACATCATCATTTAAGTTAGAGACATAACAATTTTCTTTTAACTGTTATCATATCAGCTTCCCGGACATGCAATCTTCTTTTGAGTTTCTTGTCTCAGTAATAAATCATTATAATAGAAATGGGCGACAAATATTTTGAGACAGTTTTAAATGATTTTGTCTCCAAATAAATATTGACGTAAAAGGTTTTTCTTCTCTCGTCCAAGGCATTGTGATCGAGGATTTTTATTAGTTATAGTGTACTATTTTCAAATTTGAAACCAAAAAGAAGACAGCAGTATTATTAATAAAGTTATAAGCGGCCACATGGGTCCCATATTTATTGAGACACTCTCTAATATGGAATAACATTGGAAAATAAGAAAACTTAAGGAATTAGCATATATGTTAGTTCAGAACAATCTCTTTATTAAGACCCAAATTGAAATGAATGCAATATGGAAACCAGTAATCATGAAAAAAAAAGACTTAAAAAGCCCAGAAATAAAAATGACTATTTAGATAAAATACACAGCAAACATAGTGTTTAAACATTAGATTTATAAATACTAAATAGAAAGATGGCTTAGGCCAGTAAACTGCTAAGTGAAATAGTCTTGCAGAGAAGTTGAGAATTCAGTCCCATCTCGAATTTTCAATTACTATGAAATAAGCAGAAAGTGTCATTTATCAAATTCCCCCAATTAAAAAAGTTATTAGAATTAACAAAGAAGAACGGTACGAAGTATACTATTTTTATCATTAAGGGTTTTCGCACTATTGTCTTCATCTTTATTGTTATTTCCACAACGTTTCGGCTGGTATGTCCTCCGACCTTCTTCAGGTATTTGTCGAACTCAGGAACCTTCCTGGAACTTCAAACTACGTCCTTTATTGAATCTACGGGAGTCGCCTGCTGTGATTCCGTTAGCCATAACCGGATACAAATGTTAATTATTACTGTATTGTTACTCACCTGCAGTCAGGATTGATCCTGAAACCTCCAGATAAGTGTCCAGCAGGACACATAGCGTAATGGTTATAGGCGTTGGTTCCCTAAGCTTCTAAAGAGACAAACATCAGGAGGTTTCAGGTTCAATCCTGACTGCAGGTGAGTAACAATACATTAATACTTAACACTTGTCCCCAGTTATGACTAACAGAATCAGAACAGACCATCCCCGTGGATTCAATAAAGGACGTAGTTCGAAGGCCCGTGAAGGTTCCCGAGTTCAAGAAACACCTGAAGTAGGCCGGAAGGCTTATCGACCGAAACGTTCTGGACATAACAATAAAGATGAAGACAATAGTTCGAATACCCTTAATGATAAAAATCATCAAGCTTCGTCTCAGAAATTTAGACAACCGATGTTTACTAGTTGAAAAAGTTTGTTTTTAAATATATAATGGAAAATTTGTAAAAGGTGGTAGTCGCGCGATTACGTTTTATAAATTTGAACAGTTTAGAGAACAGAGGGGGGATTTTGATTAGCACAGAGAGGCAAGATTTTAGAAGACTAAAAGTGTTTTCGAGGATTAGAGACAGAAAAAAATCTGAAGGTAGTTAGATGGGAAAAATGCCGAGACAGTAAGATATCTTAAAACAAGGGGTGCCCGTGATGTAATGTTTATCGTCGTAGGAAATGGACACGGCGACACGAGTTGAAATCCTGGACGAGACTGATTGCATTTCACGTAGCACTAATACCCTTGGGAACGGTATGAATCCAATTATTATCCCTCCAGCTATGGGTTTAAACATTAGATTTATAAATACTAAATAGAAAGATGGCTTAGGCCAGTAAGCTGCTAAGTGAAATAGTCTTGCAGAGAATTTGAGAATTCAGTCCCAACTCGAATTTTCAATTACTATGAAATAAGCAGAAAGTGTCATTTATCAAATTCCCCCAATTAAAAAAGTTATTAGAATTAGTATAGTAGGTTCTTCAGCCTTGGTGAGGCAACTAGTCTAGCAGAAAGAAAACTCTAAATTCAAACCTGTTAAACTCGGCTTAAAAATTGACTTTGTGTCATATCCTGCCTGAGCAGAGGGGTTGGGTAAATAGGTTGAAAAAAGATTTTTGGCATATACGCTATATTTAGGTTTTTTCTTTCCGGTAAGAAAAAGAAAACTCCATTGGAGTTTATGTTTTATTATCTATCAATCTATTTTTGTTAGTGTTTTCAAAAGTACGGAGTCATCTGCCGAAATAATCGAAGACATTGTTTTTTTTACTAGGTGCATTTGTTGTATATTGACCTTCAACCCCGCCAAACATGCCATTCCAAAGACGGCGGAAGTGCATATTCCATTGGCGTGAGCGAGCCTGGCTGACGGTGTGGGACAGGGTTAAAATCGCACGGTACACTCACAGACTGATGCATCGGAAGAGAGTGACCCGGAGAACGAGAAAGACACAACGCTGATGGCCATAAGAGTTGGTGGGGGTCAATATATTGCAGTTCTTTTCGGTCCCTCTCACACACAAGCCTTTCAATAAAGACAGAGAGAGGTACATATTTTTCTAGAAGACGGTGTCGCTCGATATTATTGTGTCGTCGCGGCATTTGGAGGCGAGCAAGAGGAAATTTGGAAAAATCCCAGCGAAAAATTCCGCTGTTCACGAAAGCTTGTCCCGTCGCTGCCCCGTGTGTGTTGTCTCGGCCATCGTCTACTTACATCGAAGAGTTCATGCCTCATAGATTAACGATTCTAATACCTCTCCTGATTGCTCCTACTTCACACAAGCGTCCGTCGAGAAAATAAATATATATTGTTATATATATTACGTGTTGTCGTTTGTTTGGCCAGAGAGCGGAACGTAATACATTTCCGTTTTCTTCGTGTATTGAATAGATTTTTTAATGAAACAATCATTTCAATTTACGTTGTCTTGTCAATGTTTTTAATGTTTTAATACTTTTTGAAGTAGAAGGGTTTTCAAGAATTATGTCCTTACAATTTATTTAGTATTTTTATGGATATTACCTTTTCCAAAACAATCATTTGTGTGCTGCCTTAATTTACCAATTGTTCTGCAATAATTGCATGAAGAAAGATTTTCTTTTTTTATGATTTAAAGTTCAAACTGAAACATTTCCTGACATCCACTAAAGCATTAGCAACTGAGTGATAATAGTTTACTTTCCTTGAAAGTTCTCGAGGACGACAAAAAGATAAATGATGAAGCTTGTAGAGTACAGTAGCCGAAACATTGTAAATAAACCAGTCCACGGGGTGTATAATGTAATTCATAATTCTCAATGCATTTATTATTTGTTAGTATTTAAACTTCCTCAAACTACAAGATCAATATATAGTTTAATATTCTATTTTGTATAAAGGTATTCCTGGTCCAGATGAATCTTCGGAACTCTTTTTCTTTTTCGTTTTCTGCCTGCAGCATAGGTTGTTAGAGATTATTAGAACTTCCAAGCTAATCGAATCCTTAGAGCTCATCAGATCACCAGAAGACCAATACAAAATAATATAATCTTGCTATGCTTATTTGTAAAGATAAAGTTAGGACGAGGCAATTCCATTGGAGTTGAAAACTGTGACCTGAAAAAAGAACAGCTTCGTAGAAGAATATACCAGCCGATTGGACGGGAGAGCGGAAGAATATCTCACTTGGTTGTTAGGAGGGTATCTGGATGAGACTAACGTGAAATCGAACAGACGAAAAACAACCAGAATCATAATATAGATACGAGGATCATTAAATAGAATTCCAGACTTTTATTGATAGTACACAACATGAAACTCTAGTCCCCTTCGAAGTAATCTCCTCCGGCTGCAATGCACTTATACCGTTCCAATAACTTCTGGAAGGCTCCATGGAAGTCCTCTTGTGTGACGTGTCAATGACCTTCATCAGAGCCTCTTTCATCTCCTCAATTGTCTCATATTGACAGTCTCTGAGCTTACGGAAAACCAAAAAGTCACAAGGAGAAAGGTCTGGACTATAAAGAGGGTGAGGAACTGTCTTGATGCCCATCTTGGCCCATAGTCTTCGACAAGGATTGAGTTGTGGACTCGTGCATTGTCCTCGTGGAAATGCCACTGAACGGATTCGAAGAGTGCTGACCTCTTCCAGAACTCCCTTAAAACCTCAATATAGTAACCCTAACCCTAACCAATTGGCCAATCAACTCTGGTGTATTGACTTCCTTACTCCTCCCACATCATCCCTCACAGACTCGCTGCCTTCCTTGAATCTCTTACGCCACTCTAAAACCGATGCTTGATTCATGCAAGATAGTCGAAAAGCAGTCTAAATCATTCCATACATTTCTGTGGCATTTTTTCAAGTTTAAAACATAATTTTATTGCATATCGTTCTTCTAACGTGTCCTCACGTCCAGGTTGCATTTTTAAAATTCACCAGCTGTGACAATCAGGTTTTAGTAGGGTAAATTCCAATTGCTGCTGTAGCTGTTCATTTGAAACTGAAATCATAAAAATTGTTCAGTTATCTCATAAGATGTATAGCAATAATATACTGAATTGTCAAGAGTCTTCGACAATTTTAGATGCCTGTACAAAAAGTCTGGAAACTTATTGAAACCACCACGTAATTTAACATGTTTAATGTATCTGATTGTTCTTGTGTATTTTCTTCAGAACTTGTCATAACAACATCGCGTTGCATGGGGGATAAAATGTTAAGGTTTTTCAAGAGTAGATACCTGAAACTTATATTACGACGTAATTTACACTTTACATAATCCTGGGCTCTAAAGATTGAATTATTGAACAGCAGAAACCTCTAAAAATTCCGGCATTGCAGACTAAACTGACCTTAGGAGATCAGAATGTAAGGGTGCAATATTCTGTCTACGTTGTATCTATCTCAGTATATATTTCACACGGAAATGGGATATTTGGTCGTAGGTCAAATGTCAGAACAGAATATATCGATCATCTGCTGGTGATCAATTATCAGAAGATACGTCTATTATGAATTTTGACTTGGTTGCTTAGATAGAGGCAAACAGAGAAACAGAAAGTGTACAGATGGGGAAAAGGCAGGATGAAGATCCAATCCAGTTGCTTGTGTGTTTAGGGTCAAAGCAGGTAGACATTTGTCTCTGTGAAAGCATCATCTCGGAGACCGTATCAAATCAACTTTTGGAACGGTATGATGGTAACTAGGAGAACTGAAAACCAAGTAATAATAAAACCAGAAGTATTTCCAGATTAGATTACATTCAGATTTCGCAATCTATATTATCATAGTTATCATTGCATGACTAGACATTACTAGAATCCAAGACGATATACATAAATATATTTATATATAAACACACACACACACACACACACATATATATATATATATAAATATATATATATATATATATGTATGTATGAATTAGGCTCTCAGTAGCCATTAAGCGGACGTATGTAAACAATAGTAATTTTGATTCATAACCGTTTAAAATTTACTTCGCTGTTACTGGTGGCTGAGGGGTAGAGGTTTGGATTGGCGTTTGAGTCAACCAGGTTTCGATCCTATCTACGGGAAGCTAGTGTGTCTTGCCATACTGATGAGTTCTGATGGAACGAAACAGATCTATCAGTTGATGAGTATATATATGAATAAATTTTTGCTTAGTTTTTATCAAACGGAAGATATTGTGATTCTAACTGCTTTATATATATATATATATATATATATATATATATATATATATATAACAACCCTCATCTGCGTGAGCAGGATGTAACACAATGTCAATTTTTAGGCCTAGTTCGGTAAGATGGAATTCAGTTTTCGTTCTCCTAGACTGGTTACCATACCAAGTTTAAATAGCCTATTCTGTCCTACAGTTCATGCACAAGTGAAAGATAATATTTGGATTCATTCCTTTCCCAAGGGTATTAGTAAAATAAAAACTGTCTCGTCAAGAGTTTGAATTCGGATCACTTTGTCTAGTTCCTATGACGATAATAACTACCCCACAAGTTCCTCTTTATATATATATATATATATAACTAGTGATAAAGTTCATCTACCTTGAAAGCAGCGTCTAGTCAACCGAAAATGACATCAACAAGCGACTAGCAAAGGCACAGCTATCGATAGGCTATCGGTCATATGAAAATCAGACCTGACCGATAAAGGAAAACGCAGTTTTTTACAAGCTACTGCCGTATCAATACTGGATGCACTGTTGCGAGCTGTATTGAACAAGTCCTGGAGTCAACACACCACAAAACAAGCTGTACAGCTACCAAGCACCCATCACGAAAACAATCAACGTTAGACGCACCAGACATGCGGGTTACTGCTGGAGAAATAAGGATGAACCCATAAATGATATACTCTTGTGGACTCACTCACATTGACGAGCAAAGTTGAACGACCAGCTAGAACCTATATACAAGAGATCTGTGCCGATACATGATGTAGCCTGGAGGCTATACCGAGAGCGATGGACGATAGAGACGGGTGGCGAGAGAAGGTCAGGGAAATCCATGCTAGCAACACGACATGATGACGATATATATATATATATATATATATATATATATATATATATATATATATATAATGCTGTTATAATCACATTTACTCCTGCTCAATCTTTAGCAAATATTGTTATTCTAGTTTTAATACATATATATTTATATATATATATATATATATATAGAGAGAGAGAGAGAGTGGGTGATAAAGCACAATTAGGAACATTTGTATTATAATAAAAGTAGGTAAGGTTGGTGACCTTAGTCGAGGGTGACCCGAAGGTTCCTTTTTCCATAGCTACTACACCTCGGTGCAGTGGAAGGCTCTACTCTTTCCCTGGATTGCTCGCCTTTACCCTTGATCTTTAACTTATAATGCTAAGTGTTAAGCTAGGCGGAATCAAGTACCATTTTTTGATTCTTTGGTATGACTCGACCTGGAATTGAACCTCTGTTTCCCGGACCATTGGCGAACAATGTACTCGTTAGGCCAATGGCTCGGTCGGTATAATAATAAACGTCTCAATTATAAAATAAGATCAATTTTAATTTTTAGAAATATGCATCAAAATAAGAAGATAGACACAAAACAGTAAATTTCTTCAATATGGCCACCATTTTTTTTTTCAATAATTCTATTAATACACATTCGGTTTGCATGTCTTCTTCAGACATTTTATTCCATTCTCCTCAATAGCAGTCTTAAGCAAACCAATATTTCGATGTTAAGTTGCATTTGTTTTGTTTTCTAAAATGCCCTAAGGAACCTAATAAAGGAGGTTAGGTCTGGACTTAATTGCTGTTCTCACAATTTTGTTGTAGACTTTTAATGTTATTAAAGTTGTGAGGTCTTCTTTAATCACTGTATCGAGAGCATTTAAAAAGTCTTCTTTTCGATCTTTTTTCAATCCTCCACTCCTTATTTTCCTTAAAAACTTTTTCTGATTTTTTTAGCTTTGGTAGACAAAATCTTTTGCTTGGTTCCTGTGTTAAGCACATCATAGATTTTTTCTCCTTTCTTTTTTTGGTCACTAATATTGAGCTGAATTTTAATTTTTATAAAAGTGCTTATATAATTGAGCTGAGGATAAAAATTTTGATTTATGGCGTTTTTTCAAAAGCTGGACTCATCAGACTAAAAAATTAAGTTTTAAAAATCATTCCCTATTTTGCTTCCGCTCTCTCGTTCTCTCTCTCTCTCTCTCTCTCTCTCTCTCTCTCTCTCTCTCTCTCTCTCTCTGTTTTTCTCTCTCTCTCCATATATATATATATATATAATTATCATCCAGTCGTGTTTATAGCATGGAGTCCCGAACACACACTCACACACACTCTCTCTCTCTCTCTCGCTCGTTCGCTCTCTCTCTATATATATCTATATATATATAATTTTCATCAAGTCCTGTTTATAGCATAACATTCTCCCTCTCTCTATCTATCTATCTATCTTGCTCGCTCGCTCTCTCAATATATACATATATATATAATTATCATCAAGTCGTGTTTATAGCATGGAGTCCCATTCTCTCTCTCTCTCTCGTTATCTCTCTTTCTCACGCTCTCTCTTTTCTCCCCATATATATATATATATATATATATAATTATCAAGTCGTGTCTATAGCATGGAGTCCCGAACACACACACCCACTCTCTCTCTCTTTCTTTCTCTTTCTCTCTCACCATACGTCCCTACCATCCATAGACCCTGACCAGTTCTCCCGAATGCATCCGGTGTCTGTACAGAATTGATGTATGTCTCTACTGGTCATGCTTCTCTGGCGTTTTCATATCTATATGTCTATATTATAACGCCACTTGTGAGTTTTTTTTCCTTTTCTAGCCGCACCTCGCATGTCTTTTTTGTCTCACGTTAATGGCTTTCTAGAAGGTAATTATGTATTTAACAGCTGCTGTTTTGCAGGGAGCTTCAATCAGGATTTGTCAAAACGACCTGTAGCACTCCTATGAAATTCTGATCTTTCTTTTTATCCATGATTTTCCTTTGAGTCCAGATGGTGCATCCATACGGTAATACTGACAACGACACCTCTTGGAAGAAATCCCTGGTGTAATGGCAAAATTGCTCGATTGCAGCCTCAGGGTTCTAACACTAGTCATGCAGTCATTTTCACTTTCAGACAAATACACTTATCAAATGTATGACCCCCCCTCATTGTCTCATCGGTGGTTTATATGGTATCGTTGTTGTTCTCCTACTGGGACCGGTTGACACTGAATAACCCATAAAGCAGATATGTCATTAAATAAATGCATAAATATATAAATAAATTTAAAAAAAATTGAATCAAATTTTGTTTTATCAGAGGATTTATATTTCGATATAATCAAGTTCACCTACCTAGGAAGCAATGTCTCATCAAACGAGACAGAGATCAACACGCGACTAGCAAAGGCATCGACAGCTATTGATAGCCTATCGGTCATATGGAAGTCAGACCTGACCGATAAAATGAAACGCAGTTTTTCCAAGTAGCGGTCGTGTCGATACTGCTATATGGATGCACTACATGGACGCTAATTAAACATTGATAATAAAAGCTTGACAGGAACTACACAAGAAAGCTGCAAGCAATATTGAATAAGTCATGGAGGCACCCCACAAAGCAGCAGCTGTACGGCCTCTTACCACCCATCACGAAAACTATCCGAGTGAGACGAAAAAGACATGTGGGACACTGCCGGAGAAGTAGGGACAAACTCATAAGTGACATACTCCTGTGGACCCCTTTACATGAACGAGCAAAGGCATGACGACCAGCTAGAACGTACAACAGCTCTGTGCCGATACAGGATGTAGCCCTGAAGACCTACAGGAAGAGATGGATGATAGAGAAGGGTGTCAGGAGAGGGTCAGGGAGATCTATGCTGGTGGTGAGGCATGATGATGATGATTATCAACAACTTGTGTGTAGTAGTCTACGTCTTTCCATTGCGTATGAAGACATCGCTTTTAGGAGAAGAGATATTGCTGTCGATGTAAGTACAATGGTCTATCAATTTATTAGGTTTACCACTAGTACGTGATTTATTCTTGTTTGAAACTCATGAAGTTTGGCTTCTTTTTTTTTTTTTTTTGGTGCGGGGGACTACGCTAAAATAGAAGCCAACACTTCTTGCTACTTGGTCTAGTTTATGCTGAAGGGTTTCGGTTAACACTCCGAAGAAATGGCAACAAAGGAGTACTTCACATTCACCAGATCTCCAGGACTGGAACCTCACTATTAAAGGGTTTAGTGTCATATTCAAGACACTCGTTGACGGAGGTGTCTTACTCCTCTGCAGAGATGCATATGGTGCATTCTACTGACTTGGCTGATTTATATTTTTCTCAAATAAGGGAGATCATTCTGATGGACACTGCGAAAAATGCTCACAGAAAGAATCGCTTAACGTTTTGAGTTCTTTATTTAATGACGTATCATCTTTCGAGGGTTATTTAATGCTAAAGTTATCTTTATAGAAAAGGAGTAATGTTATCATTCAACCAATCGCTGGGGAAAAAGAGCTGACAGTTGTTTTAAGGATTATATTCAATTTGGTTTGGTTTTATGGCATGTCAACCATTGTTGGTTAAATAATGCCAAATCTATTTTTAAGTAAATAAACAGTTCTATTTCAAACAACTCAGTTTAGCTTTAGCACACTGTTTAGTTCTATTTGACCCATGGATAGAACCCTATCAATTTCTACCACTCCGAGCCAGAGTGGGCCTGGGAGTGATGGCAATAAAGGGTTACTCCACATTCTCTAAAGCCTCTCTATCAGATTGATTAGTGTCATAAACAGGACAGTCGTTGGGAGCCTCTCTATCAGGTTGATTAGTATCATATCCAGGACACTCATTTAGTCTCATATCCAGGATATTCTTTGGGAACCTCTCTATCAAATTGTTTAGCGTCATAACAGGACATTCGTTAGGAGCTTCTCTATCAGATTGTTTAGCGTCATATGTAGGACACTCGTTGGGAGAATCTTGCACTTCTTCCAAGATGCAGTCAATGTATTCTACATATATTTTTTGTGGAGGTGCCACCGTGGTGTAATGGTTATCGTCGAAGAAAATAGACACGGCTACACGAGTTCAAATCCTAAACGAGACTGATTGCATTTCACATTGGGAAAGGTATGAATCCAATTATTCTCCCTCCAGCTATAGGTAAATAGTAGGGCAGACTGTGTTTTTCAGTCTTGGCGAGGCAACTAGTCTAGGAGAAGGAAAACTCTAAATTCAAACCTGTTAAACTCCGCTTAAAAGTTGACCTTGTGTCATATTCTGCCCGAGCGGAGGGCTTGGTAAATATGGTCAATGTATTCTACAACCCCAGTTGTCTGGGATAACTCGCTGGGAGAGTCTTACCGCTCTGAAGAGATGCAGTCAGTATTTTTAAAGCTCCAGTCCACTCGACCATTGCTGAAGGTATACGTCCAACAAGGAGCGTCATCCCGTGACTGTAGTTCGAACTCGCTTACAACAATATCACAGTTAACAATATTTGGTATTTCCACCAAGAATATCTTTATGATTGCTTCTAAATGAATCAAAAAATGTACTTCTTTTTAATGAGATTGTAGCCGATCAGCTTCAAACGCCAAAGGTCAACGTTCAAACTCAAGTAAGAAGCAGAATTTTAAATGCTGATTTTCTAGGTGTATAGACCCTCTTCACTTTGTCAGACATATTAATACTACATAACCGTATTTGACGGCATATAAGATGTACGGGTGAAAAAGATGCACCCTAATTCAGCTGGAAAATCTAAGTAAACGCAAAGTACCAATATTAAACGTGATGAAATTAATTAAACGAATATAATCAATGATAACACTTTTAATTTACATAAGGAACTTTTTGTATAATGGCAATGAGTATATGAAAGTTACTCAAAAGTCTAAACTAATAAGAGTTACTAGGAAGCTACATATGGTATATAAAACGCAGGGCAATTTAAAAAAGATATTTTAATAATATGGCGTTAAATATGGTAAATTACTTCGATTTTTCCTAGTGATATACGAACATAATCCTAATTTAGTCGTTCCGACTTTTGCAGAGGTTAACAACAGAAGTAACAGCTTTTATTTTTTAAGGTAAAATTTAATTTTGAATAAGAATTATGTTGGCTGCCTTTTTTTTTATTTATGTTTCCAAGGCAAGAAAATATTCTGTCCAATCCTGTGTGTGGCCCAGGTGGTTGGGGCCGTAGAATACATCGACTGCATCTCTGCCTAGGGGTAAGACTCCCCAACAAATGTTCAGGATTTGAAACTAAACAGTCTGATGGTGAGGCTTCAGTAATTATGGAGCTTGGGGGAATTCTGAGTGGATTTTTATTGCCTTTACTCCCAGGTCCACTCAGTTTTTAAATGTTAGCCCCAAATAGAGTCCTGTCTATGGATCAAGTATAACTGTTAGTCATTTAAACTGTAAGCAAATAAACTTATGCGAAATTGTGTAACATATTGACCCTGGCCAATCTGTCAAAATGCACCTGTGTAAATAACAGGTGCATTCGGTCGAGGAATATCAGGATATAACCTTGACCGTGGATGGGTTGAATGAGTGCGATTTGTGACGCTCGCAAGAAGAAGAGTGGACGTTAAATTATTATATAACTCGTTGCATAGGAAGTTCAATCAGTTGGTGATAAGATTCAGTAGGGAAAACCAGCACCAAGCTGATGGGGCCCTCAGGACCCCCGATTAAGCAGTTGCAGTTTAGATCAATTGGAGAGAAGATGCTGGAACATGTACCAGAGAGGCTGGGTCCCCAGGTCCACCGGTTGAGCAGCCCAGGAGAACAAGAAAGAAACGCTGCTTTGGCCAAAAGAGTGGCGGTCAATATGTTGCAGTTCTGTTCGGTCTCTAACGCTCTCACAGTAAAACCTTTAGTAATCCTTTCGAACCCTTTCAAATAAAGTGAGAGGTATATTTTTCTAAAGAACTGTATCGCTCGTCTCAATTGTGTCGTCGTTATGATTCTGCATACATATGTGTTTGTATAGTTGGTCATGGCTATACAACAATTGGATTGTTAGAAATAGAAATACTTAAGTATGTCTAGACAAATGAGTGATGTTTAAATGAACAGATGGTGATACATTGCAATGCTTAGTACCGTTCAACTTCAATTTTATGCTAAAATGAACTGTTAGAAATAGTACTGTTTGATCACTTAACTGTGTGTATCTACAAAATATGGTTAAAAACCATATATTTAATATATATGTCAAAACAAGATTTGGAATTAAATAACCAGCAATGGTTGATATGCCGTAAAAGCAAAGTCGGCCAAACTAAACCGAAAGATGTGTTAAATTATTTGGTCGGTACAGTTTTTTTTTTTTTGTTTTTTCTTTGTGGGGAGAAAATTTGAACCAAGTTCGTACAGTTTCACCTGATTTCTCTGTTAAGCTCTGGATACTTGATATTTGCTACCTTTGAATTAGGATTTATATTTAGTGTTGCTTGCTTTAATTTCATTGTCTAAATTCAAATCAACTTTCCGGGGTTATTTTCTGTCAAAGCCATATTTGTAGAAGAAAAGTAGTGTTACCATATAACTTATAGTTGGACACAATTTGAAATCTTTCGAGTCTTTGGCGCTAATGGGAGGGATTTTAAAAAGTCGAATGCTTCAAGGGTTTGAAAATTCAATTTTCTTGAACTTTTGCTTATTCTCGCCATTTCCGTTAACCATACTTTATCTGTGTTAGTTAAGTTCGTTCATTTATATCTTTCTCACTCCTGACGCGGAACGAGCAGCTGCAGGCATAGGCCTCCATGTCAATGCACACAAAACAGAATATATGTGCAATAATCAATATATATAATATAATCAATATAATATGTGACATCTCCACACTAGACGGAACCTCTCTTAAACTAGTAGACAAATTCACTTCCCTAGGAAGCAGCGTCTCATCAACCAAAAAGGACATCGACACGCGGTTAACGAAGGCCTGGACAGCTATCAATAGGCTCTCGATCATATGGAAATCAGACCTGACCGATAAAATGAAACGTAGTTTCTTCCAGGTAGCGGTCGTATCGATACTGCTGTATGGATGCACTACTTGGACGCTAACAAAACGGCTGGAGAAAAAGCTTGATGGCAATTACACAAGAATGCTGCGAGCAATACTGAACAAGTCCTGGCGGCAACACCCCACAAGACACCAACTATACGGCCACCTGCCTCCTATCACGAAAACTATGCAAGTTAGACGAACCAGACATGCAGGACACTGCTGGAGAAGCAGGGACGAGCTCATAAGGGATGTACTCCTATGGACTCCTACATATGGCCGGGCAAAAGCAGAATGACCAGCACGAGCATACATTCAGCAGCGATGTGAGGATACGGGATGTAGCCCAGCAGACCTTCCTAGGGCGATGAACGATAGGGAAAAGTGGCGAGAGAGAGTCAGGGATATCCGTGCTAGTTTCCTGACATGATGATGATTCATTACTAAGAGTGTCAATAAGCAACAATAAAACAAGGGCGCACAACTCGTGGTACCCAGATGTAACAAAGATCAGTAATAAACCTGTTACTGCTTATAGCCCAGAATTCACAAAATTAAGAAGCCAACCAAGCGTTTCTTTTCTCGTACCAGTTTTATTTTATATTTCTTTGAAGAAAGTCCCTAAGGTATTTACCTTTCAATTCCTTTGTGAAGGGTTAAGGTAATTTAGGTTTAAACGCATAGCCAAATCAACGTGTCGCTGGGTTGGGGCGCTACCTCCATATGTGCCACCTTTCTTAAGTTTATAAGTCTGAAAGTGAACACAATAATCCGACCGGAGTTCGAACCCGCTTACTACGCCTCAGGATTAGCTTAGGTTATAGTTAAGAAAAATCTAAGATAAAATTATGAAGCAGAGGAAAAGTTTTTAAAATATTGAAAAAATGAATAATTTCAACAAAGTGTATAAATATATGCCAAAGATCGAAATAATTTTCGCTGATTATTCGTTTGAAATTAGGGAACATTGTAATTAATTCAAACAGGAATTACCACGAGCAAAACAGCGAGAAAAAAAGAAAGCTTCCAAACATCATGTTATTTAATGTAGTTCACTCAGTGTTACATCAATATACGATTGGCTGTGTTGCCTGTTGTTGAACCTGCGTGTTTAATGAGAATACCAGAAAAGCGTGTTGAATAACAGTGATTGAGTGTCTCTTTTTGATATCAAATGCACCGGTAGAGGTCACCCTGCCGTAATCAGTAAAATCTTTAGAAATTAGAGATGCCTTTGATTCTGAAAAATGATCTTAAACAGAAATATGATATAGACCTGATTTAATGGATTACAAACATTCATAATCACGCCAATATTTAAATGTTATCTATATCCAGATATCTGTAGACACCGTTTGTGCTGCAAAGGTTAACAGACTGGACGAGGCTAGTAGAATACTGAGATAGCAATTCTCACAGGGTGCCCATATATTTGGCCTTGTGCTAAACTAAAGTAAGCTTAGCAAATGACTTCATCAGTGCCGTGATTACGATTCTTAGCGGGTATTGGTCTAATAGAGGTAAACATTGATTAGGCGTCGATATTTTTCAGATTTTTTAAGGAATCAATCTCATTATTATGGTTGCCAATTTAAACGAAAAATAGATGCTCAAGTGTCGTAGATTTATGTTAAAGTATGACGTAGCTGAGATCAAGTCGTAAAAAAATTGTATCATCATATATACGCATAATAGGTGCTTGTGGTGTAATGCCTGTCACCGTATGAAATGTACTCGGCGACACGAGTTCAAATCCTGGATGTGGCTGATGGCATTTTACCTAGCACGTATAACTTTGGGAAAGGTATGAATCGAACTGTGGATAAAAAGCAGGGCCGACTGTGCTCTTTACCGGCGATAATGCAACCAGTCAAGGAGAAGAAAAACTCTACATTCAAATCTGTTAAACTCCGCTTAAAAATTGACCTGAAGTCATATCCTTCTCATCCAGAGGGGTTGGTAAATGCATATATACGCATAAAAACCCATTTCGGAATATATAGATTTTGATTACCTGTTATTTCAAGAATTGCGAAATTGATCATTTTTGTGAGTTCAATCGCAATTAGATGTCCCACTTATCTAAGCTCGTGAAAGGATTAACTTCAAGGAGTAAATCTGGGGGAGTAAATAAGAAATGTTAAATTGCCTGTCGTAAATAATGGGTTAGATATATAGCAATCTCACTTTATACACAGCGACATTGTTCCAAGACAACCAATTCCTGAAATTGGGATTACAGTGCAAAAAATATGTATACAGTTTTCAAATATATACAGCGAGTGGTGGGTAAACTGTCGCCAATTTGAATTGATTTCGCAGATGTGCTTTGTTTATTTGCACGAAACGAGAAACAGCAGGGTTTTGTCAGCAAGAAAGGCCACACCATGAGGCAATTTCTCCTCCAGAAGTTTGGAAACGACATTCAAACCTGAAAAGCCAATACGAAGATTCCACATTGTTTCCGTTTCAATCCGAAGACAGATTCTTGTTCATATTGATGAAAACCAAACACCTTGTCCACATCTGGTCTTTGGGTTGGTCATTAGCGATGGTGACGTTATGCCACCAGTCTTATTCCAAATTAACCTCACACTGAACATGGAGCCCTGCACGAAGTGCGAGGAGAATGTAGTGCTTTCTGAATCGAGCTGGTGGCTGCAGTAAAACTTAACGTCTTGCCACCAGACTCAGCGCCATGTCACACAAGCAAGAGAACCCAATCTTGTTTATAAGGACATTTATTTAACCACATTTTCTTTAAAATCTACCTCCCTAACTCCTCAAGTTGCAATTCTCTCGATTATTCAGAGTGACACGTGGTTGAGCGAAAGATCTACAGAAGTCTTTGAAGAACCAAAGATGAACTGATATCGGCAGCATTTATAGATTTGAAAAAGGAGACCATTAAAATTTTTGGCAGGAAATTTAGGAATCATCTGGAGACAGTGGTTGAAACCAGTGGTGATTTCTTTGAATTAATTTAATCAAGAGTATTGCAAGATATTCTTATGAAATGTCGGTTAATATATATCTAATAAAGTAGGAAGTCAGTGTTATTTCGACTTTTGTGTTTTCTAGTCGCTAATTAAACCATTGCAACCTGCAGGGTAGGTGAGGAGAGATATGTATATAGAAAATAAACAAAACACACTAGAAAATATAGATATTTTAAAAAGAGTAGAAGACATAAAGGAGGTACGTAGACATCATTAGAATCGCATTTTAGAGAAATTTTCTCTAAAGGTGAATAAAAAGCCCAGATTTCTATACAGATTGTTTGATAGAGACATCGTGAGAATCTCATTTTAAAGAAATTGTCTCAAAAAGTATATAAAAAGCCCAGATTTCTATACAGAATGTTTGATAGAGACATCATGTGAATATAATTTTAAAGAATTTTTTTCAAAAAGTGTATAAAAAGCCCAGAATTCGATACAGAATTTTTATGGACATCACTAGAATCTCATTTTAAAGATTTCTTCTCAAAAAGTATAAAAGAAAGCCCAGATTTCTATACGGTATGTTTGATAGAGACATCATGAGAATCTCATTTTAAAGAATTTTTCTCAAAAAGTATATAAAAACGTCCAGATTTCTATACAGAATGTTTGATAGAGTCATCACGAGAATATAATTTTAAAGAACTTTTCTATAAAAGTATATTCACAAAAAAGCCAACGCTTTTATACTGAATTTTTAACAGAATCTCATTTTAAGAAAATCTTCTCAAAGAATTTTTCATTTTATACTGAATTTTTAACAGAATCTCATATTAAGAAAATATTCTCAAAGAATTTTTAACTAGAATCTCATTATAAGAAAATTTTCTCAAACAGAACATTCACTAAAAAGCAAAGATATCTATACAGCATTTTTAACACTTATTTTCTTGCTTCAAAAATCCAGAAGTTCTCATTGTTTTCGTAAATACTGATCCTATATTTAGACTCCCAATCAAAAGTACAGAACTAAATTTATTTTTTTCTTGCAACGTAAAAAAGGAATATAATTTCATGTCTCTAAAGAAATAAATTTATTTAAACTATGTTTACATGCAATTATATAATAATATAACTCAAAATTATTATAAAATAATTATGACTTCATTTAAATCAAATTTATATTTTCTTTTCATCAAAGAATCCATCACTAGCATTTACTATTGGCTAGCAAATTCTCCACATGCTTTTATAGTAACTTGCAAAAGTATGTTCTTGGAAGTTGTTATAATGCTTTTATATATATATATATATATATATATATATATATATATTTCCACACTAGTCGGAACTGCTCTTAAACCGGTAGAAAAATTCAGCTACCTAGGAAGCAGTGTCTCATCAACCGATAAAGACATTGACACGCGGCTAACGAAGGCCTGGACAGCTAACGATAGTCTATCGATCATACGGAAATCAGACCTGACCGATAAAATGAAACGCAGTTTCTTCCAGGCAGCGGTCGTATCGATACTGATGTATGGATGCACTACTTGGACGCTAACTAAACGGCTGGAGAAAAAGCTAGACGGCAATTACACAAGAACGCTGCGAGCAATATTGAACAAGTCCTGTTGGCAACACCCCACAAGGCACCAACTATACGGCCACCTGCCTCCCATCACGAAAACTATCCAAGTTAGACGAACTAGACATGCAGGACACTGCTGGAGAAGCAGGGACGAGCTCATAAGTGATGTACTCCTATGGACCCCCACATATGGCCGAGCAAAAGCGGACGACCAGCTCGAACATACATACAGCAGCTATGTGAGGATACGGGGTGTAGTCCTGAAGACCTGCCGGAGGCGATGAACGATAGGGAGAAGTGACGAGAGAGGATCAGGGATATCTGTGCTAGCGGCACGACCCGATGATATATATATATATATATATATATATATATATATATATATATATGTATATATATATAACAGTGTTGGTTGTCACTAAATCACTGTGTGGGTATGTGTCGAACCCATTGCAATATAATATGGAGAGTGCTCAATAGTCACCTACACATACAGAAATAAAATAATGTAGCGAAATGTTAACATACAACCATAAATTCAAATCCGCTTACACAACGCGCTGCATTTGTAGCTTGACTTAACCTCATAAAAACACGTATTCGTTCGTAACTTTTATTATATTATATCATATTGAATTATATTTTTGCATTCATACTTAATATAACACATACACGCATACAAACATGCCCCCACACATTCACATACTTACAACCACACGTGAACATTCAAACGAAATCCCAATAGATTTTTTTCTGTACTTTTTGGAATTTTTTTTGATATTCGATTCATTTCATTTTCTTAACTGCCTGATGATTGTTGTTTTGCAAAAAACTCCATAAAACCCAGGGTGGAGGTGTAAATTCCATGAATTAAATATATATATCTAAGTGAAAAGTAAAGTTGGCGACCATAGTCGAGGGTAACCCGAAGGCTCCCTTTTCGATAGCTACAACACCAATGTGTAGGGGAGGGCGCTACTCCTTCCCTGGATTGCTCTACTTTACCCTTGATCCGTACCTTATAATGCTGAGTGTTAAGCAAGGAGGCATCAAGTACCATTTTTTGAGTCTTTGGTATGACTCGACCTGGGATGTAGCCCAGGTCTCCCGGGCCATTGGCGAACACTCTAACCCCTAGGCCAATGTCCGGTAATTAAATTTATTACCGGACATATATATCTAATATATATTTATGAATTATATATATACATATATATATTGTCATCTACAGATAGATCTGTTTCGTTCTATCAGAACTCTACTGCGTGGCAAGACAGGCTAGATTCCCGAAGCTGGGATCAAAATCCGGTTTACGCAAACGCCAATCCAGGATTCTACCTCTCAGTCACGAGGAAACTAGCGCAAGAAAAGGAAATTTAAACGGTTATGTATCACAATTGTTTTTGGGGTTTTTTTTTGTTTTGTTTTTTTGCATATATCCGCTTAACAGCTACTGAGAGCTCGATTCATATAAAGAGCTTCGTATAACGCAAATAGCAACCCATTTACTTCCTTCGCTAGAGAGCTCAACCCTACAGGGGTAGGGGAGCATATATGTATTGTCATCCACAGACTGGTCTGTTTCGTTCTATCAGAACTCTTATATATATATATATATATATATATAAGCACTAGTATCCGGCCATGTCGACAGCATGGGTTACTAATTGCCAATCGTTTTTGGCAAGTCTTCTAGAAGGCATTGAGTGTCACGACAAAGCTGAGAAATGATCGACTTACACAAGTGAGTTAATGTGTAGCAGTCTATTAGAGAACGTCACTTTTGAGTTTGTTCGAACTTCTCAGGCAATGACCAGCATATCTTGATCGACTTTCAGTGATATTTTGTAAGATAGGAGGTAAGGGGCCATAAAGTCACTGTTTTGCAGTGTGTTACTTCCGTTATTTGTTCAAAAAAGCATCTATGCTTTTGTTTTGAATAGAGAGTTTTTCTTTCTCTTGTGTTTGTTGTCTAACCAAGACGAGAGAAACTGGTCGGTCGTAGAGTTTTAGCTATGACTGAAGAGAGAAGAGATGAATAAATGTACAGGGTGAAACGATAAAATAGTCGTCCTAAAAAAAACAACACTACAGCTTTATTTTAAAACATTTATTGAAAAAATCAATTCAGGTAACTTGATTATGTAGTAGGGATGTCATCTATTCAATATAGCCGCCTTCAGTCTCAATCACCGTCTCGATACGGATCCAGAACTGGGAGCAAACCTTTTCCACAAGCGCCGGCGGGAGTTCGGCGAATACTCGGCGGATGGCGGTTCTCAGACTGTCTTTGGTGTTGTGGCAGGTGATGTTCTCGATGTATGACCAAACAAAGTAGTCCAGTGGGTTCATGTCGACGGAGGAGTGGGGCCAGTGAGAGAAGGATACAAAGTCGTAGGACTCCTTCTGAAGCCAAGCCTTAGTCTCTTTGGACTTGTGGGCCGGTGCAGATTCCTGCTGCCATACCCAGGGTCTGCCACCGGCCATCTGATTGCACCAGGGGATCACCACACTCTTCAGCACATCCAGGTACACTTTTTTGTTGACTTTCAAGCCGACTTCGAAGATGTGAGGTGGCATGAGGTCCTAAGCCTTCGGCTTCCGCTCCACCGCCTCCAAAGGGTCGTCCGATGCGTTGAGCTGTGCCCTAATGTGTTGAACCGTACGGATTTGCATTTTGAGGGTGCTGGCAATGGTCCTGTTGTCATAACTTGGATCAGTAGAGTGCATTAATTGTACAGCGGCGCATCTCCGATTTCGCTCGTTGAACATTGTGTCACTTTCAGACATGATAGAAGGCTCCTATCGCTCTTGGGATTTGTACACAACTGGTTAACTAGTTGATGGTCTGCAACAAAAAAAAAAAAAAAAAAAAAGAAAACCGGTTTTCATTAAACGGAAATGGAATCATGTTGTCTTTTCTAGGGCGACAATTTTATCGTTCCACCCTGTAGAAGGTTATTACCGCTCTTGGGATTTGTACACAACTGGCCAACTAGTAGATGGTCTGCAACAAAAAAAGAAAACTTGTTTTCATTAAACGGAAATGGAATCATGTTGTCTTTTTTAGGGTGACAATTTTATCGTTCCACCCTGTATTTGTGAAGATAATTAGCGTAAAGTGAAACCAGTATAATCAAATATTTATCGTTGTAGCAATTGAAATCTGTGACTTGATTTACACTCCTAGGCGAAACTGTATATATTTCCCTGCACGATAATGCCCTTGGAAAAGATATGAATACATCTTGTCATCTTCAAGTGACGGGTAAATACTAAATAGACCTGGATTATTTATCGTTGGTAAAGCAAGCATCATCATCATCATTATCAAGGTTTGCTCGAAACACATATTTGTTATATTCTCTTTTACCATCCATCCCTATCTTCCATTGCTCTTGAGAAATGCTCGAGATGGCACTCACTGTCTGCATACAGGTAAGAACAATAGGGTCTTGCTGGTTGGCCAACGCAGGTGAGTCCATTAATAGGAGTCTACATTAGAACGGACTTAATTCTTTCCTCGTGCCCTACAATGCCCCAAAACATCTTAGTAGTTTTACAAGAATGTTTAGTATGATACTATTTACCAACCCCTCCGCTCAGTCAGGATATGACACAAGGTCACTTTTTAAGCGGAGTTTAACAGGTTTGAATTCAGAGTTTTCCTTCTCCTATACTAGTTGCCTAACCAAGGCTGAAGAACCTAGTCTGTCCTATTTACCCATAGTCTGTCCTATTTACTCATATCCGCTCCTATACTAGTTGCCTAACCAAGGCTGAAGAACCTAGACTGTCCTATTTACCCATAGTCTGTCCTATTTACCCATATCCGCTCAGTCAGGATATGACACAAGGTCAATTTTTAAGCGGAGTTTGACAGGTTTGAATTCAGAGTTTTCCTTCTCCTAGACTAGTTGCCTAACCAAGGCTGAAGAACCTAGTCTGTCCTACTATTTACCCATAGCTGGAGGGAGAATAATTGGATTCATACCTTCCCCAAGGGTATTAGTGCTATGTGAAATGCAATCAGTCTCGTCCAGGATTTGAACTCGTGTCGCCGGATGTTTAGTATGATGGGAGGTAAGTAACTAGGAGGCGGCTGTTTTGTAGGGTACTCCATTTACAAAATTGTTCAAAACACCACGCAGGATATTTTTGTAGACCCCCATCAAGCTTTTTCTCCAAGTGTCTCGTTAGAGTTAACCCCTCCCACATTCAAAAAGTAATTTTTAGACCAAATCGAAAACAATCTACCGGAAAGGAAACTCTGCTATTTAAACCAGCCGACCTCTAGTTTGAATTTTACTTTGAATCGACTTGTACTCATAGCGAAGGAATTAAATAAATCCGAGGGATTATTTTAAAAAGACCTTAGCCTCATTCAGATTTTACATTTGTCACTACCTGCTAAACTTTTTATGGGTCTTATCTGCACAGAAATTAAGACAGGATTCTAAATTCCTTTTGTTGCGTTTCATAGGAAGTGTAGTTTGTTGCAATAACAAAAATATTCATTAAAGAATCTTCTTTCTGGGTTAAGTTTAGAATTTTTTGAATGAACCTCGTACATAGTTGTAATTAACAAACACAAAGTTTGTTTTTTGTTGTGTACGGGAACAGCTTTTTATGTGTTTGACGTGTTTGGTATTTTAGCATGAGATTGACGAGTTAAATCCAGTGTTTTACATGTCAATATGGTCCACTTGACATGACCATTAGCTTGTGTCTCGGATTTGAAAATAAATTACATTTCAGCTCGTGCAATCGAAAAGAAATTATATGAGAAACAAATGTGGCATTTTATAGGAAAGAAGATTAATTATAATTGTCTCTTTCTTTTATTCGATTTTTGTGTAGAGGGGCAGGGAAATAGGCGTTAGTTTGATTGCCATGTGGTACATTTTTAGAAAAAAATAATTATTAATTTTTTCAAATCATTGACGTCCATAGTAAAATGGAAATGTCTCATATATCTCGACGGAAATAATTGTTTTTTTCCAATACGTTTCTGGTAATTTTGAATCATGTTTAATGTCCAAGAAACCAAAATGGCACCATAAATGTTTTCTTTCTTTTGTCCCCTGTATATTTCTTCTTTTTTTCTCGGTTAGGACTTAGAATACGGTGACTGTATTCTCTGCAAAGTGATAAGAACCCCACTGAAAGGAGGGTGTCCTGAATATGAGAATCACAGTGTTAAAACCGCCATTCAACAGGCAGTACTGGATTACATAGTTCAGTAGAACTGCCATATACAAATAATTCACCAGTCTGTTTGTATTTAAGTATGTATGTATGTATGTATGTATTTATCTAACTTCTACAGCAGGGGCAAGACGTGACACAAGGACAATTTTATGGGGAGTACTGCTAGTTTGAACTCAGAGCTTTCCTTCTCTTAGACTGGTCGCTGTACCAAAGCTAGTGAAAAAATAGATTTATTGATGCTTTTTAAGAGCGTTTTCATGAACCCAAACGAAAACTGGGTTTGAAATCTGGTCTCTGATTCCATTTCCAATGAGAATAACCGTTACTTTATGTACGCTTCCACAAAGAAGAGAAAATTTCTTGTATGTATATAAGCAACCACTCCACCACGTTGTTTTTTAGGGGGGTTATGGCATATCAACCTTTGTAGGTTATTTAATGCCAAGTCCATTTTCATACAACTAATCAGTTCTATTTAAAAAAATTCAGTTTAGTTTAAGTACACAATTTAATTGTCAAACACATTTCTAATTGACCCTATTCAGTCTAGTCAAACAGTTATAATTCAAACAATTTAGTTTAGTATAAGTATAGTTTTAGTTTAATGTCAAAACAGTTCTATTTCGCACAATTCAGTTTAGTGTAGTACAGTTTCAATATCAGAAACAATTCTATTTCAAATAATTCAGTTTAGCATAAGTACGCACTTTCCATGTCAAAAGAGTTCTATTTCAAGTTATTCAGGGTAGCATATGTACGCAATTTAATTCTATTTAACCCATAGATAGGGCCCTATCAGGTGCAACCACTCCAAACCAGAGTGGACATGGGAGCGATGACAATGAAGAGGTACTCCGCTTTCCGTAAAGCTCAAGCATCACTGGAATCTCACCATCATAATGTCTAGTGTCATTTCTAGGACACTCATTGGGGAGGGCTCGTACTTCTCTGCAGCGGTGCAGTCGGGTGACTGGGCAAACTTTACCAGGGACAGGAGGTAGCACAAGGTCAATTTCTCTTTCACCTACAGCAATTGTCATACTAAAGCTAAAAAGACCCGCCTAACCACTTATTAACTCAAAACTGTGACTTGAATGGCTGTTTCATGTATTTCTGAAGAGAATTAACAATAGTAATTTACAAAGCTCTTTACTTCAATGTGACACAAGGCCGATTGAATGGGGCGCCAAATGAGAATCAACAATAACTGAAAATCAGACAGCCTTACCCAGAATTAGAACTAGGCTATCCGAAATACATTTGTATATAAAAAGGAAATTTTATATGAAATAATTTGTAACGACACACACACACACACACACATATATATATATATATATATATATGCAAACTTTGCTACAGATGATGCAGGTAGCACTACAGCCTCAAACCAATTTGGTCCCGTTCACTTTTCCCTTGAGACTTCTTGTGATTGTCGAGTGCAGCTTTAGAGTGAAAATACGATCACAAATATCACCCCAAAGCTGATTCCTAAAATTGAGTCAGACATTGTTCTCTTCAACAACTAACGGTTCAACCTTTAATAGATTTTACGGCTTTCCTCAAAGGAGGCTCATCCTGTTTTAAATGTTTTTCTTCACTCTTCATATGTTAATGGAGACTGCATTCTCGTTAACTTAAAATATTCTATTCACACTTGTATGATACGCTGTCCAATTGACAGAATTGAACAAAATTTTAGTCTCTTCATATTTACCTACCATGAATGATCCCTGAGAACATTTACGAATCACTTCCTGCATTTACATTCAGTGTCAATCAGTTTAGGCGACTGGCCTAATGAGTAGAATCCCCGGCCAATGGTTCGGGAGACCGGGGTTCAATCCCAGTTTAATTCATACCAAAATTTTTAAAAAATGGTACTTGATGCCACATTGCTTAAGACTCAGTATTGTAAGGTAAGGATCAAGGGTAACGTGGAACATTCCAGGGAATGAAGTAACGCCCTCCCGTACACCTTGGTATAGTAACTATTGAAAAGGGAGCCTTCATTTTACCTTCGACTGAGGTCGCCAACTTTACTTGCTTTTTACATCCATTCACTTATATCTATGAGGGTGTCCTCATGGTGTCATGGTGAAAACGATGGACTGCGGGATCGTAGTAAGCGAGTTCGTACTCCAGTCGCGCTATTACGTTCACTTTCGGGCAAATACTCTTGGGAAAGGTATGAACCCCCTAATCCTCCCAGCTATGGGTTAAATAGTACAACTACTGTTCTAGGAGAATAGCTTTGACATTAAATAACCTACAAAGGTTGATATGCCATTAAACAAAGAAACCAAACCAAACTAATATGTAAGTGAAAGGCATGGATACACCTTGTAATAAAATCGAGTGTGATAATTAATCATATTAGGTAATTATTTTATTCGTATAAGTAAATTGTAAGTTGCGAGAAACTTCGAATTGAAGTATAACTCGTGAAGGTTATATGGCATACTTGTTCCGCGTGTCACAGAATATGAGACGACAGTCAGCCTGTCATAATAAGAGTTCTGTTTTGGAAATCATTGTTGAAGAACAGATATAAAAAATTAAACAAAGTTGAAGGCCTGTCACCCGACTTAGGATAATATTAACTTAAACCAAATAAAAATTAATAACACGTGTTCTCGTATGATTAGAATATGAAATAATAAATTATATTATATAAGCAGAAGTTTTATTTCAGTTAAGCAGTTGAGAATTCTGAGAGTCGGGTGTCCGGAGCGGACGGAAGGACCAAATAGGACTATTAAATCAGCTGACATATTCCCTCTCTCTCTCTCTCTCTCTCTCTCTCTCACACACACACACACACACACACCTATTGCGACTTTCTTCAGGTAAGAGAAAAAATAAAACTGAGTATCAAGCAATCAGCAGATTCATTTTGTATCATATTTGAGAGGTAACGTTGTATTCATATTTTCCTTTCGTGCCGTGTCGGTGAGGTAACGTTACATAATCTCCCTGCATTTTGTCCGAACACCAATCATTGGAGGCTGCTTATTCTTTTCTTAACACTAATAACCATAGAAAAAACATTAATCTATCTTTCTTTTGTTAATCCGCTGGGTTTACTTTGAATAAACTTTCGATAAGTGTGAATCCACCAATCACTGCAGTATGCCCAATCACTTTTTGACTGATAATTATGTATGCTTAAGCGTAATATCATTAAGGAGAGGCATGAATCCATATTACCCTGCAATCTAATTCTTTTGAAATATATCTTACAAAGGTGTTAGATTTTTTTTTTGTCATAGCACGAAAGTGATTGTTGAATTGGCCGAGGAATTATCAATCATAGTATATTTCCTCTGGTTCTTGATAAAAAACGAGCAACACGTGTATATAAAAATATCTCATGCCTTTATTCGTCGACGGTGACGCTGGTGTGGAGCAGGAGATCAATCAGAGAGAAATTTCGCGCACACGGGTTCGAAAATGAGTTGCTTCGGAGACTTGACGAGGTGAAGACGCGAGTGAACACGAACCAGGACAATGTTAAGAGTGTCGAAAGTTGCGTCCCCATTTCGGGGTGAGCTCCAAAAAGAGGCCTCGTACGTTAGAACTTCAATAGAAATACAGAAAGAAAATTAAAGCTATGTCTTTGCTCTCTTTCTCATCATGACATGTTTTTCTTTGTCAGGATAATGCGGTTGACTCAGCTTCCATACGCTGTTTCTCTCCAGACAACTACTAAAAAATATGGTTGCGAATAAACTTTTGTGTTCACGAACTAAGCCAGTGTTTCGTGTGTTTGTCCCCTTACAACAGGGTTCGATTACTACTTAAGACCTTACGATACAGCCATTAACCTGTTCGAAGACTTGTTTGTACAACAATATATTTGGTGTGGAATGGTTCAACGTCCTATTTATTGCAGTAACATTATAACTTTTTATCTTATACCGTTATGGTACATTAACCGAAAGTAATTATCTTCCGTTATCTTTTGCAAGATAAAAAAAAATAAGTGTAAGGTATGTTAATGTACATGGATAATAATTTATAATCGGGGCTCTATTAATTTATGACCTCTAACAATCCAGTTTTTGTAGTCGTAATTAAATATATTTAATAAAATTCCCATAAGAGTGGTTTTATTATGCAAGATTGAATTAATTCTTAACCACTGGCAACATTTTTCATTCCCTAGATATACAGTTGTGAAACTCTTCTTCTTGATCAATAAAAAGCGTTGCATCAACTTTTGTTTCCATTACTCTCTAGTCCTCTCTGACTGAATGTATTTGAATCTGTTAGGTTCACCTATATGTTCAAATTGATTCGTTTGAAAATGATGTAATAGGTTGGAATATTTGATGCATAAGTGTGTACAAATAAACACATCATAATGTAAAAATAAAAGTACAATGTCTACCATTCCCTAATATCGAAGCATCGAATACCCCAATATATGTTGGCATGCCATTCACATAAATCGATCGACCATGTGTTTTATTTTCATATTGTTTAGTCAAGTGTATTGTATCATCAATCACATCGAAGCAACATGTATGAATTCAGTTGAGTAAATTTCGGAGACAAAGCTTGATTATCTTTATCATTAAGAGTTTTCAGACTAGTGTCTTCATCATTTTTTCCACAACTATATGTTTTCCAACCTTCTTCATGCGTTTGTAGAACTCGAGAACATACATGGAACTTCGAACTATGTCTTTTATTGAATGCACGGGGGTCACCTGTTCTGATTCCGTTAGCCATAGCAAGGTACAAACGTTAAGTATTACTACTTGCCCGCAGTCAGAATTGAATCTACAACCTCCAGATGATTGTCTCCTTAGAAGCTTAGGGAACCAACGCCTAGAACCGTTACGGTATGTGTCCTGCTGGAGGTTGCAGATTCAATTCTGACTGCAGGCGAGTACCAATACAGGAATACTTAACACTTGTACCCGGTTATGGCTAATGGAATCAAAACAGGCGACCCCTGTGGATTCAATAAAAGACGTAGTTCGAAGTTCAGTGTAGGTTCCCGATAGTCTGAAAACCCTTGATGATAAAAATGTATGTATTTAGCTTTTTATTAACTTTACCAATTTTAAGCACAAATCCCTTTTTGTTTTTAGAAATTTCTTGAGGAATTACTAAATTTTTTGAGGAATTGCTACATTTCTCGAAGAAAAGCTAGAATTGTAGAAGAATTGCTAAATTCCTTAAAAAATGATTTGATTCCTTGAACAATGTCAAACTGCTGACAAAAGACACGGTGCCATGTTGCGTGAAATAAGTTACGGTCCATTGATTTCTTAAGGAAAAAAAGAAGACATATGTGATTTTTGCTCTGAATATTGATATACTTTTACTAGTCGACAAAGTTGTGTCCAATCCCGGTGGAATAAGATAATTTCCTTTGAGAGAATCTGTTATTTATAAGCGGAAGTTGATCTTGAGAATGTCTTAAAGTCCTTGAACTCATTTGATTGTTAGCCATAAATCAATTGTCTGGCGGATATTCAAGTTCGGTGTGAAGCAGGATATAATTTAAATGGATTCGGTGTTTATGATTTTCTATAATGCATATAAAACAAATACATTATTATTTACGAGAAGTCTTTGTGGCCCGTTATATAATGGTTAAAATTCAATAAACCAATATGCCAAATTATTCATTCAGTATAATATATATATATATAAGTAAATTGGTCTACCATTGACGAAGTTGACTCGAAGGCTCACTTTCCAATAGCTACTACACCAAGGTGTTGGGGAGAGTTCTACTCTCTTGTCTGGACTGCTCAACTAATTCTTGATTCGTACGTTATAATGCTAAGTGTTAAGCAAGGAAACTTCAAGTACCATTTTTGAGTCTTTGGTATGACTCAAACTGAGATTGAACCTCGGTCTCCGGGGCTTTTGGTGAACACTTAAACCATTATGTCAATATATATATATATATATATATATATATATTGTCATCCACAGACAGACTGTTTCGTTCTATCAGAACTCTTCAGTGTGGCTAGACCCGCAGGACGCTCGAAGCCGGGATCGAAACCCGTCTAACTTTACGATAGATTAAGGTTTCAAACCACACAGCTACAAGCGGACTACGTTGGCTAAGGGAATTTTAAGGTATTTTATTTTTAGCAACAGCAGCAGCAGCCTTTGTTTACATTTTTAATACCCTATCGGCTCCCAGAGTGCTCAATTCTTACGAAGAGCTTTGCATTACGCTAGGGGCGGCCGACAATTCCTTCGCCAGAGTGCTTAACCCCCATGGGGGAGCCCAGAAATATTTGCTCCAACTCAATACTTGCATATTTTCGAAGGAAATGAGAATATTTAAAAGTACTTGCTATATTTGGCATACATGGTATATTCCGTATTTAGTTTTTAATTATTCGTCGTTTTTTTTCAATAATTTTTAATCTCTTGTAATTATAGATATTGATTTTCCACAAAATCAGTGCAGGCCGATATTATTTGCCCCCGTTATGAAACTTATGAAAGAAATGTGCTCTTTGCTTGGTTGTTTTCTTTTTTAATGGCATATCAACCTTCTTAGCTTATTTAAAGTAAAATCTATCCTTGCGAAGGGATAGTTGTAGTAGTAGCAGTAGTAGTTGTAGTAGCATTTAACTGATAGTAAAGGATTTTCATACATTTACTAAAGGTATTACTTCAAAAGTGAACGTATTAACGCGACTGGAATTCGAACTCGCATACTATGATGTCACAGTTAGCCATTAGAATACAAGGATTTCCTTCGCTGAATTGTAATTTTAATTTTATTTTTTTAAATTTGGCATTTTATACAATGGCCTTTTGAAAATTAAATAGTATTGACCTGATTCTATAATAATCTGAATGGTTCTTAAGAGGGACAATACGTGAGTCCCATGAAGCACGATAACTCATTCACTTTGCAACCACGGTGGAGACTGCTGAACTTGACAATAAGCTCTGAATGAAGATAGTTGATATTCACAAAAAAGATAACGGATATATCGCATTTTACTATCGTTCTACTGTTTCTATATCGACAATTTGGACCTGTAAAAAAAGTATATTATGAATGATTGTGTTTAGATTAAGGTAAGGACTGGCTGAAAATAGTTACATTATGAGAAAAGGGAAAAGAAAATTCTTAAATATTCTTCAAAGAGTCATAATTTAGTAGCAAAAAGCATTTTCATCGATGTAAAGATAGTCAGTAGAATCCTTCATCACGCAGGTCTTCCAGTTTGTTGTTCAATGAAAACCGACCCACTGAAGACTAAAGACCTAAAAGCAGTTTAATATTTGCTTGAAGCCTAATGAATTTTGTGCGTTGATATTGGAGCTCGGTTTTATGGTCAGATGAGACCAAACTAATATTAGTTGGTCAGATAAATTACGGGTATGCTTGAAGGAAATTGAATGAAGCTTATAACCCCCAAAATATCCTCTGGATGGGCTTATTATGATCTTGAAATTATTCGCTGCTTCTGAGCGCGGATATATCGAGAGAGAAATGCTAATCATTGAAAAATAGCAGAATTTTGGTACGGTTACAAAATTATACAAAACGGGAGCTTCTTAGGGGACGTCACTAGGCGTTCCAAAATGACAATGACTTAAAATAGACGGTACGAATTGGTACGAAATACTTAGATGACATTAGAATCAAAGCATTGGAGAACCCCGGACAAAGACTTGATCAAATCCCATTGAAAATATATGAAGCTATTTGAAGAAAAAGTAGGAGACATGTATTTGTCAAATTTATTATATTTAGAAAATATTGCCAGGATAGAATACAGATAAATACTTTTTAGTCTTTGCAGTGATCTTGAAAGGAACTATGAAAACAAGTAAGGATAATAAATAAGAATTATTCTTACACAACTGATTATAATTATTGAAAGGCAGCAAATATTTTAAAACTGAGTTTGATATCTTTGATATCGGTGTTTGACGTTAAATAACATTTGTTCTGGGCATAACTGTTTATTCTTTCAAATTAATTATTACATCATTTTTAAATAAAAGATGCAGATGAAATTGCTATAATTATGGAAGGAGCAAATAATTCTGATATCAAAGGTGTTGTACATTGACCTCCGACCAGGCCGGGCTGTCAAAATAGGAAATGCACCTGTGTAAATAACAGGTGCATCCGGTCGAGGAATATCAGAATTTAACCTCGACCGTGGACGGGTTAAATGAGTGCAACTTGCGACGCCCACAAGAAGAAGGTGGTCGTCGAACTACTATATAAATCGGTACACAGGAAATTCAAGCAGTTGGAGATAAAATACGGTAGGGAAAGCCAGCACCCAGCAGAGTGGGCCCTTAGGCCTCTGATCGAGCATTGGCAGTTGGAGATCTGACCAGTTGGAGAGAAGATGCTGGAATGAGGAACATGTCCCAGAGTGGCTGGGTCCCCAGGCCCCCGGTTGAGCAGCCCAGGAGAACGGGAAAAAAAACGCTGGTATGGCCATAAGAGTGGGGGTCAATATGTTACAGTTCTGTTCGGTCTCCAACTCCCTCTCACAGTAAAAACTTTAGTAACCCTTTCGAACCCTTTCAAATAAAGTGAGAGGTATATTTTTCTAAAGAACTGTGTCGCTCGTCTCAATTGTGTCGTTATGAGTCTGCATGCAGATGTATATGTATTACGTGGCTATACAACAAAGGTATATATAAATTCGACAATGTTTTTTGGGACAATGATATCTATAAATCAAGCAACTTTGTCACTTATATTTTCCATAAAGCCACATTGACAGAACTGACTTTTGGCAGCTTTACATAAGATGAATATGCAAGGGTACCAACCAAGCAAAAAAAACCATAAGAGTGAGTTTGTTCAAAAGAAAGAAAGAAAGAATTGAAAGGAGAAGAAAGTGGAGATATAATAAACTGTAAGGAAAAAGAAAAATGCAAGGACCAAGAAGCCATTCACAATTCCCGCCGTAAATGACAAAAATATTTTGGATTGAATCGGCACGTCTGATAATTCGTGGCTTTCAAGATGGTAGCATCTGCCCAGTGGATAAGTTGCGAACTGGAATCGATCAAAACCCTTTCAAAATATTCGAGTAAAAGAAAGAAAGAAAGAAAGAACAAAATACAAGAATTCAGTGATCACAGAATAAAATGTAAAGTAAGAGACAGTGAAAAGATGGAAAAAAAAAACAATATTTGACAAATAAAGTTATGGAAGTACATGAAGAACATAAGTCTATACTATTTTAAATACATGTGTGTGTGCGCACGCGCGCGTGTATGACTGTTCCTATTTACCAACCCCTCCACTCGGGCAGGTTATGACACAAGGTCAATTTTTAAGCGGAGTTTGACAGGTTTCAATTCAGAGTTTCCCTTTTCCTAGACCACCAAGGCTGAAGAACACAGTCTGTCCTACTATTTACCCATAGCAGGAGGGAGAATAATTGGATTCATACCTTTCCCAAGAGTATTAGTGCTATGTGAAATGCAATCAGTCTCGTCCAGGATTTGAACTCGAGTCGCCGTGTCCATTTCCTACGACGATAACAATTACACCACGGGGACCTCCTGGAATGAGGAACATGTGCCAGAGAGGCGCGTGTGTGACTGTTTACCAAACCTTCCCACGAGTAGAATGCAAAACAAGGTCAATTTTTTTGCGGAGATTAACAGATTTGAATTTAGTGTTTTCCTTCTCCTAGACCAGTTGTCATACAAAAGCTAAAGAGCCTAGTCTGACCTATTATTTTAGCCATAGGTGGGGGGTGATTGTGGGATTAATTCATTTCCTTTAAAAGAAATGCAAACAGCCTAAATTTGAACGTGGGTCTCCGTGTCCATTTCCTACGACTACAAGCGCCTCCAATATATATATGAATATATATGAGGGACAGACCTCACAATAGGGTGAGCTGGTGTGTTGAGAATTAATTTTGGTTAGGGTCATTCGTTTACCAATATATCAATTCCTTATGAGTTATTCAGTATAACTGTGTGCAAAAACTGACGAGACAAATATAAAAAAAAAAAACATTGAAATAAATATGCTCTGAACGCTATTCCGAAACTTCCAGGTATAAAATAACCCAGGTCGTGTTGTCATTCCTTTAATCAATCAATCAAAAAAAAAAATGTTAACACTTCGAATATTTCGAACAGTCTACAGCTGATCACCTTGATTTCACCATCATCTGGGAATATGACAATAGATAACTAAAAAAACAAAAAAAAAACACTTCAATAGAAGCACATTTATGATATGAAATTAAACGGTCCTTAGCGTTTAACTATCCTTGGTAACCCATTCTTGAAACGTTCCTTGGGTTATTGAAACTCTTATAATTTCTATGGAAGCACAATTATGATATTAGATTAAACGGTCCACACCATCCTTGATAACCCATTCTTAGAGTGATCACGGTCTATTGAAAAGCCTTCACATTTCTATGGAAGCACCATTATGATATGAAATTAAACGGTCCTCACTGGTTCACTATCACTGTTAACACATTCCTGGAATCTTCAAAAGTCGTTACATCTCTATGGAAGCATCCTTATGATATAATTTTAAATAGTCCACAGCAGTTCACTCTCCCAGTTAACAAATGTCAGAAAAAGTTACGCAACAAATCTTGGTTTTATTAATCTTACTGTGACAAAGGGTAAATATTAAGGCACCTTGGAATCTTCAATCTTATTAGGGCAACCAGTCACGGAGAAGGAAAACTCAATATTAGAACCTGTCAACTCCGCTTAAAAATGATTTTGGGTCGCGTTTTGGGGTAGATACATACAAAAAGACGTACATACATAAAATTGTTCGGTGTACTTCTTCATTTGTTAAATGATATCTTTTTATTTCTTTTTATTTCTTTTTCTTTTTTTTATTTCTTTTTCTTTATATTTAGTGTTCTGTAGGCCAACATTTTAAGAATTTCTTGATATACCAAATGTTTGATTATTCTCTCTGTCTCTCTCTCTCTCACTCGCTTGTCAACTCATTATATATATATATATATTTATATATATATGTGTGGTGGGGTGATAAACATAACTTTCATTGGGATTTAAACCCCCCCCCCCAAATAGTATCTTCGACTAAAGCCCTGTAAGAAATGTTCCCACACTAAACAAATGTTATTTGTAGGTGAATAAATAAGGATTAGTAAACCTTTCTTTTCTCAAAGAAAAATACAGAGGAATATAAAAAGACAAAAATAGATGAATAGATAGATATGGAGAGCTTCAGATAGGTAGATATATTGAGAGATAAGATTGAAATAAGTTGATAGATATATGGTATAAAAAAGTACACACACATATACGTACATACATACATATAGCGATTGAGTAATATATGCATGAAGATGTACATACATGGAATTATGTATTGATAGATACGGGTATAAGATTGTGATAGATACATAGATAGATGTTATATTTTGACCTTCGACCCGGCCCAAAAATACTATTCCAAGGTGATGCACCAGAAGGAAGTGACACATTCCAATGGCCAGTAATCGAAAGAGATCGCGTGGGCGGATTAAGGCTTATAATATGCGACAAGGTGAAGGTCCCACGGTGCCACTACAGTGATGCACCGGAAGAGAGTAACCTCTGAACTGCATGACAGTTATTTCCGCTTGATGACGATTAAACATTCGATTTCAAAGATCCAGTGGGTGATCGTGTGGGCGTTGAATTATTATTTAACTCAGTTGAGTTCGCGGTGCTAAAGCAGTTGCCAGCAGACTTCCAGAGAGTTAAAAACGAGATGTAGTAAGGAAAGCCACACCAGGCCGATGGGGCTTGAAGCCCTGATGAACTGGGGTCCAGAGAAGATGCTGATAAGTTGCAGTAAGAAGCAAGGGTCCAGCAGTTGACCCCAAGACTTCTGGTTGAGCATCTAAGAGAACAAGAAAGACACAACGTGACGGTCATAACACTGGGGTCAAAATACGAAGTTTATTTTCGGTCTACAGCACCCTCTCACATGCAAACCTTGAACAACCCTTTCGAACCCTTGCAATAAAGTGAGAGGTAAATATATTTGTAAAGAAGTCTTCCTGCGTCCTTTATTCTTGCGTCTGTTATCATTGCGTCGGTATGTATCCAGTATATATATGTATATTCTGCTTGGATCAGCAGATGACTATATAACATAGATAGTTAGAATTGCTTTGATACAAATACAATATGAAAAAAATACACACACACACACACACATATATATATATATATATATATGTGTGTGTGTGTGTGTGTGTGTGTGTAGAAAAACTGATAACAACGATCCAATGGAAGGAATGATTTTTTAACGGGTCGACAGTATAGCGTTTCGGTTTTACTGAACCATCATCAGGACCCATGAGGGGTGATATTAATAATTTTAAGTTAACGATGGATGCTTAGAAATGTGAAATACAAAAACCTAGGGGAAAATATGTATTGTAAGAAAAAGTTGGCCGTTTAACTGGCAAATCAGCGTTTTAAATTACGTCATTTGACTTATTAGGAATAAGTAAAGTAAAGTTAGCGACCATAGTCGAGGGTGACCCGAAGGCTCCCTTTTCGATAGCTACTACACCAAGGTGTAGGGGAGGGCGCTACTCCATTCCCTGGATTGCTCCACTTTACCCTTGAACCGTACCTTATAATGCTGAGTGTTAAGCAAGGTGGTATCAAGTTCCATTTTTAAAGTCTTTGGTATGACTCGACCTGGGATTGAACCCAGGTCTCCCGCGCCATTGGCGAACACTCTAACCGCTGGGCCAATGTCCCGGTTGTCTTTTCGAGACAGAAGGAAGAAAAGAAAGAAAGAACGAAAGAAGAATAAAAAGCATGGAAATTGTGAGATATACGGAAAATATTAACTAAGGATGGAATATATGGTAGCTATTTAATACGTGTTTGCTCAAGTAAGGAGAAATATTATATGAGACAGGACGAGTATTTAGGGAACTAAGGAATGAGATAGCGGCGACTTCGAAGATTCGTCTAAGATTTTTATTATGGGTGTAAGTGAGCATCTTAGCAGAGTTGAAGTCAATGTTATGATTATGTAGAGAAATATATATGTATATATATATATATATATATATATACGAGAGGCATACTATAAGTTTCCAGATTTTTTTCGTATGGGTAATTTTATTGATAGTACACACATGATATTCTAGTCTCCTTCGAAGTAATCTCCTCCGCTTGCAATGCACTTGTTGTACCGTTCCAACAACTTCTGGAAGACCCCATGGAAGTCCACTTGTCTGAGCATGTCAATGACCTTTGTCACAGCCTCTTTCATCACAGTCTGAAGCATTCCATACGTTTATGTGGCATTTTTTGCAAGTTTAAAACATAATCTTATTGCACATCGCTCTTCCTCACGTCCAGATTGCATTTTTGAAATTCACCTGCTGTGACAATCAGGCTTTAGTAGGGGGTACTCGAATTCCTGCTGTAGCTGTTCATTTGAACCTGAAATCATAGAAATTGGTCAGTCATCTCATAAGATGTATAGCAATAATATACTGAATATTCAAGAGTCTATGACAATGTTAAATGCCCATACGAAAAAGGTCTGAAAACTTATCGTATACACCTCGTATATATATATATATATATATATATATATATATATATATATATATACGTACTAATATGAAAAACATAATGTGTTCAGAGATGGATTTTGATAATAGATTGAATTATTTGCTTGTGTTAAACATTTTTGTTTTTAAAGCTTCCACAGGGTGTAAAAAATTTTAAATGAAACGAAAAGAGAAAATTTAAAAAATATTCTATTTTCATTGCTGCCGTTCTGTTTCAAACTGCTGTGATATAATTAGTTTTCAAAAATACACTTTTAAAACCGTTAAGTATCTCCTTTAAACACTTCTTATTTCTCTCTCTTTCTCTCTCTGTCTCTCTCTCTACCCCCTCTCTCTCTATATATATGTATATATATATATAGGGGGTACTCATATGTAGATAATTTTTTATATTTACCCATCTTATACATATATGCACACACACACACACACACACATACACACACACATATATATATATATGTATGTGTGTGTGTGTGTGTGTTTGTGTGTGTGCGTTTGTATTTATATAATTTTTTATGACAACTTGTTTTAAGCATTCTATAAGACATTCATCTGTCTCTGTCAATGTCCGTCTGCTTTTTTTTTCTATTTTTCTCCGATTTATCCGATTATCTGTTTATTTAAGTATATATACACCAAAAAAGAATCTCCACAAAAGGAGATATTGTTACATTTCTGCACAAAATCTGACCAAATTAAGAAGAAAACAGGTTTTTATTTGATGATGTTGGGTTTTAAAATGATACAACGTTTAGCAATGTTCCGGCATTTTTATTACGTAATTAAAATGGCAGCTTTGAATTTTTACGATCAGAGTCGTGATTAGTTTCTAAACTAAGTCTGAAAGAAATATTATTTTTCCTTTTTCAAATCATTCATGTAGTCATGAATTGGTTTGTTAAGACTACGAGAAATTACCCATATATACTTTACGATAAACTAAACGTGGGGTTTTATAAAATCCTACCCTTGATTTGATGTGAATATTGTTATTTTGAACATTAATTGAATTTCTTATTTCCAAGGTTGTTTAGGTTTTCATCGATGATGTTTGCATCAGAATTGAAGGATAAATTGATTTATCTAAGTAAAAGTGAAGTAATGTTAGCGACCATAGTCAAGGGCGACAAGAAGGCTCCCTTTTCAATAGCTACTACACCGAGGTATCGGTGAAGGCACTATTCATTTCCCTGAATTGCACCACTTTACCCTTGATACGTATCTTATATCGCTGAGTGTTAAGCAATGAGGTATCAAGTACCATTTTTAAAGTCTTTGGTATGATGCGACCTGGGATTGAACACAGGTCTCCCGGACCATTGACGAACACTCTGCCCACTAGGCCAATTAGCCATATATCTATATAATTAATTATTATTTGAAAGTTTATCGTTTGCAAGAAATATTTACCCACAAGTATACGGATATATGCATTGATAGATTGTAAGATACGAGGTGCATACGATAAGTTTCCAGACTTTTTTCGTATGGGCACTTCTATTGATAGTACACACATGATACTCTAGTCCCCTTCGAAGTATTCTCCTCCGGCTACAATGCACTTGTACCGTTCCAACAACTTATGGAAAGCCCCATGGAAGTCCTCTTGTGTGAGCGTGTCAATGATTTCGTCACAGCCTCTTTAATCTCCTCAATTGTCTCAAAACGACAGCCTTTAAGCTAAGGGAATAACCAAAAGTCACAGGGAGCAAGGTTTGGACTACATGGAGGCTGAGGAACTGTCTTGGTGCCAATCTTGGTCAAATAGTCAGTGACAAGGATGGAGTTGTGGACTGGTGCTTTGTCCTCGCGGAAATACCATGACCCGATTTGAAGAGTGCTGGCCTCTTCCGATGGAATCTCTTCCTGAATTCCCTTAAAACCTCATGGTAACCCTAACCCTTTGGCCAATCAACTCTGGAGTTCTGACTTCCTTACTCCTCCCACAACTATCACCATTCTCACAGACTCCCTACCTTCCTCGAATCTCTTATGCTACTCAAAAACTGATGCTCGATGGTCGAAAACCAGTCTGAAGGATTCCATACGTTTCTGTGGCAGCATTTTTTCCAAGTTTAAAACATAATTTTATTGCATATCGTTCTTCTAAAGTGTCAGATAGGATTTTTTAAAATTCACCAGCTGTGACAATCAGGCTTTAGTAGGGTTTATTCCAATTCCTGCTGTAGCAGTTCATTTGAACCTGAAATCATCTCATAAGATATATAGCAATAACATAATGAATTTTCAAGGGTCTACGACAATTTTAATTGCCCATAAGACAAAAGTCTGGAAACTTATCGTGTGCACCTCGTAGATACAAATATCATCATCATCATCATGTCGTGCTGGGAGAACGGATATCCCTGACCCTCTCTCGCCACTTTTCCCTATCATTCATCGCCTCAGGCAGCTCTTTTGGACAACATCCCGTATCCTCACATAGTTGCTGAATGTATGTTCGTGCTGGTCGTCCAGCTTTTGCACGGCCATGTGTGGGGGTCCTCAAGAATACATCACTTATGAGTTCGTCCCTGCTTCTCCAGCAGTGTCCTATTAAATTGAACAATTAGTATTACATAGAAATGCTTATAACAAATTATAAATAACAATTCTTGAAATCATTTAACTATGGGCAAAAATAAATAGTAATACTTTAAACCATCTAACTGTGTGAAAATAATAGGAACTCTTCAAACCTTTCAACTGCGTACAAACAAATCATCATCATCATGTCGTGCGGCTAGCATGGATATCCCTGACCCTCTCTCTCCACGTCTCCCTATCATTCATCGCCTCCGGCAGGTCTTCAGGGATACATCCCGTATAATCATATAGCTGCTGTATGAATGTTCGAGCTGGTCGTCCTGCTTTTGATTGGCCATATGCGGGGGTCCACTACGATATGTATCTAGATATACTGAATTTAAGTTTCATAAGATTTCTACATTTTTAACAATAAATTAGACAGAAACGAATATATTCCAGGGATCGATAAATATGTCGATCCTGCAAACGTTTCGGGATAAACCTAGACAAGGATGACAAAGAAAAGAGGGTAAATTTAAAATGCCAATCTTTTAATGGCGAAATGTATGCGAGAAGTGTTGGTTAGTCAACTTGTGGAGTGAAGTTTAAGTCTAAGTTGCCGTGCGCGTCTGGTCTGCTTCCGGGATGGATGATGTTGCTTTTAAGTAGACGTCAGTATGTTGAGAGGTAGGAACTAGTCCTCTACAGGCCTGGTGACATCAGCAGGCTGAGATACTGGAACTGCTATTGAGGGCCTGGGTCGAGTCTGCTCTCTCATCGCTGCAACTCCATTATTGTTGTTAAATATTACAACTCTGAATAGGGCTGTAAAAAATGTCAAGAGGTTGTCTTCAGGTGACATTTGGAATGGATCTGATAAGTACGGTTGTTAGTTGGTTCTTTAGGTTTTATGGCATATCAAACTTTGCAGGCTATTTAATGCCAAATCCATTTTTTTATACAAATAAAAAGTTCTATTTTAAACAATTCAGTTTAGCTTGTGTACACAGTTTAATCGTCAAAAACATTTCTATTTCAAGCTATTTACTTAATTTAAACAGTTCTATTTCATCCCATTCAGTTTTGTATTAGTATAGATTTTTTTACACATAGTTAAAGTCAAAACAGTTCTATATTAAACAATTCACTTAAGCGTAAGTACAGTGCCAATGTCAAAAACAGTTCCATTTCAAATTGTAACATTATCATAGGGTTACAAGTTGACTGGCGATATTAAATTAAATACTTAGTACTAATTGGGATAATTTGTTGAAGATTAGTTATAGTCTTTTGGTAAGGTAGTCTGGAATAATAATAATAATAATAATAATAATAATAATAATAATGGTTTCGCTCCCGGCCACACCACGTGCAAGAATGAGTTAAGTTGAAAGAATAAACCAACAGTTGGCAAGGATACCAAGATTGTTAACTGTAAGGGTCGAATCGTGTTGTATAGCCGAGATACAACTATACATATACAAAATCAATACAATAATGACGAACGAACACACTTCTTTAGAAAAACATACCTCTCACACTTTATTCGAAATGGTTGCGAAAAGGTTACGAAAGGGTTATGTGTGAAAGGGGAGTTGGAGACTGAACAAAGACTAACATATTGACCCCCAGTTCCTCCGTCTTTAGCAGCACTTCTTTCTTGTTCAGCTGGGCTGCTCAACCGGGGGCCCTGAGGGCCCAGCCCTCTGCTGAGAACTGGTTCTCATTGCCTCAAACTGCAACAACTGACTCCAAACTCACCGAACCTGTCTGTCGCACCGGGTTATATAACTGTTTGATATCCACCTGCTTCTTGTGGGCGTCACATCAGCACCCAATTCAACCCGTCCACATTCAAGGTTATACCCTGATATCTTCGACCGGATGCACCTGTTCCTTGATCGACGGCTAGGTCGGAGGTCACTATGTTACAATCGGTCGATCTGGCTTTTTATTGACGGGATAGATAAATAAAATTTATTTCAAATTCTTACGTCAGCCGAGTGCGAGTCTACGGAAAATTACAACTAAAAGCCTGGCAAAAGGCCATTAACACAATATTAGAATATTATTGAGTGGCTCACCAAAGGAAATCTGGGTAGAGCTTCCCCGCTCCCCATGACGTGCAATGCGGGGTCATAGCTTTTGATTGGCTGTCCAATTAAACACGGTTGTGCTTTTATGCGGCCCCCTTCCGTTGATTACACTATGGATCCATTGATCCACCGTTTCTATTGGCTGGCCAATCAGAGCTATGTATTCAGGGGTCTGGACCCCCATAAAAGAAGACCCCGAAAAGCGAATTGGCAGATCGAATGCTGGTTCCGCAGACCAAAAACATGAAGCCTTGCCACCCTCTTCACCACTACTGCTGCTTTACCCAGTGTGCTCAACTGACCGTTCCTAGCAACATTACTTTGCTCAAAACAGACTTGAAGCTAACTGTTATCGCCAGTCAACTTATCACTTCTTACTCCAAAGTAAAACCCTTTGTGGTTTTTATTGTACATGTTTTTTTTTTATTATTGTATAATGAATGAATGCTTTTATTTACAACAGTTAACAACCGTTTCTGAGTTATTGAACCAGTTGACCAGCTAACAGCACCGGTAAAGATGGCTATCTTTCGGTCCAGCCAGACCAAAGAGAAGTCCCAATCAGCTCTTCACCAACTTTACCGGGGATCAAACAACAAAACGTTGGTAAGGATATCCGGACAAGCAGATTCACCAGAGACTTCGATCTGTAAGTGGCTCGCAGCGCCACATGCACTGATTGGACAAGAACACAATTCAGTTTAGCCTAAGTACACAGTTAAATTGTCAAAAACATTTCTATTTCAAGCTATTCAGTTTAGTGAAAAGTATGCAGTTTAGTTCTATTTAACCCATTGATAGGCCTTATCAGGTGCTACCATTCCGGGCCAGAGTGGACCTGGGAGCAATGGCAATGAAGGGTTTCACCGCATTCCTCAAATCTCCAGCATCACTGGATCCTCACCATCAGATTGTTTAGTTTCATATCCAGGACACTTGTTAAGGGGGAATCTTGCCCCTCTGCAGTGGTGCAGTTGGTTTGTTCTACAGCCCCAGCCGACTGGACAAGAAAAGTATGGTTTAATTTGCTCCTAAAAGTGTTGGTGCTGTCTTTCGTAATTCACCCTTCAAAAAGGCTGTTGAGTTAGCATTGAAAAAGGCTGTGGATTGACCTTTGAAATTTAAAATCTTAAAAGATTTTTTGGAGACTTTGTCTGTTGCTTGGGTGGATCCTGTGTCAGTTGCCGGCTGGAACTTTGACATCTTCTCCCGGGTCCACCAGATTCTGTGGAAAGGAACTCCGCCGATTTAAGCAGAATAACACATCGACTGCTGTGGGTAAGGCTTTGTTTGGAGTGTATGACACGAGAGAGACATATACCTCTTGCCTTAAGACCAGCTGATAACCGAGTGAGTTGGCATCGTCAGCGATGTAGAGTTTAAACCGCAGAGAAGGGTAGCATACACGATTGTCTACCACTTGCGTCTGTGGCAATTATTCTGTATTGTCGAAACAGGAAGCTTCTCTTTAATATTAGTAATCATTATACTGATTTAGATAGGAGAAATCGTTTAACTGATGAGAGTGGCGTACAAATACATCACTTTCTGTTTATAAGTTAAGTATTAGATTTGGGATGATCGGTTAAATTAATTCTTAGCTAAAATAATCTATGTGCGGATGGTAGGAGTTCTATATTAAACAACTCAGCACTGCTATTTTTGTCGGTATTAGGTTTTGCTTCCTGTAGCTGAAGTCATGGAAAGTTATATAATCACGATGATTTCAATCATAGCAGTGATACAAACACATCTACAAATGCAAGAACACAAGCGGACTCTGTTGTTCCGGTACGAAGGGTTTTATTAACTTCAGACTTCGGTTCATCGACACGAGGAGAGAGACACAATTCTTACTATGCTGACCATACTATCTAACCCCACAAACGTGCTGAGCATCCCATGATGTTTAAGATCTCTGTCGGTAGAGATCCGGAAATATCCAATTACATCTTCAATGGTCAAAATCCAACTCTCAACTTCAAACGTAATCGCAAGAACTCAACTTTCTGTCTGCATGATCCAGGGTCAACTTTCAACTGCCTCTCTTTCAAAATCTTCAAATTTTCAGGACCATCTCTTCCGGGCATGACGTCATCCACACTCCAGCTTCATTTCCTGTCTGGGGGTTTATTATGACAATGGTGATTGTCATATCCTTTGTGTGCAAGCGTAAAACTGTACCCAATGACTATGCACCTGAACTCTTAACCAGAATAGTTCAAAGCCCAACCAAACTGAATGATGAAATATAATTACCGAAAAATGAGGAATATAAAAAGTCATTTCTTAATTATATAAAAGAACGTTACTTCAAACCAAGACCTTTTTGCCTTGAGTAGCCGGTGGGCAACGATAAAAACATGAACACTCAGTTCGACCTTGCTTTCTCTTAAAGAGCAGTTTCATTTTTTGTTTTTAGTTAGTTGTTGTCGTCTGTTTTTTTTGTTTTGTTTTTTTTGCCAGAATGTAAAAACACTTATTTTGTTTTGAATGCTTACATTCCTATAATAAAAGTACTTTTTTTTCAGCGAGTTTTCTTTGAGTGCCTAGCATTATTTATTCATATAGAACATATCCTTTTAAAACAAATTCATAAAAGAGGCAAATGTGGAATCTCCATTTGTAATCGAAGACTTTCATGCATAAAGTCTCGAGGAATCTGATGAAGACAAAAACTTATTCGACATTGTTGCAGGAGTGTAAAAAAGAGACACACCAGTGTTGGGTATCACCCACCTTTTCCCACACAATGAACTAGTCCATCTGCCATGTATAGCAGTAGCTACTAATACCAGGGTAGACTAGAAGGTGAAGAGCAGCTTCTTATACGAATAGTATTAGAGCGCTGAAGACTGGAGATCGCTCTACATCACCTTACTTGCAACCGTAATAACGGAGGCCAATACTATCGTTGGACAAAATCTTTATTCTGTATTCCTATGTTCTTGTCTACTAATGGTCTCTCTATTGTATATACATTTTCCTGAGAATATATCTCTATTTCCTCTCATATCCTGGTTTGTCCTTTATTGAATATTACAAGCGTTCACTAACCAGATCGAAACAACCAGTACCATATTTGTTTATAATCTGCCTAGACAAAAATCTTCCAACATCGATAGATCTAATAAAACAAAATAGGTTTGCCGTACAAAAGACACGATGCAGAGGATATCCTGAGGAAAGTATAACAGACGTAGACTATGCAGATGATATTGTGCTTTTCTCAAATACACCAGTCCAAGCGGAACCCATTCCACACAGTCTGGAGCAGGTAGCAGGAGGCATCAGTCATCCCCAAATTGCAAATAAAACAAAGAACATTTGCTTCAAACGAGAAGGAGCCATCTCCATTCAACGTAGACGAGTTCACGCACTTTGGCTACAGTATCCCATCTACTGAAAGTGATGTTAATATACAGCTAACGAAGGCATGGACTGCTGTCAATAGGTTACTGATAAAATGGAAGCATGATCAATCTGATAAAATATGACGGTGTTTCCACTAAGCAATGGTTCTATCAATACGACTCTATGGATGCATCACATGCACACCAACAAAACAAATTGAGAAAAAGCTGGATGGGGATTATACAACAATGTTACTAGCTATTTTAATCAAATCCTGGGAGCAACATCCTTCAAAATAATAATTTTCTTGCCATTTACCTCGCATCTCCAACAACTTCCAAATAAGACGAACAAGACTTGCGGGACATCGCTGGAAAAGCAAGGAAGAATACAGAAGTGACGTTTTTCTATAGACCCCAGCATATTGTGGTGCCAGTGGTGGCCGAACAAGAAGAACTTATTTACATCAGCTATGTGCGGACACATGTTGCAGTTTGGAAGACCAGTGGAGGTCGGTGAATAATAATAATAGGGACTAACAGAAAGAAAGAATCAGCGATATCTGCGCTGTCAGCGTGACTTGATAATATATATATATATATATTTGTTAGACGAACCAGACACCCGGGACACTGCTGGATAAGCAAGGACAAGCTCATAAGTGATGTACTCCTATGGACCCCCACATATGGCCGTGCAAAGGCAGGACGACCAGCTCGAACTTACATACAGCAACTATGTGAGGACACAGGATGCAACCCTGAAGACCTGCCGGAGGCGATGAATGATAGGGAGAAGTGGCGAGAGAGGGTCAGGGATATCCGTGCTGGTGGCACGACATAATGATGGTGATGATATATATATATATATATACTCAAAATAGATGCAACTAATAAATATGATATTGATCTATTTCTGAGATAAGCGCAATGTAGGTCACCCTGAAAAATGCACTCTTTGAGCTAGAGACATCAAATCGATGTTTTAATTATTATTATATCAACTTCCAAGACATGCTATCTTTTTTTCTTATTGTGTTTCTAGTCTCAGTAATAAATCAATATATGAATTGTTTGACTCTATTTCTAGAGAGTTTTGAATAGTTTGGTTTGGTTTCTTTGTTTAATGGTATATCAACCTTTGTTGGTTATTTAATGCCACAGCCATTCTCCAAGAAGAACAGTAGTGGTACTATTTAAACCCATAGCAGGGAGGTTCATACCTTTCCCAAGGATCTTTGTCCAAAAGTGAACGTAATAGCGTGACTTGAGTACGAACTCGCTTCCGCAGTCCATCGCTTTAATGATTACATGAGGACACCCCATGGTTTTGGATGATTTTGTCGCTAAATAAATGGTGATGCAAAATATTTTCCTCTCTTGTCCAATGCATTGTGATCAAGGATTATTAGCTGTTATAGTATACCATTTTTAAATCTGAAAAAAAAAAACGAGTGTTATTATTAGTAGTAGACTTACTAGCTACTACATGGGTCCTATGTATACTGAGACACCGTGTATTTGGAAGTAAATAAGAAAATTAAATCCAACATTTTGAAGAAAAGTTAAAAAAGATTACACAAATTCATAAAACCGGTGCTATTTTGATCTTATCCTCTGTTAATAAACATTCCAGATTTTTCCATACATCCCCTTTCTTAGAAAATTAGTTCTAAAGCGCTACAACATATCATATTTTAATTCACTTTCTCTCCTCACATATCTATTCCTTCTTGAGACCCATATATTAAATCTAAATTTATCCTCATGAACAATACGTTTATATTCATTTTCTCTTCGTTTCCTCAACGATTTTTAAAAATATTCTAACTTCCATTGTTTTTATCATCTTCGTAATATCCCCGAGATACCTAATTAAATTCCATTATCCCTCCACGTGCCAACAACGTAAAAATATTTTCTCTGAATATACCGTTATGAACTTTTCATTTTTTATACACACTTTCTTTTCTCCTGATATTTGATCAAGTACCTACCGAGTGTCAAACAAGAATTTTTATGAATTTAAAGTCCTGAAGAAGATTATTAAAACCGAAACATTCAATGTTGACCTCCATAATATATTCATCAAACTTCGTTTTTTTTTCAACTTCTCTTTATATATATATATATATATATATATATATATATATATATATATATATATATATATATATATATATATATATATATATATATATTAACAGACAGTGACAGAGACATGCGTATGTAAACATACATATTTACATCCATCCATACATACATATATGTTTAGTGTGGTTTGGTTTGTTGGGTTTTATGGCATTTCAACCTTTGTAGGTTATTTAATGCCAAATCCATTTTTATGTAAAAAATCTGTTCTATTTAAAACTATTCAGTTTAGCATAAGTACAGTTTAGTTGTCAAAAACATTTCCAAACTATTCAAGCAGTTATATATAACAATTCAGTCAAGTGTAAATACAGTTTTAATGTCGAAAAACAGTCCTATTTCAAATAATTCAGTTACGCATGACCATGCAGTTTAAATGTAAGTCTGGTTTAATTGTCAAAAATATTTCTATTCCAAGCTATTCAGTTTACTCAAACAATTCATTTTAGCATCAGTATGTAGTTAGTTCTATTTAACCCATAGATAGGACCCTATCAGGTGCTACCACTCCGGGCTAGAGTGGACCTGGGAGCGATGGCAATGAAGGGGTACTCCGCATTCTCCAAAGCTCCAGCACTGCTGGAACCTCATCATCAGATTGTTTAGTGTCATACCCAGGACACTCGTTAGGGGGGGTCTTACCCCTCTGCAGAGGTGCAGTCAGTGTATTCCACAGCTCCAGCTGACTGGGCACATACATGTATGTATGTATGTATATATGTAAGTATGTATGTATGCAATGGAGTTAAAAAAAAGATTAGAATACATTCATATATGTGTACATACATACATCCACACACATACATTTTTATCTTTGATTGATGAAGAAAATACTATATACATGCGTTTATGATAGATAGATAGATAGATAGATAGATAGATAGATAGATACATACATACATACATACATACATACATACCTTTAAGCGTGAACTTAAATAGATACTTATATATATGCAATTGTTATAGATAGATATATAGATAGATGCTATTTTTTGTTTATTCTTTTCATATTATATGAAAAAATCGTTGTCAGACCCCCCACACACATCTCCTCGGAATTACCGCCACGGATAGACGCCTAAAAATCCGATTTTGTATTCTAAGTCTACTTTACAATTCTAGACATTTTAAATAAAACAAAAAGAAAAACAGATTTTACGTTTGTAACATCGACCAAAAATAAATGTTTGAATCACAGCATCCCAGTTTGCTATTTGATCTATGGAGATTGGAAGGATTTCCATGATGTCCAGATGGGCTGCTGCACAATCTGTTCGGAAAGAAGAAGGAGAAAAAAAAACGAATAGAATACGTAAAACAAAGTAGATGCATCATGGATGTCTTTGTTTTAAGAGAACATTTATCAAGTTGTATCAGACAAGAGGAATACGAGGCGGAGTCTAGTTTTTCGAAACTGTCTAAAGTTATTTTCACCCAATTATTTGGGAAAAGGAAAAAGAAAGAAAGGAGTATTGAATGAATTAGATGTGGGATGAAAAAAAAGGAATAGTGAATTATAATGTTAGGCGAGGAAAAAAAAGACAGAGTAAACAAAAGAAAGAAAGAAAGAAAGAAAGAAACAGACAATAGCAAAAATAAAGAGGGGTGTGAGGAACATAAAAAAGATACATCTAGACAAACAAAGAAGTAGAAAAAGAAAGAAAGAAAGAAAGGAAGGAAGGGAGAAAGAAAGAAGAAAACAGCAATAGTACAAGCAAAGAGGAGTGTTAGGAACATAAAAAAAACACATCTAGAAAAGAAAGAAAGAAAGAAAGAAAGGAAGGAAGAAATTCAAGACGTAATAAAATTTTTAAAAAAAGAGCAAAAGAGAAAAGGATATAAAAACACCAAATTGAAAGCGTGATAAACAAAGTAATTGAAAGAAAAAATAAAACAAAGGAAGGATTATAGGATTATAGGATTATTGGAATTTAAAAAAAGGGGAAAAAGAAAGAAGGAGAAAATAGAAAAAAAATTTAAAAAGAATGAAAGAAAGACTGAAAGAAGAGAGAAAAAGAAAAAAAGCAAATAGTAAATAAAAAAAACGAAACTAAAAGAAAAGAATACGATCAAAATGTGAAAAAAGAAGGGGTATTAAAAAATTTAAAGAGTAGAAAGAAAGAAAGAAAGAAAGAAAGAAGCCAAGAGAAATCGATCAAAGAAAGAAAGAAAGAAAGAAAGAAAGAAAGAAATAGAAAATATAGACAAGCAAAGAGATATCAGTCAAAGAAAGAAAGAAAGAAAAAACAAGAAAGAAAGAAAGAAAGAAAGAAAAAAAGAAAGAAAAAATTGAAGATATAGAGAAGCAAAGAGATATCGGTCAAAGAAAGAAAGAAAGAAAAAACAAGAAAGAAGAAAAGAAAGAAAGAAAGACAGAAAGAAAGAAAGAAATGGAAGATATAGAGAAGCACAGAGATATCGGTCAAAGAAAGAAAGAAAGAACAAAGAAAAAATAGAAGATATCGAGAAGCATAGACATATCGGTCAAAGAAAGAAAGAAAGAAAGAAAGAAAGAAAGAGAAGATATAGACAAGCAAAGAGGTATCGGTCAAAGAAAGAAAAAAGAAAGCGATATCGGTCAAAGAAAGAAAGAAAGAAAGAAAGAAAGAAAGAAAGAAAGATAGAAAGAAAGAAATAGAAAATATAGAGAAGCAAAGAGATATCAGTCAAAGAAAGAAAGAAAGAAAAAACAAGAAAGAAAGAAAGAAAGAAAGAAAGAAAGAAAGAAAGAAAAAATAGAAGATATAGAGAAGCAAAGAGATATCGGTCAAAGAAAGAAAGAAAGAAAAAACAAGAAAGAAGAAAAGAAAGAAAGAAAGAAAGAAAGAAATGGAAGATATAGAGAAGCACAGAGATATCGGTCAAAGAAAGAAAGAAAGAACAAAGAAAAAAATAGAAGATATCGAGAAGCATAGAGATATCGGTCAAAGAAAGAAAGAAAGAAAGAAAGAAATAGAAAATATAGAGAAGCAAAGAGATATCAGTCAAAGAAAGAAAGAAAAAAGAAAGAGAGAAAGAAAGAAAGAATGAAAGAAAGGAGACACAGAGGAAGATATAAAGATGCAAGGAGATATCAGTCAAAGAATTAAGTAAAAAAGAAAGAAAAAAAGAAAGAGATATCAGTGAAAGAAAGAAAGAAAAAAGAAAGAGAGAGAGCTAGAGAGAGAGAGGGGGGAAGAAACTGAGAAAGATATAAACAAGCAAAGATATATCGGTGAAAGAAAGAAAAAAAATAAAGAAAGAAAGAAAGAAAGAAAGAGTGAATATAGGAAGATAAAAAGAAGCAAAGAGATATCGATCAAAGAAAGAAAGAAAAGATAACTAAAATATAAAATAAAAGATGATATTTCAAAGAAATGAAGAAACGTAAAGCAAAATATAGCCCGATAGATATTTTTTTTAAAAGAGAGAAAAATGAAAAGAAGACACAAAAGTGTGGATTCGAAAGAAAGAATAAAAGAAAGAAAGAAAAAATCTGAAAAAGGAAGATGAAAGAAAGAGACAAAGAAAGAAAAAAGGCAACAAAGGGGACGCAAGAAGAATGAGAAAAAAAATTAAAATCGAAGTCTACAATTCGAAACAGAAAAGAAATAAAAGCAAAAAAAAAAGTGAAATATCGAAATGAAATAAAAAATGACAGAGGATATATGAAGAAGAAAATATGAAAATCAAGTCAAAAATTTAAAAAAATATAAGTTACTAATAAATCGAAGAGAGGAAACAATGTAAAAACGAATGAAAGATTGATAAAATCATCGGACAGATGTCGTTGGCTTTGGTACCCGAAAAGGATGAGGGAAATAGAAAGAGATTGTCTGACGTTGAACTGATGCATTGGCAAATGATGTAAAGACATTGTCAAATCAGACAACTTTGAATTCACGAGCGTGAAGAAGATGAATGTAATAATTATTAGTTCTCGGAGCATCCGCAAGAGTGTCATCGAGCGCTATTTTAACGTACAAATACACTCGTAACGATTAAATGGCTGAAGCTAAAAGAACATTCATAAAAATTCTTTAAATCATATTTGAAACTCCAACAGGAAGTTCCATTTTATAAATTTATATACAGGTGCTGCAAACTGCCAAAATTGAACTATTTTGCTCTGCACCTACGTTTACGGAGCACTCTAAAAACTTTTATCAGATTTACGACCCTTTTAGATCTTATCCAACGTTTTAGATTTTATCAAATGAAAATTAATAACATATCTGAAGAGTCTCTCAGCAACCAACACATGTGTCATATATATATATATATATATATATATATATATATATATATATATATATTGTACAACAGTGTATGGTTGTCACTATCTCACTTGAAGGGCTTGTGGCAGACCAGATGTGGGTACGATTTGGAGAGTGCTAAATATCTGTGATAGAGCTATTATATGATAATAAATAAACATATATTAGTTTATATATATATATATATATATATATATATATATAGCATGGATTCTTACCTGTGACCACTGGTTTCATGTTGTTATTCACTGTTCACTGGTTGTTGGTTGTTTGGGTTTTATGGCATATCAGCCCTTGTAGGTTATTTAACGCCAATTCTGTCTATATATATATATATATATATATATATATATATATATATATGTTCAATCAAAGATTTCTAAACGAATACTTATGTAGGTAAAATTTTCTATGGGCTAGATTTCATTTCTTTGCACAAGATATTTCAGTTTTAATAAGTCATATTTTTTTGGTACAACTCTGTCTCTCTCAAGAAGGACAGAACGTCATCTATTTTGACGTTCTCGAACAGATCAGTTTCCTTTCGTCTTTATATGTCGATAATCAGACAGAGAAAGAAAGACTTTGGAGAAGGAATATTCCTTACATATATACCATCATAGATTACAATAATCTATACGTAATATAACATTAACGCAACACAAGTAACTAACACAAATTATTATCGCAATTTAACACTGAACAGATTCCACCATACAAATAGTCATATAGCATAATACCCCATAGTATATTACAATATACCATGTCTCTAAACATCACGATATTCCCATCTCACCTATTATTCTTACGTTTTAAATCTAGTATCCATTTTCTTCTATTTTACTTATATGTCAAAGAAAAAAAATTGTTTTTCTTAATAATTCAATGATGATGATAATTTTTTTCTTTTGTTAAAGTAATCACAATGCACAACCCTTTTTTTTTGTTCAGTCAACTCCCCAACTGTCTTGGGACTTCCGCTACACATCGCTACACATATATTCACGTATGATGATACAGTCTGTACGGTCTGAGCCCTTATCTTGAGCACGGTACTTAATATAGTACCATAACTTGGCCCGACACCTATTTTTACACTATCACTTGGTCCAGTATCAAATGAGTCCCCCAGATAGTTCATTTATCAGTCGTCACTGTGGCCACGCTGTATTTGAAAAAATCCACAGATGATGAATGACACAATCCATCCGGTTTTTCATCGGATGGTCAGGGTGATCCATTGAAACACAGTTACCTGGGTGTTGGCCACTAAAAAACAAGAACTCTCCGTCTACAATTAAAAATTATTTATTGTTCCATGTTCAGACTGCATATAGTAGCAAGAAGAGAGAGGGAAAATGTGTAAGGGTCTATGAACAGACATAAAGAGACATGCCCCTCCTCCCGCAGACCGGCCGAACTCTCTAAATGCAAACTTCTGACTACTTTTTAAAGAGATTCACTAATTTTGATATATTTCAATTCCGGATATCGGTAGGGTGATGTCATGTTGCTAAATTCTTGCGTCATCTCTCACGTGTCCCAAATTCACTGCTTTCATATCCTCAATCAAACTTGTCACAGACAAGATATGAATCCATTTTGTTCACATATTGGTCTTCCTGCATTGATCGTAATGTACTCGCTTAAACTTTGCAATTTGACTTACATTTCCGATCAAAGATTTCAGCTGATTTAACTGCTAACTGAAAAGTCCGCAGCCTAACCAAACCGGGTAATGAAATTATATACTATCCCAGCAACTGTGTTACACAGGAGACAACCTCAAATCTGCCACGGGGCGCATGTATCATCATACACACACATACTAACAATCACATATATGACCACACACAACAATATGAAAATATAATCTACACATACCCACACACACACCAAAAAAAAAGTTATACACAATTCTAAGGTAAACATTCTTTTGACTATAATTCGATTTCTCCAAAATCTTTCTTTCTCTGACTAATGATTGTCGTATAAAAACAGCATGAAACCAGTGGTCGCAGATAATCTTCAATGCTATTGAATATATAAAAAAACTAATATAGATATATCAATTTATAGTATATATATATATATATATATATATATATATATATATATATATATATATATATATATATATATATTAGTTTTTATATATACTTAGATCCAGCCCATGAGGTTAAAGTGTATGCAGATGCATAACGCCGACTTGGGAAGACATAGCTCTAGATGTGGCCGTGTCCTCTATCCGGGAAAACGTACTTTAAAGACTCATTAGGTCTTGTGATCGCGTATTCTTACCACGACTAATTGATTTGGCATCGCTTATGTGTAGCTTGGAGAGTTTCGTTTTCTGCATTCTGTGGTTGCTGGTTCGATCTCCAATGGTGGAGATCAAGGTATGCACTGCTGATGAGACCCAGTATAGTCGAAACAGCTATTCAGTGTTCCGTATATCGCATGTAGGTATTTACAGAATTTTCTCCTCATGGTAATTTAATTAATATAATATTAATTCCTCTACTTATAAATATAATATATATATGGGGAGAAAATTGAAAAACAACGTAATCTAAAAGTAATGAATTTATTACGAAGGAAAATAAACTTTAAAATATTTCGATTTTAATGAATTTTCCTCAGGACTTTAAGATGATGAAAAAAGTGATTATAGAAAAACGAAGGATTTTTCATAAATTAAAAATATTGTGTTTTATTAAACATCCTTCGTTGTTCTTCGTAATAAATTTATCACTTTTGTACTTTATTTTTTTCAATTTTCTCCATACAGTCAGATTTGTTTCCATTATTTACTTATATATATATATATATGGCTGCACTACATGGACGCTAACAAAACGGCTGGAGAAGAAGCTAGACGGCAATTACACAAGAATGCTGCGTGCAATCTTGAACAAGTCTCGGCGGCAACACGCCACAAGACACCAACTGTACGGCCACCTGCCCCCTATCACGAAAACTATTCAAGTTAGACGAACCAGACATGCAGAACACCGCTGGAGAAGCAGGGACGAACTCATAAGAGTTGTACTCTTATGGACCCCCACACATGGCCGCGCAAAAGCAGGACGACCAGCACGAACATACATTCAGCAGTTATGTGAGGATACGGAATGTTGTCCTGAAGACCTACCTAGGGCGATGAACGATAGGGAGGAGTGGCGAGAGAGGGTCAGGGACATCCGTGCTACCAGCGCGACATGATGATGATGATGATGATATATATATAGTTTTTTGGAAGTCACAAAATTCTTTCTTACAACTGGTATTTCACAAGTTCAATCCACAGTTAAGCGACAAAAGAAATGAGACATACATATGAAGGTCATTCAATAAAGGTTTTTAAGCAAAATGTTTATTTTTATTGGTATTTTGTTTCTATAAATGTTAAAATAGTTGGCATTGGCTTATAACAAAAATTATCAAAATTGCGTCTTATCTCATATTAGTTAATTTACTGCTAAATATAGAACCAGAATAAACATCCTTTAAGGATGTTAACAATAATTTCTGCCACTAGTGGTACTTGTTAAGTGTATGTACATTATAATATATAATAATCATCTAGTTGTGTCAAGAGAATGGAGTCTCTCTCTCTCTCTCTCTCTCGCTTTCTCTCGCTCTCTCGCTCTCTCTCTCTCTCTCTCTCGCTCTCTCTCTCTCTCTCTACATGAAAAAAAAAACTAGATGAAAACTACAGAAAAATGTTACTTGCTCTCTTGCACAAATCCTTGGAATGACATCACACAAAACAGCAGTTGTTCGGCCACTTACTTCCTATCTCACAAGCCATCTAAATTAGACGTTCAAGACATGTTGAGCATTGTTGGAGAAGTAAGAACGACTTACTAAGAGACATTCTTTCATGGATTCCTACTCGAAGTCGGGCCACAGTTGGCTGATCCGGAAGGACTTACATATACGAGCTCCGTACGGACACTAGATGCAGTCTAGAGGACTTGTCAGGAGTAAGGAATACTAGAGATGTATGGCAGGTGAGAGAGAGAGAGTCAGAGAGAGAGAGAGAGTCAGAGAGAGAGAGAGAGGAGGACTCCGGGAACTTTGTGCTATCAATATGATTTGATGATGATGATGATGATGACTTCTTCTATTCAATATTTGCTTTCGGCTGTATAAAGGAAAGTTTTGGCAATAGGAATATTACTTTATAAAGACGGATAACTTCATGTTTCCATTAGATAAAACGTGATAATTTCATCTTCAATTCTAATAACAGAATCTTAAATGCGTATCCAAATATAAGCCAAAGACTTGATCGAATATTTTGAACTAAAAGTATCCAATCATTTTCTTTCTGCGTCTCCTGATTCGTTCCCAGACCATCGTAAGAGATGTCGAGATAATGTCTAGCAGGAGACAAACGATTTGTGCCAAAGTCTACATTTTATCTGAAGAATTCAGAAACTAAATGTTCCACACCTCCCCGAGGCAATTCACTTGATAACCCTTTATTTTTCATTCTTACCCAACGCGTTTTATTGCGTTGAGATTAAAACGGAGCTTATACGCCGACCAAGTACTAGTTCTTTAGTTTTCTGTTTTGTATGAAGTAAACTTTATTTTATTCATCAAATGATTTACTTAGTAGACGTTTCCTGGGATTATTTTTTAATTCAAGTCGATTACTATAAGTGTGTGTTAAAAGATGTTGTTACTGCTCATTCACGACGCGTATATCGCCTGACCAATGCTTTTCAAGCTGTGCAAGTAACCCATTGATTAGTAGTATAGTGTTAGATGGTGGACTCACACGTTGTGCATTGTTTTAAACCATGCATGGTTTGAAAGTTTCTTGAATGAACTTGCATCTTAGTGTAACTTGGTAATTTCTACTTTACGCATTCGAACTAGGTCATAACTTTGCAGAAACAAAACAGATATATTGTTGAATAGTCATCTACAGCATCACAACGATACAACTATAAAGACGCATGAATAAACAAGGCTCGCAGTAACAATTAAGATGCAGGAATAAACGACGTAGGAAGGAAGACGCATGAAGACTTCTTTAACAACATATTTACCTCTCACTTTATTGCAAGGGTTCGAAAGGGTTGTTCAAGGTTTGCATGAGAGAGGGTGCTGGATACCGAACATAAACTTCATATTTTGACCTCCACTACTTATGACCGTCACGTTGTGTCTTTCTTGTCCTCTTAGATGCTCAACCAGAGGTCTTGGGGTCCACTGCTGGATGCTGGCTTTCTTTACTGCATCTTATCAGCATCTTCTCTGGACCCCAGCTCATCAGGGCTTCAAGCCCCATCGGCCTGGTGTGGCTTTCCGCACCACATCTCGTCTCTAACTCTCTGGAAGTCTGCTAGCAACTGCTTTGGCACCCAACTCAACTCAATTATATAATAATTCAATGCCCACACGATCGCCCACTGGATCTTTAAATGGAATGTTTAATCGTCATCAAGCGGAAATAACTGTCATGCAGTTCACAGGTCACTGTCTTCCGATGCATCACTGTAGTGGCACCGTGGGACCTTCACCTTTTCCCATATTATAAGCCTTAATCTGCCCACGCGATCTCTTTCGATTACTGGTTATTGGAATGTATCACTTCCTTCCGGTGCATCACCTTGGAATAGCATTTTTGGGCCGGGTCGAAGGTCAAAATATAACAATATTTGTTGTGCGAAATATGAAGGCACAGCAAATCACAATTCAATAACCAGATGGTTGGAGGTGCCCGTGGTGTAATGTTTATCGTCGTAGGAAATAGACACTGGTTTAAATATTGGACGAGGCTGATTGCATTGCACATAGCACTAATACCCTTGGGAAAAGTATGAATCCAATTATTCTCCCTCCAGCTATGGGTAAATAATAGGACAGACTGGTTTCTTCAGCCTTGGTGAGGCATCTAATCCAGGAGAAAGAAAACTCTGAATTCAAACTTGTTAAACTCCGCTTGAAAATTGACCTTGTGTCATATCCTGCCCGAACGGAGAGGTTGGTAAATATGGATGGTTGAAGAAATCTCACTTGTGTTGCAAGTGTGGTCCTATTTCTAGTCACGTAGCGCAATGTAGTGTGACTAGTAGTCACAGTACTTGTTGTGGCTATTTTGTTCGTGACTACCCCATTAGCTTCTGACTGTTTGCTTTGTCAAATCCCTCCGTGCTCACACTGTGTTTGAAAGATCCACGAAAGGGGGTTAATACAATTCAGCCGGGTCTTCTTCTGACGGTCAGGTAATATTAGTGGCTAGATTGTCTTGCGACTCAAAGAATAGATAAAACCTTTTTTTTAATAAACAGCAAAAATCGTTTTTATTGAAACAAGTTAGTCAGACAGTAAATAATAAACAAACTATGTTTGCTTTCTTGGAAAAAAGAAGAAGAAAGAATATCGAGAGAGGAAGAGTGACGATAAGGTGCGGTTAGAGTGACACTAATGTCTCTAAAGTCTGGGACTTTGGATTTTTGTAACGTCTGAAGGTTGTTCGGAGTGCCTCAGGTCTAGAATGGAAGGGATGCTTCTTTGGCAGTCTTGAGTTTCTTCTTGGTCCCTTTTCTCATCCTCACTGAAGATTCGTTTTACCATCCAATTTTTTATAGATCAATATCTGGACTAAAAAAAGTTTCTGATTGGTTATCCAATAAGAGACAATTAGGAGTCATATTCCCATTGGTCAGTCAATTCTAGTTCAGGATTATATCTTACAGGTATAGGGAAAACCCTTTTTCGATGCTTTGACCAATGGGAACAGGTTTAGAGCCATGGGGTTGAACAAAAATTCTCAGCCTCACCTGACTGGATGAGAAATGCCCAGCTCACCTTTATTTAGGGTGGAGCAAAATTAACTCTCCTTTTTGATATTGACCTTTAAGATAAGGACAAGAAAAATATGTTTTACGAAATGATCCGTTTCAACATTATCATCGATAAAGTTAATTGACAACCGAAAAATTAGATGAATTCGCTAACTTTTAAAATCAAAAACAATTGTCTTGCACTTAACTGATATTTAGGAACAATCAACCAGCTTTTTAGGTCAATTTAAGCCTTAAACTAAAAGATTCTTATTTTAAGGATCTTTTTGTTTTATATATATATATATATATATATATATATATATATATATATATATTAATCTTCATATATTTCATAAATTTTAATTTTTACATATTAATTAAGTACTTAACTGCACGCCGTGTCACGCAAGAATGTCGATGATCAGGCCTAAAAATGTTGATTCCAATTTCGCGATCCACACATAGAATTTTCCAGGTTTGTTGCAGGAACTTAGGATCCTCGCTTTTAGGCCTGATACCCTCCAGGTTCTACTTGGAGGGTGTCAGATGAATTCGGCACCTTCAGTCTTGTGCGGTTCGACAATCTTACGACCCTGACAAAAGCATCTGAATTGTACTGCATTTTATAAAAATATTGCAAAATTTTTGGTTCATTATTGTAGCTTTATTATTTGAAGACAATTCATTATTTCTCTTTATTTCCTTTATTTCTCTTTTTTTCTGCTCATTTTGTTTAATACAAGATGTCTCACAATAGATGCAACCCATTTATATGATAATGACTTATAACTCAGCAAGAAGAATGGCGGTTATTTGGAAAATGTCATGTAAAAATGCATCTTTTGAGCAAGCGACATCAAATCAATTCTTTCTTTTTATTGTTATTATATTAGCTTCCAGGACATGCAATATTTTTTAGTTGCTTGTCTCAGTAATAAAAAAATTACCATATTAATTGGTTGAATCTATTTTTAGACCGTTTTGAATGATTTTGTCGCTAAATAAATAGTGATGTAAATTATTTTCATCCCTTGTCCAAGGCATTGTGATCAAGGATTAATAGTTGTTATAGTATACTATTTTCAAATCTGAAACAAAAAAAGATCCCAACATTATTTTCAGCGGATTCATTAGCAATCGCATTGGTCCCATATATATTGAGACATCCGATATTTTTACATTTTCGTATTTCTCTTTCAACCTTTTCCCATTGAATTCTGTCAAGCAACCCAAGCCTTCTTCTTCTTCTTCTTCTTCTTCTTCTTCTTCTTCTTCTTCTTCTTCTTCTTCTTCTTCTTCTCTCTCTCTCTCTCTCTCAATAACCATTTCTCAATACTCCTTTCTCCTTTCTTCTTCTTCTTCTTCTTCTTCTTCTTCTTCTTCTTCTTCTTCTAGTTTTCCTTTCTTTTTCTTTTATTATCATTCATCGTAGAACATAGTTAAATCTATTGAAATTTAGATGTTTTTTTAAATCTTTTTAGTATTGCCCAGTCGTCTTGGGCTGTAGAATACACCGACTGTTTCTCTGTAGAGGATAAGAAACCCCCAAACGGTGTCCTGGATATGACGCTAAACAATCTGATGGTGAGGTTCCAGTAATGCTGGAACTTTGGGGAATGTTGTACCCCTTCATTGCCATCGCTCCCAGGTCAACTGAAAGGTTCTCATCTATGGGTTCAATAAAACTAAACCGTTGTTTCTTGAGTTTACTGTTTTTTTACATTTAAACTTCGTATTTATGCTAAACTGAATTACTCAAAGTAGAATTGTTTTGACATGTAAACTGTGTACTTATGCTAAACTGAATTATCTGAAATAAAACTGTTTTGACATTAAGTCTAAGTATTGGCAATCAGCTGGGGCTGTAGAATACACCGACTGCACCTCTTCAAAGGGATAAGAACCCCCCGATGAGTGTTCTGGATATCACAGTAAACGATCCGATGGTTTGGTTCCAGTGATGCTAGAGCTTTGGGGGTTTGCGGAGCGTCCGTTCATTGCCATTGCTTCCAGGTCCACTCTAGCCCAGAATGGCAGCACCTGATAGGGCCCTATCTATGGGTTAAATAGAACTAAACTATATACTTATGCTAAACTGAATTTTTTTAAATAAGAACTGTTTGACTAAACTGAATAGCTCTAAATAGAAATGATTTTGAAAATTAAACTGTGTACTCATGCTAAACTGAATTATTTGAAATAGAACTGATTATTTGTTTAAAAATGGATTTGGCATTAGATAACTTACAAAGGATGATATGTCATAAAACCCAAACAACCAACCGATCAAACAGTTGAAGATGTTATAATACCGACGAAGGGTGATATGTCTTATGTAAACGTATTCGTCTTCGGTAACCATAATTCTCTCAAAGCAGAAAAGATTGGGAAGTAATACAACAATGATAACAAGACATGTCTAAGATTAAATTAATGATTTCATTCTTGTTTATGGTCGTTCTGGGTGCCATTCTTGGGTTCATCCAGGGATATGTCACGGGCAAGAGTAATAGTTGAGAAGGACTTCGTGGCAAAAGCACGTGTGAGGTGAAGCTGCTTGCTGCTTGTCCCGTCGATCGTCACGAATGGTTGAGCTATGATCTAGATGTGTTCACTCTCTGCTCTTGCTGCGATATATTCCACCTGCTGGATCAAATCACTTTTTCTGACAGTCGCAAAGCTCGAATTCTGATTGGTGGAGAATATATTTTATTACCCTTCATTTTTTCTCTTGCGTTTGTCCCGGAAGGGGTTGTTTATAGCCGGTTGAATTTCATTTTTATTTTTACATGTGAGCCGTGGCTGTCGATGTGAACACTTCCGCTGGGTTTTTTGGGAGATATTCCAACAGGTTACGGCACAGAGTTTATTTAAGAGGAGCAATTAATAATTGAGATCAATATTAAGTGTATTGGCATATCAATACAACTTAAGTCAGGGTAATATTACGGACGGGCGCCGTCGTTGAGTTTTGGCGGTCTCAGGGTTGGAGAACGCGCGAGCACATCAGCTGTCATCGGCCATTGGGTACATGGGTCTGACGATAAAAAATGTCACGAACCTCGCTCGTGCAGGCAGAGTGACCTATAGGGTTCAAGCATGATTTTAATATAATCACGCGTGAACTTTCACGTGCTTCACTATTGTTTTCACTGGTGATCACTGAATCTTCGAATTGATCCATCAAATCGCTATATAAGAAAACCAAGTAGCAAGAGTTTGGAAGTTCAAGGCAGGTTTCTAAACAGGTTCAACAGAGGTCCATGACACCCCGACCCATGTCATCCCCAGCCTTTCAGCAATTCAAATGATTTGAAAGTATCAACAAGCCAACTATAACGACGCCGCCGTCATCGCCAAGAAGAGGAGGAAGGAAGAATGTTATCGAACAAAATGTTTTAACTATAACCCATTGTAGTCCTCAAGAATAAAAGCGACTACAATTTTCTTCCTTAAAATTCGAGTTTTGAGTGTTTCTTTGCTACGAACTCCTTTCTTTCAAACACAACGTATTTTGGCCCTATGCTACATCAGTACGTGTGACGTAATGGCCTATGAGCTGAACTACAATATGGTATTAAGTGAGTTTGAACTCCAATCATACTTTTAGACTATCTTTCAGAACAATATCCTTCGGAATTGTTGGAAAAATTTATAGTTTCATCGATAAGTTAAATAGTACCATCAATGTCCTAGACGTATGTGTTTGGCATTACGATTGGTTAGGCTATTTGTTTTGGTTTGATGGTATGTAAAACCTTGATGATTATGATATGATGCTAATCCTTCATATGCATATATATGATTTGTAAGTGAATAGTTCGTTGGTAACATCATTTAGATCTCATTTGTCTGCGTACATTTAAATAGTTTCAAGTACCGTAACTGATTCAATACTTTTTGATCTGAGAGTAATGATTCTGAAGGGATACACGACTCTTCCCAAATCTTCAAAATTGTGGCCTCTCTATCAGATGCTTTCGTGTTATGGTTAGAATAAAAGTTAAAGAAGGTTTTAACCTCTATAGGACTTACACCCCTATATTTTTAAATGGCCGTTATGCCACTTGTTCTCGAAACAAAGATGGCAGACGTCGGTAAACTAATCAGTCTCTGGAACCTATTGGCCAGGAAAACCACGTGGTTAGTGCTCACAACTACGTCCGCAACTTCAGTTTAGTCCCGCGTTTCTGGGGCCTTCTGCATGACAAAGATTGTCTATAAATACTCTCATTTTCCAACATTCATCCTTTTCTACATTTTCACTTACAGGATCAACACACTCTTTCCAGAGTGACTTCCAAAGAGAACACTCTCACTCACTTCATTTTAAAATCCAGTAGTCAACCGCCACGAAAATGTACGCTCAATGAAACCATTTTCTTCCTTGTTGTACTTTTTTGGTGATACTTTTTCAGCCTTGAACACAGAAATTTCGTCAAACCAATGAAAGAAACAAACAGTAGGAATACTTAGTCAACATGCATAGGATACTTTTGTTAAATAATCCTATTTTAACGTATTAGTATTAGTTAAACACACACACACATACATACACACACAGAGAGGAATATTTGACGAACAGTATTAGAACACTAGTTATGTTTTGAAATATTCCAATGAATGTATTATTGGTATATAAATTTGAATTTGTTCTGCTTTGTTTTATATGTTCCTTTTGTACGCGTCGTTTTCACACATTTTTACTTCGTTTGCCTTTTACAAATATAAACCAAACTTAAATAGTGGGGGAAATAATGAATAAACACCGACAACATATCTCTACTAATTAGAGAGTTCCATATCCACCAAACAATTATGTTACACCCTACACCTCTGTGGAAGTGTAATTGCCAAATTCCACAGCCCAAGGTGACAGCTCAGGAATCTCAATTTCAACAAAGCGCAAAGCACGATCCGGCCAAACTGTCAAAATAGGAGATGCACCTGTGTAAATAACAGGTTGAGGAATATCAGGATATTATAACCTTGACCGTGGATGGGTTGAATGAGTGCGAAATTATGACGCTCGCAAGAAGAAGAGTGGAGGTCAAATTGATATATAACCCGGGTGAAGACAGAAAGTCAAGCAGTTTGGAGATCAGATCAGTTGGAAATAAGATGCGGTAGAGAAAACCAGCATCCAGCAGAGTGGGCCCCAGGCCCCCGGTTGAGCAGCCGAGGAGAACGGGAAATAAACGTGGCTATGGCCCATAGAGTGGGGGTCAATATGTTGCAGTTCTGTTCGGTCTCCAACTCCCTCTCACACACAGCCCTTTCAAATAAAGCGAGAGGTATATTTTCGAAAGAACTGTGTCGCTTGTCTTTATTGTGTCGTTGTTATGATTCTGCATGCATACATATGTATATGTATTATGTGGCTATACAACAGTTTGATAGCCCAATAAACAAAGAAACCAAATGAAATAACTGAAATATTTTCTATATCATTGGGCTTATATTTATGTGTCTTCAAAATCAAATCTCAATTCATATTTACTGCGTAATAAAAGATATAAAAAAGAAACAAAAAACGTCTGCGAAGATATCATGTGGCAGATTCATTTAGATGGTGCTAGATATCGGGTCATGTACGCCCGTCTAAAAACTTGTGAAATGCTTCTAGTTGTCTTGTTTATTATCCATCCATTGTCAGTTTGCAAAATAACAAATTCTTTAAAGATAAGGATGTCACAAAACTGCCTAAGCAGAAGCAGCCTGACATGTTTAACAAAATGCATTTATCCTGGAAAGTAATGTACTATCTACTAAGTCAGGGATCATTCATTAGTTCTGCTGTATAGCCGTGATACAACTATACGTATACATATACATGCGGAAACATAATCAATAATAATGACTAATGAACACACTTCTTTAGAAAAAATATACCTCTCACACTTAATTCTCGAAAGGATTGCGAAATGGTTGCTATTGGTTATGTGCGAGAGGTAAGATGGAGACGGAACAGACTGCCACATATTGACCCCAAGTTCCTCTGACTATAGCCACACGTCTTCCTTATTCTGCTGGGCTGCTCAACCGGGGTCCTGAGTGCTCAAGCCCTCTGTCTCGGGCTGGTTCTCACTGCCTCAAACTACAACTCGAACTCCAACTGACTGACTCCAACTAACTCAAGCCACCTGTGGGACCTGGTTATACGTCCACCTGGTTTTACGTCCACCTGGTTTTACGTCCACCTGGTTCCTGTGGGCGTCGTAATTGCACCGAATTTAACCCGTCCACAGGTCAAGGTGATACCCCGATATTTTAGACCGGGTGCACCTGTTATTTACACCGGTGCATCTCTTAATTGACAGTTCGGATTCCATGAAATCTAGTACAATATGTGATATCCTATTTATAGGGATGGCCACTGGCATGTAAACCTCAATGTCCTGAGAGTTGCCGTGAAGAGTAATTACTTGTTATTGCACTCAGAACTACTTATACGTTATAAAAGAATGACCTGTGAATTTGCTTAGCAGCGCCCACCAGCTCTCCCCAAAACAATTAAGTTTTTGAGGTCCCATGCTAAGGATTTCTCTTCAAGGCAACTTTCGGGTTTTAAGGCTTATTCGGCGGAAATCATATCCTATCTAATAACCTTCTACGTCTCTAGTGGGAAATACAGAGTGATTGCCTATGATTGTATTTTTCAGGGTAATGGAGGTGTCTTGGTGGTAACCATCTTTTCTCTCATAATTTTCTTCGTATACAAGGCGACATACAAAATAATTCACCGTCACAACATCTATCTATATATCTATCTATCTATCCTCTTAAACCTATCTACGTATCTATCACTCTAAATCTGTTCATATCTATCTATCCCGGTCTATCTTATTATTTATCTATCTATCGATCTGTATGTCTATCCTCAAATTGAATTTTTAAAAAATTATCTGGTCGTATTGTGTTTATTTATCTCCCCCCTTTTCAGTATCTTTGTTCAATAATTATGAGATTTATTCTTTCTTACAGAAGATGCCAAATAAACATTCCGTTTAAACTGATAAGTGAGCTACTGTTAAATCTTCAGCTGCAAAACTATACACCATAGATTAGTCCTCGTATTTGATTAATTCGTTTTATTTCTTCACTCTCATTTTTCCAAGACCGTTCTACCAAAATCAGCAGTTTTAGGAATTCCACAGACATCAAACACCTTCCTAAAATCAGATTTTTATCTGCCAGGTGCAAGAAACGATAAACAAAATTTTCATATTTGTTTTTGAGGAAGAATTGACGTGTTAGATTCTTCCCTTTGTCCTATTTGATCTCCTGGAAGTAAGAGAATCATTTTTTTTTGTTTTCGTTTTCGTCTTTTATTTCTTCATGTTATAATTCTCCGAGGTTAATTTTCTATATTTAAAGCCGAACGTTTTTTTCTCTGTTTTGTTTATGGTTGATTGTTAAACTTTCAAAAACAATAGTCATCGCTAAATATTGTAAGTCTTTTTGCACATTTTTAATGCATGAAGATTCTGCAGGTGCTGCTGAAGTCCGTCAAAATAAAATACTTCAAAAAACATTTTTGAAAAAACATTGAGTGGATAAAGGTTATTTGGAGAATATTGGCTAGCATTTAATTGCACTTATTTCAGTGTTTTATATCAGCATCGTTATTTCTTGATTTACATTGTGGTTCAAAAGGTTATTCGGAGATTTAAACTTTCATCTGTAACAAAATTCTAATCTTTGCTTTCTTTTGCCATCCATGGAGCTCTCTGTATCCACATTGCAAACGGTTATTTTAATTACAGGTGAAAGCCTGCAATATGGATTTAGAAAAAGATATCGATTAATGGTAGTATCTATCGCTCTCTCTCTCTCTCTCTCGCTCTCTCTCTCTCTCTCTATATATATATATATATATATCATCATCATAATGTCGTGCTGGTAGCACGGATATCCCTGACCCTCTCTCGCCACTTTTTCCTATCATTCATCGCCTCAGGCAGGTCTTCTGGACAACATCCCGTATCCTCACATAGTTGCTGAATCTATGTTCATGCTGGTCGTCCTGCTTTTGCCCGGCCATGTGTGGGGGTCCACAAGAGTACATCACTTATGAGTTCGTCCATGCTTCTCCAGCAGTGTCCTGCATGTCTTGTTCGTCTAACTTGAATAGTTTTCGTGATAGGAGGCAGGTGGCCGTACAGTTAGTGTCTTGTGGGGTGTTGCCGCCAGGACTTGTTCAAGATTGCTCTCAATATATATATATATATATATATATATATATATATATATATATATCAGTCAAACACTTTTCTCTTCAAATCTTCGTACCTCATTTTATTCATTTATCCATCCATACACGCACACAAACACTCACACACATATGTATATGTAGCCCAATATACTGGGGCTGTAGCATGCGCCGACTTCGAAAACGGGTAATACTCTTCCAAGAAGTGTCCTGGATATGACACTAAACAATCTGATGATGAGGTTCCAGTAATGCTAGTAAATTGGAGGACGCAAATTACCCCTTGAACGCCATTACTCCCAAGTCCACTCTGGCCCAGATTGGTAGCACCTGATAGGATCCTATGGATCAAATAGACCTGTTTGCCATTTAAAAAATGTACTTGGACATTCAAACTGAGTACACCCAAATGACTCATGCTAAACTAAACTGCTTGAAAAAATTGTTTGAGCGTTTAACTGAGTGTAATAAAATTACTGATGGATAACAGAATTGTTTGTGTTAAATAGCAGTACTTGAAAGCATTTAACTGCCTGCAAAGAAATGATTAATTGTAAATAGAATTATTCGTATTAGATAAAAATAAGTGAAATCATTTAACTGTGTGCAAACAAATAAGCTCAGGGTCGTTTAAAAATGTTATCTACAAAATGTGTTTATAAATCATATATTTCATATATATATATAAAAAGCATTCGGCATTAAATAACCTACAATAGTTCATATGCCATAAACCAAAATAAACAAACAAAACCATATATATATATATATATATATATATGGTGGGTGTAATCCACTTATCATAGTTGAATCCACTTACAAACGCTATCAGTTATGCTAAAATAGAAAGAATTCGAACTTACGTAACTATCACTAAATTCAGCATTCATATAAATATATGTAGGTGTTCATATTTTGGAAGTGCTCGCGGTGTAATGATTATCGATCGTTGAAATGGGCACAGCTATTCGAGTTTAAATACAGAACGAAGATGTTTACATGTCACATAGGGCTAATACACTGCAGAAAGGTATGAATCCAACTATTCTCCCTCCAGCTATAGGTAAGTAGTTGGGTAGTCTGTGCTCTTTAATCTTCATATGACAATCAATCTTGGAAAAATAATAGTCCGAATTTAACCCTGTTAAACTCCAGTTAAACATGACTTTATGTCAAATCTTGCTCGTGCGGAGGAATTGGGTAAATATATATATATATATATATATATATATATATATATATATATATATATATACATTTAATCGAAGGTTTGCTCCGTTTATTTTATCCAATTTGGACTAAATTAACATGGATAAATAAATTGATAGAATTGTTATTACTATGTTTTTGTCTTCAAACAACTGTCCGTGAAATAGTTTGAGTGCTTAACGTAAGTTTTATGGAAAAAAATCTCTCAAAATTATAACGTACCCTGGCTGAGAAAACAAGCTCACTTTCTTTAAGCAAGGATTCCTTTAAATATGTGTTTGATAATAATTAAATTAATTGAATAATGATTAAAACGATTATTTCAAACCTAAAAATCTTTAAAACTTACGACATCACAAGCATTTTATACAACTACGATTTTCACGGCTCGAATCGATCAACAGATACAAAGGATTGCACAAAAGATTGGAAAATTTATAAGCACCAACGGTGACATTTACTCTGGCCAAACTTTATCTGCTAAGAGCGGAGTAATATATATATATATATATATATATATATATATATATATATATATATATATATATATATATGAAATTAACTTAAATCGTGAGTCGGAAATATCCTACTAAAGTTTCACCTTAAAGGATCATCAGGAAGTCTATAATTGGCTCCACTCGTGTTGAGCACTCTTGTAATTTGTAGCATTGCAGTGTTCACGGAAGGTTTTAGTTTTCTTTTGACCAACTGACTGCATATCTCTTGATTTTTTTCAAGTGGTGTGACGGGGTTGGCCTTTTCTTTCTTTTTGTCCTATAATATTTTTTCTTTTTTCCCCCGGAGGGTGATTCGAGATATTTTATCTCTTGTTCCTGGCGTTTTTTTTTTTTTCTGGTAACCGTGAATGCTGGTAGATATTAGATTTGGAAATATATATATATATATATATATATATTTAAGAACCCCTCCGCTTGGACAATTTTTAAGCGGAGTTTGACAGGTTTGAATTCAGAGATTTCCTTCACCTACACTAGTTGCCTCACCAAGGCTGAAGAATCCATTCTGTCCTACTATTTAACCACAGCTGGAAGGAGAATAATTGGATTCATATCTTTCCCAAGGGTATTAGTGTTATGTGAAATGCAATCAATCTCGTCCAAGATTTGAACTCGTGTCGCCGTGTCCATTTCCGACGACGATAACCATTACACCACAGGCACCCCCTAAAACCATACACAGTTGTTATATATGTATATATATATATATATATATATATATTATTATTATTATTATTATTATTACAGTGTATGGTTTTCACTGTCTCTCTTGGTGAGTTTGTGGCATACCAAATACGGTATAATTTGGTGAGTGCTCAGTATCAGTGATATAGCTATTATATCATAATAAATAGATATAAATTAGATTTTTTATAAATTTAACAGCATGGATGCTTATCTGTGACCACTGGTTTCATAGCGTCTTCATACAATAATCGTCTGGCAAATTGTCTTTGACACTCAGCATGAAACTAATGGTCACAGATAAGCATCTATACAATCAAATATATATAAAAACAATATATTTATATATATATATATATATATATATATATATATGTGTGTGTGTGTGTGTGTGTGTGTGTGTGTGTGCCAACCCAACCACTAGAGGGATACGAGACGTTCATAATTTTAAGCGGAATTTAAAACAACCTAATTCAAAGTTTTCCTTCTCCATGTTGAAAGCACTGGACAACTGTTTGCAAACTTATAACTAAAAGGAGAAGAAATTAATTCATACCTTTTACAAGGTTATTAGCCGGCTGTGAAATGAAAACAACCTTGTACAGGGTTTGAACACAGGTCGCAGTGTTTGTATATATATATATATATATATATATATATATATATCATGATGGTTAGAGTGTTCGCCAATGTCCCGGGAGACCTGAGTTCAATCAGAGATTAAGTCTTACCAAAGACTCAAAAAATGGTACTTGATGCTTCCTTGCATACCACTAAGTATTTTAAGATACAGAGAAAGGATAAAATGGAGCAATCCAGGGAAAGGAGTATCACCCTCCCAAACAACTTGGTGTAGTTGCTATCAAAAAGAGAGCCTTCGGGCCACCCTATGCTATGGTCACCAACTTACGTCTACCCAAGAGGATTAGAAATACGCATCCGCGTAATTATTATGACCCCAAGGGCAAGGATATGGATCTACCTTTTCTTTTTTTTTTTTTTAGTAGAGGAATTATATTGTGAATTAAATTACCATGACCAGAAAATCCAGCAAACACCTACGCACGACATACAAAAACACTGAACAGCTGTTTCAACCTAATTAGGTCTCATCAGCAGTGTATACCATGATCTCCATCGCTGGAGATCGAACCAGCTACCCCAGATTGCAGTGCCGAAAATCTACCAAAAAAAAAAAAAGAAAAGAAAATGAAAAAACAATGTAGAGTTAGAGTATGTTTACATTTTTTGCTGTTTTTTTTTATGATTATTGTTGTGTCTAATATGCTTGTAATTCTATCATTGTTTTAAGTTGAACTAGGATTTTTAATATTTCTGCGAATTGTTCTGGGTTGTTTTGTTGTATGTTAAGACATAATCAAAGGGTGTGTCTTTAATATGTTTTCAGAGGGATCTATTTCTTCCAATGGTATTTTGTTCGGCTAATTTTGTTTTTTGCAGGATAACCTTTCTGTTGGATAGTTATGTTTGATTTTTCTTGCTTAACCGCTTGAAGGCGATTGTTAGTGACAATAGTGCACATTCTACGTGCTAAGGTGTAAAGAAAAGATTTTATCAAGCATTTCAAATGGAGGCATTTATGTTTGTATGGGTTTGGGGGAATTATCTCTGATGATTTGGCCATTTGATTTTTAATGAGGATGTCTAAAAATGGTATTTTTTAAACTGTGTTTTTCGTGAATTTTATTTTAAAATGTAAGTTTTTCAGTAAGTTATGTTAATCATTACCCCCATGATCATTTCCAAAATATGAAACAGTTATCTTGGTATGTTTTCTTTATCTTAATATATTCTCTTTTTATATTGTAGCTATATTTCTCCTGTTATTTTAGATAGGTTTTCCTTTACCTATGTGTTGTATAGTGGCTCGTACCACTTGACTTCGGGTATCTCGGAGGAATAAAAGACGTGTTTCTTAAGCACAGTCAGAACAGAAAGATCTCAGTCAATAGTAAGACCAACTTCGGACTTAACACCAACAGAGCGAGACTTATAATATTTGTTGGACTGTACAACTTCAGTTAATAAACTGTTAACGCTTTTTCAATGTATATTTCTTCCTTACTATGATACAACTGTATGTCAAGGTTAGCGAGGTGTACTTTGATGCCATTTTGGTTGCCAAATTGTAAAGAGTTGTTATCCAGGATTAGTTCTATAATATTTTTGTTAAATCTTGAGTGTGAGGTTTCTGGGTAGTCGTCTATCAAAAATTACTCTTATTTACTTAGTCATGGCAGATATTATTAGATTAGTTTATGATGCCAAATTTAACCATGATTACAATGGGATTATTTATGGACCCCCACATATGGCCAAGCAAAAGCAGGACGACCAGCCCGAACTTACATACAGCAGCTAGGTGAGGACACAGGATGTAACCCAGAAGACCTGCCGGAGTAGATGAACGATAGGGAAAAGTGGCGAGAGATGGTCGGGGATGTCCGTGCTGGCGGCGCGACATGATGATGATGATGATTTTGTGTGTTATGGAGATAGAAAGGTAAATGTCATATTTAATACAATGTCTTATCTTAAAAACTAATAGTTGTTGTCGAATATCTATTAGTTTAGTGAGGCAGTTGGTGGAGCATGATAAGCCTGCAACTACAGGTGTAAATTTAACGACACCGACCTTCGGAATTTCTATGCTATCAGATGTTTTTGTATTTCTACAGCAATTTTGATTTCTCTGGACTTAAGAACTTTTGGTAATCAGAAAAAAAATTCTAGTTTTGGACTGAAGTTAGTTACGAAATCATTTTATTTTTTCAGATAATGTCTCATGATAAATTGTGTATAATTTTGAAATTGTTCATATTCACTGATTTTCTAGGTGTGAATTAATTAATTCATAGTTAGTCTCATCCTTCATTATTTCCTGGATTTACTTCTGCAATATGGTTTACTTAAAATAACTACCGTTCTTCCCTTGCCGGCTTGTTTTTTTTTTTTTTTAATCATGTCGTCGTTTTGCTATATATATTTATGGCTTGTCTTTGTTTGAAAGGTTGTAATGTGCATTGGTTTCTTCTGATAAGTTTGTGTACCTGTATTGTTGTTTTTTTATAACTCAGTTAATACCTTTGTCCGGAAAGAAGAAATTTACGAAGATTTTTGCTTCGATGTGACACAAGGCCGAGTGAATGTGGCACCCAAGGAGACTCGAACTCACTCGTGAAGGTTTGTGTTCTAGCTTGCAAACCATTCCACCACCCGAGATGACTTCATCCGAGAAGTATTTGGATTTTTTTTTTCAACTTGGCAGTCGTCATTTTTTTTCTCTTTGCACTGGCATTTCATTATCAATCTAAATTTTCCTTCAAATTCTCTGGGGTCCCTTTTTAATTCTCCTTGATTGTTTTTTGGTTTGAGAAAAGATCTAGTTTTGATAATTCTGATTTTTTTATCTAATATAAATTATAACCCAATTGCCGTGATGGTCGAATGTATTAATTATTTTATTCTGTGATTTGGCTGGGCAGTAACTTTTTCAGTTAGCCGTTAAGTTAGCTAATATCTTTGAGCTGAAATGTAAGTCAAATTAGAAAGTTCAAGCGATTACACCCACGACCAAGAAACGGGACCTGTTAATACTACACAGGAAGACCAAATGTAAACAAACTAGATTCATGTCTTGTCACAAGTTTGATTGAGTAAATAAAAAACACAGTAAAAATTTAGGGACACGTGTGAAATGACGCAATATCTTAGCAAGATGACATCACATCAACAATATCCTGAATTTAGATATTTAGATATATAAGAATTAGTGAATTTTAAAAAGGTGTCAGTTGTCAACTGTTAGTCACAAGTTGTCGTTCAGAGAGCTCCGTTCGTGTCAGAGGATCTCAGTATGTCTCTGTTCATAGAACCATACAGATTTTCTCTCTTTTGTGCTACAGTATACAGTCTGAACTATATATATATATATATATATATATATATATATATATATATATATATATATATATATATATATATATATAATATTCAATCTAGTAAATCCAGAATAGGGAATAATTCAAAATCGGACAAATAAAATATTCAAAAATAGAATATTAAATTTAAATATTCCTGGTAAAGAGCTCAATTGAAAAAAATCCACACAGCAAATAAAGGAGTTATCAAATACCATTTCATATGTATATCTATATATATGTATAAGGATACTTAATACTTCCTTGCTTAACACTTAACATTATAAGGTTCGGATAAAGGGTAAGCGTATAATCCTGGGAATGGAGTAGCGCCCTCACCTCCATCTTAGTGTAGCAGCAATTGAAAAGTTACCCGTCGGGTCGCCCTCGACTACGATCAGCCAACTTATATACATGTGTGTGTGTGGGGGGGGCAATCTACCTTATGAAAAACTAAAGGAATATTGATATTTCATATCAGATAATTAATCAAAAACTTTAAGAAACAAATACATGCAGAAAAACTAAAATTGATATACAATGAATGCGATTTCTAAAGATTTAGGCATAGATAAACACGAAATGGAATGCAATTCCATTAAGATCCTTCTTTCATTGCCGAACGTTTATTTCACAAAATATTAAACAACAGTCAAAAAATTATACGAATTACTTGTGAGTGACTTATTAAAAATATAGATGTTCAATAAACAAATGTTTTCTCAAAACCAATATTTGATTTTAATAATAGAGTGAATTAAATGTTTTGCCGTATTTTGGTGCCTACTAAGTTTTTTTGCGTATATTACCAGACCGCAGCAGTGTAATGTTTTCTCTTCGACATAGCACCATCTCGAATTTCTATCAGTTTTACATTACGCAAGTAAGTTGTTTTTGAAACGATAAGTTTAATTCTGACCACAGCATTCCATACAAAACTTGTCATTCGAAACCCGATAGAAAGATAAGTAGAACGATTTACCTGTGTCATAGAAACGCTATCAGATTCTAGGGTAGTAGATAAAATAAATAACGAATTGCGCTTTTCTTCCCCCAACAACGGCCTTACACTCAAGAGGGCCGCGGGAAAATACATGGCCAAATTTATCGACTGTCAGCGAATCAAAACTCTGAACTGCCCCCAACTGAACTAACTTATATGTTTATATAATATATATATATATATATATATATATATAATGCTTCAATAGTTGTATTTTACTATCTTATATCTAAATAATTAATTACCTCATCCTCTAATGATATAAGTACGCGTGTCTTTCACTTTCCAGTCTAACGCCATTACTGAAAACTTCCAACCATGTCCATCAGTCGATCCTCGGCTTACGAAGTGTTTATTTTCAAACATCCGGTCTAAAACACCGAGTTAAAAAAAAACAATCTATTTTGACATGTGCCGATATCCTGGACGTCGTATGTGCACGCATACGACCTTTTCTATGCGACCTACACTTCTACTAAAACTTTTATAAACAACTTACAATACTTTGTTATAAATAAAATAATTAACTAATATTATTTATTATGATCTTTATCTTATAGTTGTGGTTGGTAGTTTTATTGTAGGTGGTACGCTGATACGTTGTGTATTGCATTGCTCCGTCTGTGAAAACCTAATCTCATTCGGGAACTTCTGGTTTACCAGTTCGAACTGGAATATAAACCCTCAAAAGCAACCAAAACCATTTGTTGAGTGAAAGGTTGTTCGCTGATTGTTTTGTTTTACGGCGTATCAACCCTTTTCGGTTCTTTTACGGCCAAATTGAATTTTAAACAATTCAGTTAAGAAAAAGTATAGATTTTTAAAAAAACAGTTAAATGTCAAAACAGTTCTATTTCAAACAATTGAATTTAGCATAAGTACAGAGTTTCACTGTCAAAATAGTTCTATTTCCAACAATTCAGTTTTGAATAAGTACAGAGTTTCACTGTCAAAAACAGTTCTATTTCCAACAATTCAGTTAATAAACTGAATTGTTGATAACTGAATAAGTAGATAATTTAGTTCTATGAAAACAGTTCTACTAACAACAATTTAGTTTGGCATAAATACGCAGATTAGTTATATTTGACCCATTGATCGGACCCTATCACTTGCTACCACTTTGGGTTAGAGTGGACCTGGGAGTGATGGCAATGAGGAAGTACTCCACAATCCCCAATGCTCCACCATTACTGGAATCTCACAATCAGATTGTTTAATGTCATATCCAGGACTCTTGTTTAAAGGTATCACTTCTCTGCAGAGAAGCAGCCGGTGTATTCTATATCCCAGCGTACAGGGTAATTTAATGAAAAATTTCAGAAGCTATTGATAACAGGACAGTAACTAAATGGTTGAAGTACTTTCGTTCGGGTTACAAGAACCCTGATCAAGTTCGAGTAGGCCTAAAAAGCGTGAGGCAAATCTGGTGAGTAGCTATTGGAGAGTATCAGGCAAGCCTAACAGTCAAATCCATATTTACCCAACCCCACCACTCAGTCAAGATATGACACAAGGTCAATCTTTAAGCGGAGTTTAACAAGTTTGAATTCAGAGTTTTCCTTCTTCTAGATTTGTTGCCTTACCAAGGCGAAAGAACTCAGTCTGCCCTACTATTTACCCATAGCTGGAGGGAGAATAATTGGATTCATACATTTCCCAAGGCTTTAGAGCTATATGAAATGAAATTAGTGTCGTCCGGGATTTGAACACGTATCACCGTGTCCATTTCATACGACGATAACCATTACACTATGGGCACCTCCCGAACAGTCTAGTCAACAGTTTAATATGGTTTGTCATAAAAAGACCGTTGATTTGAACATCACATTACAAATAAATATCAAATCTTTTCACTCAACCAATTATATAACAGGGAAGAGTGTCTCTGGTGTAGTGGCTAACGTGCTAGACAAAGATATCATCGTAACCAAGTTCGAAACCTAGTCTAGCTAATGCCTTTAATTTCGGATTAATACCCTTGTGGAAGACATGGACCATTTTATCACCGCCAGCTGTTGGTTAAACAATACCACTTCAGCTATGGTCGTTTTGGTATTAAATAACTCATGAGGTTTGAGATAAGAAACGAAACAAAATATCGTATATAAGAGAATGGTTGGTTTGTTGGGTTTCATGGCATATCAACCTTTATAGGTTATTTAACGCCAAATGCAGTTTTATGTAAATAATCTGTTCTATTGAAAACAGTTTAGTTTAGCATAAGTACACAGTTTAATTGTCAAAAACATTTCCATTTCAAACTATTCAAGCAGTTATAAGTAACAATTCAGTTAAATATAAATACAGTTAATATCGAAAAACATTTCTATTTCAAATAATTCAGTTAAGCATGAGAACGCAGTTTAAATGTTAGTACGGTTAATTGTCAAAAACATTTCTATTTCAAGAAATTCAGTTTACTCAAACAATTCATTTTAGCATAACTATGCTCTAGTTCTATTTAACCCATAGATAGGGCCCTATCAGGTGCTACCACTCCGGTCCTGAGTGGACCTGGGAGCGATGGCAATGAAGGGGTACTCCGCATTCCCCAAAGCTCCAGCACTGCTGGAACCTCACCATCAGATTGTTTAGTGTCATAACCAGGACACTCGTTAGGGGTGGTCTTACCCCTCTGCAGAGAAGCAGTCGGTGTATTCTACAGGCCCAGGCGACTGGGCCATATATAAGAGAAAATGAGACGAAAAAATGTCGCAATGATAAAAGTGGCTCGTGATAAGAAAAACTGAAAACTTCTCTATCTCTAATCTTCAAAATATGGCCTTATTTTTGAAAGGTGTAAAATTAAATACTTCTAAAATTTATCAACTTAAAGTGTAATCTATAAATCTTTTCGTTTGCTAAAATTTGTAACTCCATTATTTCTTGGAGTATTTCTAAAAACTTTGAAGTTTTTAGTGAAATCAACTTTTTCTTCTCTTAGTGAATTCTAAAGTCTGTCCAATTGCCGTTTTAGATAAAATCTGTCTACTTTCCCTTGGAGGTATTTGTAAAGCCTGCCAAGCGACATGGTGCCATTTTCTTTTTGAAGTTTCCCATTCACACCGACATTCGCATATCCCCCACCGACTTCCTCATCCTTATCTGTGTATAGGTTGGTCCTATGAATAATTCACAGCTATTTCTCACATGCACTCCTATTGCCTACACTGCTTGACAAGACAACATTTGATTGTATCCCGAAACTTCCTTCTTCTTCTTCTTCTTCTTCTTCTTCTTCTTCTCAAAACTCCTTTATTCTCCCCTTCTTCTTCTTCTTCTTCTTCTTCTTCTTCTTCTTCTTCTTCTCAAAACTCCTTTATTCTCCCCTTCTTCTTCTTCTTCTTCTTCTTCTCAAAACTCCTTTATTCTCCCCTTCTTCTTCTTCTTCTTCTTCTTCTTCTCAAAACTCCTTTATTCTCCCCTTCTTCTTCTTCTTCTTCTTCTTCTCAAAACTCCTTTATTCTCCCCTTCTTCTTCTTCTTCTTCTTCTTCTTCTTCTTCTTCTTCTTCTTCTTCTTCTCTCAATAACCATTTCTCAAAACTCCTTTATTCTCCCTTTCTTCTTCTTCTTCTTCTTCTTCTTCTTCTTCTTCTTCTTCTTCTTCACATTGAACAAGCACTTCCAAATACTCAATAGGCACATATGTTAAAATAATTCGATCAACATGAACCATCCGTATCAATAATTCGATGTGTTGAGTCTGTATTGTTTCACGTGGACCATAACGCAAATTTATGGGCTTTGCAGTAATAAAGAATGATGGAACTTTTCTGACCTTAAGCTGTGGTGATGCCATAATCAGCTTACTGATTCCTTCTTTAGAAGCCTCTGTTACTTGTCTTTGGTAATTCCTGTTGCTGTTGTTTTTTTTTTTGTATGTGTTTTTTTCACCCTTTTTTCGAGTTCTTTGTTAGTGTAGTGGGTTCGATCATCGCAGATTTTTGCATGATGCATATCTCCAATAATCACAGAATCTCTTCATGGAACGTCTCAGTTAAATGTGAGAGATTACTTGCCAGTGTCCTTCTCCTTTTCAGATAAAATCAATAGTAATTAGAATAAGAATTGACTCATTTGAACTAATATATACGATTTTGTATGATGTCTCTAGAATAAACCATGAAAAAATACTGAATGTTAAGCTAAGTACTTTCTATGTTACTCAAATTCTAATGTTTTCAACAAGTTTGCTTTGTAACAGTGGCATAATAATTTTGACGTAGATATATATTTCAAATGCTCAATATGTAAAAAATATCCACATATCAGTGGATTTTTTGGCTTATATCTACGAATGTCAAAGCCTTGTAATATATCTTACAATTTTATTTTATCAGAGAGAGAAAATTTCCATATGGTCGTTTACCTGTCTATAGCAGTTAATTCTTTATCTATTTGAGTGTTGACATGGTTTTAAGTAAGTGAGAAACAGCTACCGAGGTACATTAACCCTGTTTGCCAGTTTCAGAGGCTTGTCATTCAAGGAGAGTGAAACACAGGAACTCTGTTCATGTGCAGATCAATGTCTCCTATGACTGCATAGCCGAAATTCGAATTCTCCTTTGTCGGAGGTGTGTCAGCATTATTGTACTGTTGGGCCACCGGTACTCTAAAAAAACGCCTGAAAGAAAAGCTGGATGGGAACATCACATGGATGCTGTAAAAAATCCTGGAAGCAGCAACCTACAAAATGGTTGGTGAACGACCACTTACATCTCATCTCACAAAACATCCAAGTAAACGAGCAAGGCATGCTGGGTGCTGTTTCAAATGCTACAACTAAGTCATGGGCGACGTTATCTTACAGTTTACAATGCATAGACGTGCCAGTTTTGATAGACTAACCAAGAATTACATTCATCAGTTCCGTGCGAATACTAGATGTTGCCAAGAGGACTTTTTTAAAGGGATGGCTGATAGGGACATATGGTATGTGTGTGTGTGTGTGTGTGTGTGTGTGTGTGTGTGAGAGAGAGAGAGAGAGAGAGAGAGGAGGGAGAGAATCTAGGGAATCTGTGTAAATATTTTTAAGAGTATAGTCGCCTTCTTAATTGTATCGTCACATGATAACAATAATTAGTTATAGTTGTCTCCCTTTAGTCGAGGGTGACCAGAAGGCTCCCTTTTCAATAGCTACTACACCAAGGTATAGTGGAGGGCGCTACTCTTTTCACTGGATTGCTCCACTTTACAGTGTCAGTGGGTTTACACCACATTAAGTCTTTTCCACTTGAGCTTGTACTGGAAAACAAAGGTTCAGACTCCTGTAGAAATTAACGACAACCTGCGTCTTTGTACATTTCACTCATTCTTCTATAAACGTCATACGGTTTCCATTTCTCAGGCATTCAAAACTGGATGACAAGCTTCTGTTCAAGTCTGGAGAACTCTTAACAGCCTCCGATAATATTTTTCTAAGATTAGAATAATTTTTGCTGTAAATATCTACCAAAAAAAGCAAATTTTACATTTATGGAAAGAGAATTCTGAAAAAAGATCTTTTTTTCAAAAATATTTTCTTAATCATTGAGGGACACTCATATTTTTCTTTCCTCAAAAATAGGATAAATATACTATTTATCTCACAAAACTGCATGGGTGTCCTCGTGGTGTAATGGTTAAAGCGATGAACTGCGGAATCGTAGTACGCGAGTTCGTACTCCAGTCGCGCTATTACGTTCACTTTCGGGCAAATACCCTTGGGAAAGGTATGAACCCCCTTATTCTCCCTCCAGCTATGGGTAAATAGTAGGACGGACTAGGTTCTTCAGCCTTGGTGAGGCAACTAGTCTAGGAGAAGGAAAACTCTGAATTAAAACCTGTTAAACTCCGCTTAAAAATTGACCTTGTGTCATATCCTGCCCGAGCAGAGGGGTTGGTTAATTGTATCTCACAAAACTGCATTTTCGTTTTTTCCCCCTTCAAGGTTTTTTTTATTTACTTTGTTTTTCTTATAATTTGGCAACACATTTAATTTCTTATGTATGTGCAACTGTAATCGACGAAATTTTAAAATAGAAATAAGAATCAATTAAGACTTGTTGTGATTTAAATTGCTGCAATTAATCTCTTTGTTCTCCGTGAAGATTTAATCAACATCTGATTTGTATCAAGTATTTTTGTGAACACATTTATTTGCATAAAAACAGGACAGTATATTAAACCCCAACCCGCAAAAAAAAAAACTATGTTAACTTAGATACATTTGACTACACTCACACGGAGAAATATAATCTGAAAAAATATCATTATATGACACATATGTTAGAAACGAGTATAAAGTTAGACAGTAACAAGAAACTAGACAGGAATTAATAAAGCGAGGAAGTAGTCTAGAAAGAAAAGAAGACGTAGCAAAGAGTCGGAAGTGCAATGAATAGGGAATTGTGCAAATTCTTAGGGATCAAACACGCAAATTTAAGTAATTTTATCCTTGAAAATAAGGGGGTGTAATGGTTAAAGCGAAGGATTGCGGAATCGTAGTAAGCGAGTTCGAACTCCAGTCGCGCTATTACGTTCACTTTCAGACAAATACCCTTGGGAAAGGGCATGAACCCCCTTGTCCTCCCAGTTATGGGTTAAATAGCATCCTCTTCTAGAAGGATGGCTTTGGCATTGAATAACCCAAGAAGGTTGATACACCATTAAAACAAAGAGACCAAGCCTTGAAAATAAGATACATCAGGAATATTGACGTCTGTACAGATCAAGGAATAAGACTGTATCTGCAGGTATAAAAAAAAAAACAGAAACATGTAGCAAGTTAGTCAGACGCAAAAGACTGGACAGAAAGTAATGTAGCCTGGAGAGAATAGAAGACGTAGAAAAAAAAGAATAGGGACTGCATTAAATAGAAAATTGTGCGAATTTCTAAAGGATCAAAGGGCAACTTTATCATATCATATTTACCAACCCCTCCGCTCGGGCAGGATATGACACAAGGTCAGTTTTTAAGCGGTGTTTAACAGGTTTGAATTCCCAGTTTTCCTTCTCCAAGACTAGTTGCCTCACCAAGCCTGAAGAACCTAGTCCGTCCTACTATTTACCCATAGCTGGAGGGAGAATAATTGGATTCATACCTTTCCCAAGGGTATTAGTGCTATGTGAAGTGCAATCAGTCTCGTCCATGATTTGAACTCGTGTCGCCGTATCCATTTCCTGCGAGGATAACCATTACACCACGTACACCTCCACAAAGGGCAAATTTATGAGTGCTTAATAAATTTGTCCTTTGCATAAGATACAATCTGAGTGATCAAATCGTAAAACTGAGTCTGCAGGTTAAAAAAAAAAAATACAACGAACCCATTATTTTGGGAAAAGGGCAGAAATGTTGGATACACTGTTAATTATTCTTATTAAAAATCGTCTTCAATCCACGTGCGAGTTGTTATTTAAAACGTGAATGAAGCTTATATTTTTCAGATGTTCAAAAGTATGAATTTACCTAACCTCTCCACCATGGGCGGAATGAGTGAAAAAATTCATTTTTTAGGGAGTACATCTGGTTTGAATTCATACTCTTCCTTCATGCATACTGGTTGCTTTAGTAAGGCTGAAGACTGGATCCTGGTTTACTACTAACCCATAGCTGTAGATGACAAGAGAACTATTCATGCCTTTACCAAGATGTTAACACAAAATGAAATGCAACGAGCCGGGTCCAGGATTTGAATCCAAGTTGCCGATTCCATTTAACAACTACGCAACTATTACGCTAAAGGTACCTCCTTCTTTTTCACATTTTATATTTTACTAATTTTAAAAATCGTTTCACCTTCCGTTTTATAATTTCTTTTTTTATTTTCTGATCATTTCCCATTATTCTTTTTTATTACCAATATTTATTTCCTCTTTCCGATTTGCATTTTTCAATTTTTTTAAAACTTTTAATTCACATTCTTTATTCTAATCTAATTTTTTTTTACTCCTGCCTTTAAATCTCATTTTTAACATAAAGTTGATAGTTTACTGACAAGGAAAGTGACCGAATGAATTTTCATTTTGAACGTTGTGGTCAACGGACTTCTATCGGTGTTTAAGTACTTGGATCCCATTAGTCAAAAAAGTCAACAGTTGAATTAACGTCATACTTTCAAATTTTCAGCCCACCCTCTCCTCGTATACTTTTTTTTTTTTTTTTGCAAAAGATTTTCTTCGTAAACGTTTCTTCTTTTCTTTATTTATTATTTCTTTCTCTTTCTTGCTATCTGTTCTTTTTATACCTCTCTCTTTTTTTTTTCTTTCACAAAATAAAGTTTACCCTTTTGCTCAAGAATATACCGTACTTTTGTCCCTAAATGCAATTTATAAGCCCAAACCCCTTTCGTCTTCCTACTGTAGACATTTACCATAAAACCTTTCGAGACACCCCTTACTTTATTTTTTTGTTCTTTCTTTTTGTTTCTCGTCAATGGTGCTCCTGCCTTATTGACTATTGCCGCAAATAAATAAATAAAAACTTCTCTTTACTTACTTCTGTACGTGATGTGTCAAACGCGAACATGACCTGAATTATTTGGCCATTGTCTCTTCCTGACGCAATTACATCAATAAGACCTTCATGATATGTGGTGAACACGAAGAAGTGACGGCTTCGCTTTTACAAGGCACTCACCATGCATTATTGTCTGATGCAATAAGTTGATGCGTTCCCGTTCAAAATCTAAGTTTTCTTTGTTCTCTCAAAAATTACACCCCCCATATATATATATATATATATATATATATATATATATATATATATATATATATATATATATATATTATAAAAAAGGAAATTTTTAATTCTAATTTCACTAAGATGATGAATTTTTTAAAAATCCACGTTTTGGATAATATTATGGTTTGAAATAAAAGTAGATACATCTTTTATGGCACTTTTTTTTATTATGGGTATGATGTAACGTTTTCAAACAATCAAAATTAAATTTGTCATTAGTTTCTTCATAGAAAAGATAAATTAAAAAAACTACTTAGAATCAAAATGAACATTAAGTCTTTGAAGACAATTAAGAATTCTTTTAGCAATAAAATAACAATATCCACATTTAATTTAATGCTAGAATTTACGATATATATATATATATATTATATATATATATATATATATATATATATATATATATATATATATGTGTGTGTGTGTGTGTGGTTACTGAAGTTAGAAATGGACACAGTGACCCGACTTCAAATCCTGGATGAGGCTGCTTACATTTTGCAAAGCGTTTTACCCCTTGGGAAAGGTATAAGTCCAACAATTCTTCCTCCATGTCTTGATAAAAGGTATATTACACTGGGCTCTTTAACTTTGATATGTAAACCAGTCTTGGAGAAGGAAAACTCTGATTTGAAAACTGTTAGATTCCACTTAAAATTGACCTTGTCCTGCATCCTCCACGAGCGGAGGTGTTATATATATATATATATATATATATATATAGAGAGAGAGAGAGAGACAGAGACAGAGACAGACAGACAGACACTCAGAGAGAGAGAGAGAGAGAGAGAGAGAGAGTGAGATAAAGACAGAATGGATGTCAAACTGTAAGTTTGTGCATCTCACTGAAGTTTACTATGCACTTGATTTCGACTTATAATATTTACGAGGGTCATGCAATAAAAAGGAATTCTATCTGTCTACTATCTCTCTATCAATCTATCTATGATGACAATTTTTATATATAAAGGGAACTAGTTGAGAAAGCATTTGATTTTTCATAATTTTTTTCTATAGATATATATTTTGCATTGTTTGGTATTAGTCTATTATATAATTATTTGCGTTGAATCTGTTCAAACTGGCGATAAGTCAAACAAAGCTTTCGACTTGAAGATGCACCAGTCATCCAATTTCTTGTAGCTGATAAGTACAAACCCTGTGTAATCTACAAAAGAATGTGTGATGTTTACGGAGAAACAAGTTATAGTCAAAAACAGTTTTACAGATTGGCTAAGAATGCTTTTACTACAACAAGTCTGAGTTTAAAAGAAGGTCCATGGAGTGGAAACATACTGACTCTCCGGTAAAGAAAAAAATTCGGATGCAGCGGCCAGGAAAGCGAGTCATGCTGATCATATTCTAGGATATTAAAGAATCTATAACAAAAGATTTCTTTGAAAAAGGTGCAACTGTAAATAGTGCTTTCAATTACATATTATACACCTACTTTATTAAATGATCATCCTACTTTAAAAAATGCATCTCCAATGCCTTTTTAACTCAGCAGAATCACATAGAAATAGTAAATACAAAATTATTTTGTTCGTTGTATGTTTACTACATAGTCAGTTAAATATCAGCTATTAGCCAGTGAGGTTTTGCTCTGTTTGGTTCATTTGTTTAATGAAATGTCAATTTTTTCTGTGTTACTAAATACCAATTTTTTTATTTTTTTATTTATTTTTTTTTTTTTGACCAGCTCGAACGTACATTCAGCAGCTATGTGAGGATACAGGTTGTTGTCCTGAAGACCTACCTAGGGCGATGAACTATAGGGAGTAGTGGCGAGAGAGGGTCAGGGATATCCGTGCTGCCAGCACGATATGATGATGATGATGATGAAATACCAATATTTAACCCATGGCTTGGGGAGGGATATATAAGGTCCATACCTTTCGAATATCGCGTTTAAGTTTAAATTCAGTTCTGGGTTTATACCCGGAGGAAAGTTATCTGTTCCCTTTCTAACACTCTTCTAAAGGTCTCAGAAAGATATAAGGACAAGGAGCTCCGAGATTTGGTTGGGCCACCAGCAGGATGCGCGATAACGTCAATGATGAGCATCGCGACCCACTAGACCCTCGATTCATGTTCAAGGTATGAGAAGGCATACATGCCGGATTCACTAACACTAATCCTGTCGAGAATGTATCGATTGAATCAAAGTCCAGCAGTTGGCTCATTAGGATCGCATTGCACTAATTGAGCTGATGACCAGCATAGGTCCAGTAGCCTGACCTTCCTCTCCCTAAATGCCCTCTATAAAAAGAACTTGAGTCAAATCCATTTTTGTGGGAGACAGAGACAAATAAAAGGTTTTTACGATGTCGCAGTCCAGCACTTAAGCCATTACGTCACAGAGACTCTCCATCTTTAGCTAATAAATAATGAAAAAGCACTCTACGTTTTTAGAAAATATCGAAGACCAGGAAATATTTTGTTCATAGACCCTCGCCCTGATCATCTAATCGGAGTTGTTGTCCACGTCTTTAACTTTTGTTTTATCACATACCTATATCCATAAAACATATTGTTTTAATATGTATCATGATTTTGTCATATGTATATTTTGTCCCTTGTTTCGTTTTTTGGGGTGTTTTGGTGGAGGTATTTTCTTTGGCTTTTTTTGTTTTTTTATTCAAAGCCTGAATCTTTTTGACTGAAAAGCGATAAAGTTTCCAAACGTGATATGATTTTTTAGACGAAAAAATGATGCGTAATAAAGTTCTTATTATTTTCGCGGACTGATTTGAATAGATCATGGTAATGGCCGGCTAGAAATATGAAGCAGTAGATAGCTTGATATATATATATATATATATATATATATATATATATATATATATATATATATATATAATCCATGGAAAATAAATATAAAATGAATATATATAAATCTAAATATATAAAATATTTAAATGAAATATTTGAATAATTAAAATATATATAAATTAAATATATAATTAAATGTATATATATATATATATATATATATATATATATATTTATTTATTAGTGGGTAGAGTGTTTACCAATGGTTCGGGAGACATGGGTCCAATCCCAGACTTTAAAAATTGCACTTGATACCTCCTTGCTTAACACTCAGGAATAAGGTACGTATCAAGGGTAAAGTGGAGCAATCCAGGGAAAGGAGTTGCTATTGGGGTAGTAGCTATTGAAAAGTGAGCCTTCTGGTTGCCCTCGACTACTGTTGACAACTTTACATTTTATTATTATATAATAGCTCTATGCTAGATATTGAGCCCTCTCTCTATAATATTGCACTTGCTTCGACACATACCCACAAAGTGATTTAGTGACAAACAACACTCTTACAATATATATATCTCTCTCTCTCTCTCTCTATATATATATATATATACTGATTAATATGCTCATGTCCAGTTTCGATATTTTGGACATATACTACACAATCAAGTACAATTACCCTAAGCAGAAAAGCAATTGGTTTGGAAAATATTGGATCATTCCAGACACCCAAGATAACTCTGTGATATTTTTTCTAAAATTGCAAAAAATTATACATTTTAAAATCCAAGATAGTTAAATGTTGATTGGTTGGTTTCGGTAATCGTCCGGAAGACCTGGGTTCAATCCTAGGTCACGTCATACCAAACACTTTAAAAATGGTACTTGATACCTACTTGCTTAACACTCGGAAATATAAGGTACGTATCAAGGGTAAAGTTGAGCAATCCAGGGAAAGGAGTAGCGTCCTTACACCTCGGTGTAGTAGCTATTGAAAGGGAGCCTTCTGATCGCCCTCGACTAAGGTCCCCAACTTTACTACTTACTTAACACTTGTTTTGATTTAAGAATTTTCATTATCCTAAACTAGTTACTATAACAAGACGAAAGAGTCAAAACTAATCTACTATTTCCCCATAGCTGGATGAAAGATGGAGCCATACCTTTTCCCAAAGAAGTAATACGAATGGAAGCGAAAGTAGTCTCGTTCAGTTAGTAAACCCAGCTCACCGATACTATTTCCTATGACGATAAATTTATACTAACCAAAAGTGCTGTTAATGACACGTATTCTTATCATTATTGGTTAATGAGATAATTAGAATATTATATAAGCCGGCCGATTTTTAGCAGTCAGTCAGTTCAGAGAGTCGGAAGCAGAAAGTCGCAGTTGGTCGGATAGTTTCTCGCCCAGAGATGACTACCCGGTTGGGGTGACAGAGTGAAGTAATGACGTCGGTGTTTTGATTGTTTGTCGACTACGAATGGAAACTCCGGCGTTTCAAGTAAGATGACTTAATCCTTTCACTCTATTTCTCTCGTTATTTGTTGATTGCTTTGTGAAACGTTACAGTCAGAAAATAGATTTTTGTATTCGAAGCAAGTGAGTCCGACTTGTATTTTGCGAAATGTAACATCTATTCATTTTGGGTCTCGTAGGTTAACATACGAGGATCATTAAATAAGTTTCCAGACTTTTTTTCATATGGGCACTTTTATTGATAGTACACACATGAAACTCTAGTTCCCCTGGAAGTAATCTCCTCCGGCTGCAATACACTTGATGTACCGTTCCAACAACTTCTTGAAGGCCCCATGGAAGTCCTCTTGAGTGAGTGTGTCAATGACCTGATGGGATCTCTTCCTGAACTCCCTTAAAACCTCAACATAGTAACCCTAACCCTAAACCTTTGGCCAATCAACTCTGGTGTTCTGACTTCCTTACTCCTCCTACACCTCTCATTAACCCTCACAGACTCCCTGCCTTCCTTGAATCTCTTATGCAACTCAAAAACTGATGCTCGATTAATGCAAGATTGCCTAAAAGCAGTCTGAAGCATTCCATACTTTTCTGTGGCATTTTTTTCAAGTTTTAAACAGGATTTTATTGCATATCGTTCTTCTAAAGTGTCCTCTCGTCCCGATTGCATTTTTGAAATTCACCATCTGTGGTGTAATGGTTAAAGCGATGCACTGCGGAATCGTAGTACGCGAGTTCGTACTCCAGTCGCGCTATTACGTTCACTTTCGGGCAAATACCCTTGGGAAAGGTATGAACCCTCTTATTCTCCCTCCAGCTATGGGTAAATAGTAGGACGGACTAGGTTCTTCAGCCTTGGTGAGGCAACTAGTCTAGGAGAAGGAAAACTCTGAATTCAAACCTGTTAAACTCCGCTTAAAAATTGACCTTGTGTCATATCCTGCCCGAGCGGAGGGGTTGGTAAATAGTACCATCTGTGACAATCAGGCTTTAGTAGGGTGTATTCCAATTATGCTGTAGCTGTTCATTTGAACCTGAAATCGAAAAAAATTGGTCAGTCATTTCATAAAATAAATAGCAATAACATACTGAATTTTCAGGAGTTTATGACAATTTTAAATCCCTGTACAAAAGACTCTGGATACTTATTGACTGCACCACGTATATATGTATATATATATATATGTATGCATTATATAGTCAGTTACAGATATATATATATATATATATATATATATATATATATATATATATATATATATATATAGTCAGTTTCGGATATCTCCTCATGGACTCCCTGCCTTCCTAGAATCTCATGCCACTCAAACAATGATGCTCGATTCATGCAAGATGGTCGAAAAGCAGTCTGAAGCATTCCATACGTTTCTGTGGCATTATTGTTTTTCCAAATTTAAACCAGAATTTTATTGCATATCGTTTTTCTAAAGTGTACTCACGTCCAGATTGCTCTTTTGAAATTCACCAGCTGTGACAATCAGGCTTTAGTAGGTTGTATTCCAATTGCTGCTGTAGCTGTTCATTTTAACTTGAAATCATAAAAATTGGTTAGTCATCTCATAAGATGTATAGCAATAACATAATGAATTTTCAAGAGTCTACGACAATTTTAAACGCCTGTACAATAAAGTTTGGAAACTTATTGAAGGAACCACGTATTTAAATTATATCAGTGTGCGTTGTGTTACCTCATTGTATCTGATTTCGAAATGTTGCAATGGTCAAACATTTTGGTGTTAGCTCGTATTCTGAAATCATTGAAGAATATGTTTTTTTTTGTTTTCTTAATGGGTTTTATTTGATTCGATTTGATTTCTTTGTTTAATGGTATGCCAACCTTCATGGGTTATTTTATTCTAAAGTCATCCTTGTAGAAGAAAAGTAGATGAGCTATTGAAACAAAAGATGAAAGTGGGTAACGAGGTTAGTGTCTTTCTCAAGAATATTGGTCCGAAAGTGAACGTAATAGTTCGACTGGAGTTCGAACTCGCTTTGAACAATATCAAAGTTCAGTACATTAGCCACTACACCACAGGGATTACCTCTTTTGTTTTTTTGGGGTTTTTTTTTTTTGTTTTTTGGAGGGGTATAGTCTCGGTTGATAAACAACCCAATTGATGTCACGTTCATTTTAAAGAAATATTGGTTTTCCACAGATTTTGACTGGAACTACAAAACTACGAGTCAGCTCAATAAATAGAAACGAAAACCAATTCCATTATAAACACGAATTGTCGTTTTTCTTGGGGACAGTTTCTGTCGATCTAATTAAGGGGCAGTCTGTGTAACACAAAGCTGTTCAGCCTGAATTAAATAAGACTTAATTGTAACAGAGGAATTGCAGACGAAGACTTAGTTGTTTATTCTATTCAGGCTCTAAAAATCGACCCCTAAGTCTGCAATGTTCTTATAGTGAACAATTATAGTGGGCCGGGTGGGAACTTCAGTACTACAACAGAAGGACCTCTGACTTAGGTCGCAAGTCTGTCTCCAGATTGGTTCTTTGAATATATAGGGATATAGCTTCCGGAAAATAAACCCAACACTTCGCGCAGACCTCCCAAAAATAATAACTTTATCAAACTTAAGACCCTTGCCGACTCATCTGAAAGTGTACTGGTACTGAAAGTTTCCTATTAATTTTACTTTAAACAGTGCATTTGGTCTGATATTAAATTTTTGCAATGCTGTCTGAGTTCAGCATAGTTTTGTGACTAACTGAGCTCCTCACTAGGCGTTTTGCTAATTTTAAAAGGAAATCTATAGACTGCAGAAGTCTCTGGTCGGCTATACAAAACGAACCGTAGAATAAAATTGTATGTCTGACTTTATTGATGGCAATTTCTCCCAGTGGGAGGTGAGAATAACATTTATTTCTTCAGAATAAATTAAACAAACCCTAACAAAAGAGGACAATTGTCAGACAAAGCATAAGTCAATTGTATAGTCTATTCTGTATCTAATTTCTTCTTGAAACCAATTATAGTGGACGATGTGTGAACGCAACCGTCACTGACATACGCCGCCATTTGTCTATCTTTTCAACGCCCGAATGTTAATTTGAATATATAGAGCATGATTTCCAAAAATGAATATCCCGGTTCATCTTATTAACCTCCTGTTACATATACAGGGTCCACGATGCAGAATCTAAAAACACGAAACTTTACAAAATTGGTACCGGTACGAAACTTTTTATTACCTTTGAGTTTAAAGGTTTTTCGACATGAGGATAGAGAGACACAAACTTTCTATGCTGACTACTTTTACATCTTCAGATTTCAACCCAACCAACGCGCGGCGCCCGTAGCGCACAAAGTCGTCTGGCCTCGCCCAGCTCTGAAAGTCAACCTTCTTCTTCCGAGGCGGGAACTCAACTAACTACTTTTTCTCAAATCTCAGCCCACGCTTCAGGTGCGTGACGTCACCCAAATACCCTGGTCACAATTTCTATCTGGGATTTTTATTTTGACATCTCTGAATCACATATCCTCTCCGCACCCGCGTGAATACCTGCGTTAATGTTGCACCTAACTAACCCATGCCCTAAGCGAAAGGTTCTCAGCCTAACTAAACCGAAAAGCAAGATATATAAAATGAAATCTATCGGCAATTATATTACACTCTCAGAACTAAAGTATCTGAAAAAATGATGTGCTTGTAAATAAATCTCAGTCCATATGAGTGACGAATTCATGAGTTTATTAGCGACATTGAAAAAAAAAGACTCTTTCCTCAGGGTCATGAAATCATTCTTTTTCTATTTCATTACATATCAAAATCTGCCAACCTGCCTAACCTATTTACTTATCCTACTATATACTACGTATATAGTAGTACTAATCCCAGGTCGAGTCATACCAAAGACTGAAAAAATGGTACATGATGCCACCTTGTTTAACACTCAGCCTTATAAGGTACGGATCAAGAGTAAAGTGGAGCAAACCATGGAACTGTGTAGCACCCTCCCCTACACCTGAGTGTAGTAGCTATTGAAAAGGGAGCCTTCGGGTCACCCTTATCTAAGCTCGCCAAATATACATTATAGACGTATATCAATGTGCATAGGTATAAAAACACTAACTAGGCTCAAACTTACCAATTCAGTTTGGCAGTCCTCTTATCGCTGTGACTAAATTGCTGGACTTTGACATCGTAGCAAGCGGGTTCGAACTTCATTTGAGCTATTACATGAACTTTCGAAATAATATCAGCAATAATTCTTTTTATTTTGCCCAGCGATGTGCTATAGAGTACTACAAGACTTCTCCTCGTAGGATATTTTTAGCATTAAAGAACACCTATATACATTTGCCCAGTCAATTGGGGCTGTAAAATACACTGACTGCACCTCTTAAGAGTGTCCTGCATATGACACTAAACAATCTGATGGTGAGGTTCCAGTAACACTGGAGCTTTGGGGAATGCAGAGTACCCCTTTATTGCCATCGCTCCCAGGTCCATTCCGGCCCGGCATGGTTCCACCTGACAGGGCCCTTTCCAGGCGTTAAATAGAACTAAAGGCATACTTCTGCAAAACTGAACTGTTTGACTAAACTGAATAGCTTAAAATAGAAATGTTTTCGACAATTAAACCGTTCTTATGTTTAAACTAGCTTATGCTAAACTGAATTATTTAAAATAGAACTGTTTTTAACATTGAAACTGTATTTACACTAAACTGAATTGTTTAACATAGAACAGTTTTGACATTTAAACAGTGTGTAAACAAAATCAGTTATTATACTAAACTGAATTAGCTGAATTAGAACTGCTTGACTAAACTGAATAGTTTGATATAGAAATGTTTTGACACTTCAACTGTGTACATGCCCAACTGAATTGTTTGAAATAGAACAGATTATGTACATAAAATGGATTTGGCGTTAAATAACCTACAAAAGTTGATGTGCCATAAACCCATCCAACCAACCAACCTACGTGCATCCTGGAACCAAAGACCTCATCATGTTACACATTCAGTTCAAATTCCAGTCTTTCTTTTTTCTTAAATTGAAAAGAACGATTCGAAGGTCAATAATTTCCATGTGATGCTGAAATTGACATCTCTGTGCAAAGTTGTGACAAAAGTAAATATATCCACATCAATACATGTCTCAGTCGCTTAGGGCTTTAGTATACATTGACAGCATCTCTGCAGAAGGGTAAGACTCTCCTAACGAATGTCCTGAATATAACACTAAACAATCTAATGATGAAGCCCCAGAAATGCTGGAGCTTTTGGAAATACGGAGTACTCCTTTATTGCCATAGAACTCAGGTTGACTCTGACCCGGAGTGGTAGCACCTAATAGGGTCCCATCTGTCAGTTAACTAGGATTAAACAGCATACTTATGCTAAAATGAATTATTTGAAATAGACTTCTTTATATATTTTTTAAATCAAAAACTGCACTAAAATGAAGATGAACGAACATCCAATGTAATGTCTGCTTTTACTTGATCTGGTGTATATATAGATATATATTTCTTTTAAATACCCTGACCGGTGGCAAAACCTGCTTGGTAGCGCCAGGAGTGGCAGTACCGCCTTGAGCTACCGAAACTGTGTTATCACCCTGGTTGGCGGCTGATGAGGACAGGATATCGCACGTGCTTTCACACGTTGTATGACGAAATATATATATATATATGTATATATATATATATTTGGAATTAGATCGGCACATTGGCTTAGTGGCAGAGTGTTCGCTACAGGCCTAGGAGACCGGTGTTTAATCTCAGGTCGAGTCATACCAAAGACTCAAAAAGTGGTACTTGATATCTCCTTGCTTAACAGTCAGCTTTATAAGGTACGTTTTAAGGGTAAAGAGGAACAATCCAGCGTCCTTCCCTACACCTTGACATAGTAGCTATTGAAAAGGGGGCATTCAGATAGCCCTCGACAAAAATCGCCAACTTTATTTTACTCACTTTTTCGACTGTAAATAAGTTATAATGGTTGATATATCTTAAAACCAAACCAGATCACCAATATATGAAGAAGATGAGAGAGAGCGATAGAGAGAGAGAGTGAGATTGAAAAAATGTGCATTTGTTTTTTGGTGATGCTGTTGAAAAATGACCAATTATTTTGAATATATGAAAATTCACTTAAAATGTCATTATTCTCTCTGGTGTAATAGTTGGTCTTAGGACTGGGGTTCGTATTCATCAATTACTCTTGTGCACATCCCAAACAGCTATATGTGTTGGTGTGTGTACTGGATGAATTAATTAAAGGAGATAGATAGATAGATAGGTGTAAACAGACATAGATAGATATGTAATATAATGGCCTTTGGGTTTAGTTAGGCTGAGAACCTTTAGGCTCAGTGCATGGGTTATTTAGGTGCAACATTAACGCAGGTGTTCACGCGCGCAGGCGAAGCAGATGTGTCACTCAGAGATATCCCAATAGCCCAGATGGGAAACGGGGCTACAGAGTGCGGGTGACGTCACGCACCGGAAGCGTGCTGTTGATTTGGGGGATTTTGAAAAAGTCAGTTAGTTGAGTTGAGACCTACCTCGAGAGAAGACGGTTGACTTTCGCTTGCTCGCGGAGGCCTTGCGGCGGGTGCGCACGTGTGTGTGTGGGTGGAGGCAGATGAAAAAGACAGAATAGAAAAAATGGGTATCTCTCCTTATGTCGAAGAACCTTTAAACTTAAAGGTATTAAAAAGTTTCGTACCTGAAGTAAGAAGTCGTAAGTGTTTTTCGTGTTTCGAGATTCCTATGTTCTATGTATATATGTTATGAACATTCTATGTACTTTTCGCGTAGCCATATCATGGCTATGTAACAGATAGATAGATATGGACAGACCAAGATAGAAAAAGAGAAAGAGACTATGTGATAAGAAAAAATAATGTTAATAGATTGATACGAGCATGTCGTAGATAACACTCGGTGGGATAGAATAAAATACATCTCTACAAATTTAATAGATTTTATTTCTTTAACTCGATTGAAAAGTTTGTGGAAAACAAATATTACAAAGTCCTTTCTTTTAAGAAAAGGTAATATTATTTAAATGTTTACATTACAAGAAAGAAGAGTCTATACATTTAAAGTCACATTTGGTCTTATTTAAAATCTATTTTTTGTGCATAAGATATTTTTGTGTGAGAATGTCACAATATAATGAGAAAAGTATGTTTATTCGCAGATATGTAAGGGAATACAGCTAAAAATAAATCAGCAAGAAGCAAAGAAATATGAGCAGTTGCTTGTCTAAATTAACAAGACATCTTTGCTCAGAAGAATAATTAAGCTATGTTGAAATTAGCTATTTCTAAGAGAGAATGTTAGATTTTCACTGAAAAAAATAAAGACAGAGGTAGAAACAGAAATTAATCTATAATCAACTAAATATTCATTCATTTCATAGCTTTATTTATAGTATTAAGTCAGGCTCCAAATTAGATATTTATGATTCTAATTGGACAAAAATTTAATTTTAACATCCTAGAATGGAAAAAATTTCTTAAATCATATTGAGTTTCAATTCTTTAAAATTTGCGATAAAGTATAACATATTATTGGTTTGGTTAGTTGGGTTTTATGGCATATCAACCTGTGAAGGTTATTTAACGCCAAATCCATTTTTATGCAAATAGTTTTATTCAAAACAATTCAGTTTAGCATGAGTACACAGTTTAATTGTCAAAAACATTTCTATTTCAAGCTATTCAGTTTATTCAAACAATTCTAATTCAGCTAATTCAGTTTACTATAGATTTTATTTACACAATTAAATGTCAAAACAGTTCTATTTTAAAGAATTCAGTTTAGTATGAATACGCAGTTTAAATGCAAACTAAGCTCAAACCAGGATTTACTTCTATTTAACCAATAGATAGGACCCGTATCAGGTGCTACCACTCGGGGGCAGAGTGGACCTGGGAGCGATGGCAATAAAGAAGTTTTCCCCAAAGCTCCAGTATTTCTAGAACCCCACGATCAGACTCCTTTGTGCCATAATCAAGACACTCGTTGGGGGTGATACCCTTCTGCAGAGAAAGATATTCAAAAAGAGAGTGTCCCAAATAATGGCACTCATTAGTCAGAAAATACAGATACAAAAACTCTACTTTCTAGAGTTTATGAACTCACAAAAATTAACACTTTTTATATGGAAATCAGTTGATTTTCAATGAACATAACAAGACAGACAGACATGAACCGACAAAGAAAGAAAGAAAGAAAGAAAGAAAGAAAGAAAGGGGTAGGAGGATGGAGTGTGCGTGTGGTGGGGATATTACAAAATGATGTCATTTGATAGATATGAACATACCATCAAAGAGAGTGAGAGAGAGAGAGAGAGAGAGAGAGAGAGAGAGAGAGAGAGAGAATTAAAAATAAGTACATTGATAGATATGAACTTATTACGATTTATAGATACATGGGCTGAGATATGAACCGACCGAGAGAGAGAGAGAGAGAGAGAGAGAGAGAGAGAGCGTGTGCGTGTCTGTGAGAGAGAGAGAGAGAGAGAGAGAGAGAGAAAGAGAAAGAGAGTGAGAGATATAAAGGGGGAGAAATAGAGAGGGAAAGAAAGAACGAGCGTGTTTGAAATGACAAAATAAGATAGATAGATAGATAGATCAAGTTGGATAAATAGGCAGATAGTTATGAACGGTAAATACATACACATATACACACACAAACACACACACACACACACACACACACATATATATATATATATATATATATATATATATATATATATACTTAGAGTGAGAGAGAATGAAAGAGAGAAAGTGGGAGATGAACTGACTGATATAGAGAGTTATAAGCTTAAATTTACAATTTTTCGACGTCTTCCTAACAACAATTTTGAAACTGTCTGGGCTAATTAGTATGGACGTATAAAAATAAAGTTTGTAATTTAGGAGGCAAATAAATCCAATTGATTAAAATATCATATTATATTTGCATTTGCTCTAAAATTGTTTTATTTGAGTGAAGACCTTATTTTTCAAGTAACACTGGTACATTAGATGTTTACAAAGGAAATGGACTTATAAAAATGTATTTTTAAAATTATGATTAATATATAGACACTTACGATACTGTTTTATGGTGAAACACAGTGAGTTTTTAAAAGTAAAATTCTGTTGACTTTTCGCCCAATATTAAACGCTTTATATAATATCTTTCGCTTCATTATATTTCAGAGTATCTATACAGAAACCAGGTTAAACCCACCAGCTGCTTTATGCGTTAATTATCAACAATATGTCGAACTATCCACCTGTTTTATGTTTCTTCAGATATTTGAAATGAAATTACTTCGGAGGGAATTATTTTCAGACTTTGCTTCCCTTTTTTGGGGTCAAAGTAAGCCAATGGGAATTTACTCACAGAAAAAATAGAAAGTGAACTGTCTTTTTACACGCCCTAAACCTGCTGTAACGTAGAAATCGATTACTGCTATATTGTCGAAGGCTAATCGTCTGATCTGGGAAGTGAGACGCAAAAAAACAGCTCGCCTCAAGAGTTAGGAACTCTGTCGTTAAATTCTCGGCGTTCAGTTTCTGAGGCCTCGGAAGTCGGAGGAAATGGATGATAAAGATTATGTGCGGGTAATTTTTTTCGTTCTAATAAGAATCGTCTTTTCCGTATCTTTAAATGGTTCGATCGCTTTCCGTACACACGAACCATATTCAGCTCATACCTCGGCTACTAAGAAAAAAATCCAATCGAGAAATCTTTCATCTTTAAGAGGGTTTCACAGAACCTTCTACTGCAACTTCTACCTGGCATTGGCGACATCGTCCTTACAGCTCCCACTACCGCTTAGATGGCCGATCGAGACTAGCAACCTACCTAAATACTAATTCACTGCTGTTTTCAGTCCGGGTTGTTACAGGGAGGCTATCTTGTTATATCTAGCCTACTGAATGAGATCTTGAACATTGTTAATTCGTCTTTCTTCCGGTCTCTGTCTTTTTTAATAACTTATCTATTGACATTTAGTTACCATCGACTTATAGCAATTTTTCCGTGCTTCCCAAAAGACAGAATTTAACATAATGTCTTTTTTTATAATGAGGATCTAGAATATGGGAAGTTTATACACGAGCCAAGATTTATAAAAGCTAAACAAGCTAGCTAATCATTAAACTTCGTAAGACACAAAGTGGTCATTTACTTATATTAGTTTAGTTTGGCCTATGGCCAGAGGTACGGAGTGACACTCACACTCAACAAAATTACCTACTAGTCTGCTTTTCAATAATAACTTACTTAAACACAAGACCCAAACTACAGGGAACCTAGTAAGAAACTAACTCACTAAGACTGGTTCAAGTAAGTAAAGTTGGCGTCTTTAGTTGAGAGCAACCAGAAGGCTCCCTTTTAAATATCTAATACACCGATGTGTAGTGAGGGGCACTACTCCTTTCCTTGGATTGCTCCTCTTTACCCTCGATACGGACCTTATATTGCTGAGTGTTTAGCAAGGAGGCATCAAGTACCGTTGTTATATAATTGTGGAAGCATTTTTTTTATAATATCATTTTTCGTTGGTTATATCTTATCATTCGGGTTAGTTAGGAGCACATATTGAGTGCAGGTGTTCACTCTTTCGCGGGGAGGATGTGACAATCACATTTGTCATAATAAAAACCCCGGATAGAAAATAGGTCTGGGGATGGGAATGACGTCATGCCTGGAAGCAATGGGCTGGGATTCTTGGGTATTTTTTAAAAAGCAGTTAGTTGAGATTTGAACCTAGTCGAGACCAGTTCGGTCCAGGGGGTGCGCCGCTCGTTGTCGGGTCAGATTGAACAGTCAGCGTAGTATAAATTGTGTCTCTCTCTCCTCGTGTTGAAAGCCTAAAAGTCCAGAAGGTAATAAAAGTTTCGTACCTGAACCAAGAAAGTCGTCAGTGTTTCGGGATTCCTATGCATGTGAACGTTTAACACATCTGCATGATATGCATCCGTTGATTATAGCTATATTCCACTATTTTTAAAGTCTTTAGTATGACGCAACCTGGGATTGAACCCAGGTCTTCCAACTGTTTACCAATAGCTGGGGAGAATAGTTGAATGAGTACCTTTTTAAGGGGTATTAGCGCTTTGTGCAATGGTAACAACTACGCCAACGATTTCAACTTGGAACTCCGTGCACATTTCCGAAAACAAACACCTCTTCTGTTGAATCATAGAAATCATATACAAAGTGGCCGCGAGAAATTTAACTGATCTGTCATTTCTAATTCCTTGTGCCTATCTCAATGAAATAATATTGTTGGCTGGGATTTACCCAAATCTGTTCTGAAATGCTACAACTTATGGTTTTGCTTCAATTGAGCATACTGAACACCTCATCATTTTTTAAATTCTGAATGATCATCAAACACGTCGTGTTATTGAAGGTCTTCATAATACAACTCAGATATTTATCAAAAATATATTGTAACATTTGAACTATATAGCGTTATCATTGACAACTACTATTTCAGTGATGGCTAATCATCAGAAATATATTTATGTATATGGAATATCAACTGATTTCCATACAAAAAACCTCCATTTTTGCGCTAAAAATGGGCTAGAGAAGCTTGGTTGTTTGTTTGGTTGGTTGGGTTTTATGGCATATCAACCTTTGTAGGTCATTCAACGCCAAATTCTGGCTATATATACATACATATTCAACCAAAGATTTCAAAATGAACATTAAGGTAGGTAGAATTTTCTAGGATTTCATTTGTTTGCACAAGATTAACCAGTTTTAAGTTGTCATAGGTTTTGATACAACTCTGTCTCTCTCAAGGACAGAATGTCATCTATTTTGACGTTCTTGAACAGATCGGTTAAGTTATTTACTTTGAAAATCCGCTTTCTGATAACAGCGAAAGTTCTGCATTCTATATGAATGTGTTTAACCGTGCAAGTTGTCTGGCTGGTTAAACACTGTGGTTGTGGTTCCTGTTTCAAAATGAAAGAGTGAGTAAGCCTTGTATGACCAATTCGCAATCGGGATATAACAACTTTTGTTTTAGAGAAGCTATTGTATTTTTGCATTTAATGACCAATCGGCTCTTTCCTGTTAATTTGAAGATTTCTTTGACACTTATAGACTTGCCACGAAAAGTTTGAAGGATCAAAACCCAAAATCATTTGAGAAATATTTTCTCTTCTACATTGTCTCAAAATATATTTTCAAGCCGCATGGGCACTCGAACCCCCCAGACCATCAGATTACATTCTTACTTAAAAGTCTGGTGCTCTACCGACTGAGCTATGAGGGATGAACTGTTATGGACCCCCACATATGGCCGGGAAAAAGCAGGACGACCAGCACGAACATACATTCAGCAGCTATGTTAGGATACGGAATGTATCCCTGAAGACCTGACAGAGGCAATGAACGATAGGGAAAAGTGGCGAGAGAAGGTCAGGGATATCCGTGCTAGTGGCACGACATGATGATGATGATATTTTCAACCAATTAGAATCATAGATAAATAATTAAATTTTTTAATGTAATTTCGAGCCTACCAAATTTTATAAATAGCTAAAGAAATAAATATTCTATTTCAAAAGGATTGGATTATTTTATATTTCTGTTTATTTCTTTTGAGTGAAAATGTAATATAATGGCCGAGGGATTTCGTTTTATATATCTTGCCTTTCGGTTTAGTTAGGCTGAGAACCTTTCGGCTCAGTGCATGGGTTAGTTAGGTGCAAAAATGAGCGCAGGTGTTCACACGCGTGCGGAGAGGACGTGTCATTCAGAGATGTTACAATAAAAATCCCAGATAGACGATATGACCAGGGATGTGAGTGATGTCAGGCACCGGAAGCGTGGGCTGAGATTTGAGAAAAGTCAGTTAGTTGAGATTGAGAAGTTGGCGAGGCCAGACAAATTTGTGCGCTACGGGCGCCACACGTGATTGGGGGCATATGGAAACGACGTCATAGAAAGATTGTGCCTCTCGCTTCCTTATGTCGAAAAACCTTTTAATTCAAAGTTAATAAAAAGGTTTCGTACCTGAACTAAGAAGTCGTAAGTGTTTTTTGTGTTTTGGGATTCCTATGTTATTTCTGTGTTATATATGAACATTTTATGAACATTCTATGTACATTTCACATATCCGTATCATGAGTATGTTACAAAAATTCTACATTCTTTTCTTCAGAGAATACTTTTAAGTTTAACGTCGTTAAATTTTTCTTTAATTGAACGACTACTTTAGAGCTTTTCATTAATTTATTACAACTAATATTACAAAAAATATGTTGCCTGCAGATTGTTTGATTTTGCTTACAATATGGTATTAGCCTTGTAACATTGTTCTTCCATTACATAATCACACACTCATACAAAGATATTTTACGCACACAAAATATATTCACTTAGATCTTAAGCTAATAATAATAGCTATATTATATTTATGGATTTTCACTTTCACTTTCAGTTTAAAATATTCCCGCTCTGATTCAACTTTGCTTACAAGAAAAGATTTTGTAAATTGTGTTTTTCAGCAAACATTTCTTTGAATTTAAAGAAATAAAAATACATTAACTTTTAGATCAGGGTTTTATTCAATCATGTATCCCTTCCTCCGCTATATATATATATATATATATATATATACATGGTTCACTGAATACACTACCCCAGGGTTCACTGAATACACGCCCCCGTTTCCACCTGTCCTGTCTGGTGAGGGTCAAAGACAAATATCTACCCCCACTTCACCACGGTTGAGTGACATTTTAGATGTTTACTTTGATCTATGTAATAAATTACACATATCTTGTTAGAGTGAAATTACTGAAAGAGATATTGAACTTTGTGAACTTGTCTTTCTTTCGATTACAGGCTTTTTATCACTAATATATTCATGCATGGGTACCTTTGGCTTACAATGCTACAGTGAATAGCTTTTTTTCTCATTTCTAGAATGAGTCAAATGTTTTTAAATCCTTCGGTAACATTAGACACCATTTGGTAGCTTCCGTTGCATTTTGCCAAGGTCATAAATAGGATGAACCACACTGGACTTTTATATTCCGAGTTTGGCTTATACTCTTTGAATGCAGGTTGACATATTTGCCTTTACGGCTTACAAGACAGACACAGAATCTAAGAATTCATAAATACCAAACCTTAGCTGATCGTCGTGGTTCTTGCAACCCGAATGAAATTTGTTCAACCATCTATTTATCAAACGGAGATTAACCACATCTTCATATTTAGCAGTTCGTGTTTTTAGTTACTTTCGCAGAGTTTTGGTCAAATGCGAACACGTAAATATAATTTCCCAAATTAGACTTTGTTTTACTTTCATTCGTACTACTTTCAAGTTAGACCCAGAGTGATACAAAGCACAAAATGGGGGTGTCCTCGTGGTGTAATGGTTAAAGCGATGGACTGCGGAATCGTAGTACTCGAGTTCGTACTCCAGTCGCGCAATTACGTTCACTTTCGGGCAAATACCCTCGGGAAAGGTATGAACCCCCTTATCCTCCCAGCTATGGGTCAAATAGTACCACCACTGTTCTTCTAGAAGAATAGCTTTGGAATTAAATAACCTACAAAGGTTGATATGCCATTAAACAAAGAAACCAACCAACCAACCAACAAAGCACAAAGCTTACCTACTACGAACATACTAGCGACTACTGTTGGTACTTACCAAAGATTGAACTCCTTTGTTTACGTAATATATACACCTCAAACTAATACGCATAAAATCATTTCAAAACTTTTGACTCGCCATTGCTTATTTTTGTAGCCATCTATATCTTTTGTTGACATGGTGTATATATATATATACATATATATATATATATATATATATGTTACATAAATACATTACTGTCCTTCAAATACATACATTGATATATAAGTCTCTTTGCCCCTTTTTATGCAACATTTCTACGTTTTAAATTGGATCTAGGAAAATTTCCCCCCCCCTCATACATCAACTTCGGTGACAGATGTCAATTAAGGAAACCAATAGAAGAAGTCTTGTGTCCTTCAGGGCATAGATTTTGCAAAGACGTCAACATTGAATACAATGTGAGGCAATAACCCGTGGGGACATCACGTCAAATCACCGACCTCTGAGACACTAAGAGCATACTCATTATCTACATATAATCCTGGTTAAAGTACCATTTATTCAGTTACTCTCGGTCAGAACATTTTCCATCGTTTGTCTCCCCCACACCCTTTGTTATATTAACGAGAAATGGGACGCTGTACTAAGCCGCAAGATAATCATAATGTGGCCGATAATTGATTTTATCAGAGTTCGTTTCGAAGAAAAAAAGTTCGGCTTTCAATGGATTTAAACATAGAAACAAATTTGAATAAATTTAAGCTTAGAATATTTAAAACAAACTAGATCTTCCATTAATTTTTAGTATCATTTTAATTCATCTTAGTTTGTAGCTCGCATCTTCCTGTGATTAACTCGGACTTGCTATAAACCTTAACGTAAATACACTTCGTTTCAGAATAAAATCTATACGTGGTGCCTTCAATAGGTTTCCAAACTTTTTTTTTTTTGTAGAGGAATTTGAAATTGTCGTATACTCTTTAAAATTTACTATGTTACACCTTATAAGATGACTGACCAATTTTTATGATTTCAGCTTCAAATGAACAGCTACAGCAGCAATTAAAATAAACCCTACTAAAACCTGATTGTCACAAGTGGTGAATTTCAAAAGTGCAATCTGGACGTGAGGACACTTTAGAAGAACGATATGCAATAAAATTCTGTTTTAAGCTTGGAAAAAATGCCAGGGAAACGTATGGAATTCTTCAGACTGCTTTTGGAGCATATTGCATGAATCGAACATCAGTTTTTGAGTGGCAAAAGAGACTCAAGGAAGTCAGGGAGTCTGTGAGGGATGATGGGAGGTATGGAAGGAAGTCAGAACACCGGAGTTGATGGGAGGGATGATTAGAGGTGTGGGAGGAGTAAGGAAGTCAAAAGACCAGAGTTGATTGGCCAAAGGGTTAGGGTTAGGGTTACTATGTTGAGGTTTTAAGCGAGTTCAGGAAGAGATTCCATCGGAAGAGGCCAACACTCTTCAAATCGGGTCAGTGGTATTTCCACAAGGACAATGCACCAGTCCACAACTCCATCCTTGTCACAGAGTATTTGATCAAGATGGGCCTCAAGACAGTTCTTCACCCGTTATGTGAAAACTGAGGAGACGAAAGAGGCTGTGACGAAGGTCATTGACACGCTCACACAAGAGGCCTTCCGTTGGGCCTTCCAGAATTTGTTGGAATGGTACAACAATGCATTGAAGGTGGAGTAGATTACTTCGAAGGGGGCTAGAGTTTCATGTGTGTGCTCTCAATAAAAGTGCCCATACGAAAAATGTCTGGAAACTTTTTTAATTATCCTCGTTTATTTTCAACTCCTCTGATCAAGCAGGATATGACACAAAACCAATTCTATAAGCCCTTTGTATTAAGAGTTTTCTTTCTTCAAGACTGGGTACCATACCAATCTCAAAGAGCATAGTCTACCCTACTAATTACCCATTGCTGGAAAATGAATAGCTGGATCTATACTGTTCGCAAATTATTAGCGTTTTATAAGATTCAAAAAGCCTTTTCAAAAATTTGTACCCGCGTCATCGTTTACATTTCCCCCGACGATAACTTTTAAAAGATTAACTCCTCCAGATTAATGACCATCAAGTTGACAAATAAATCCATTGATAACGTTTGTCTTGAAGGTAATGGAACATTTTAGATTAGCGTGAGTCCTCAACAAAGTTGTATTAGTGTATTATAATTAAGATGGCAATATCCCCAACATAGGTGACTTTGCATTCTTGTCAAAATGGGGTATTTTTTCTTAACTTATGGTTAAAAGGAATAGCTTATTTACAATTTTTGTTCATCTATCTAACTATCAATCGATATATATATATATATATATATATATATATATATATATATATATAAAGTAAGAAATAAAGTTGGTGACTTTTGTCGAGGGTGACCTGAAGGCTTCCTTTTCAATAGTTACTATACTGAGATGTTCGAGACAGCGCTACTCTATTCCCTGGATTTCTCCACTTTAGCCTTGATTTAAACCTTATAATGCGGAGTGTTAAGCAAGGTCACACCAAGTACCATTTTTTGAGTCATTGGTATGTCTCGACCTGGTATTGAAACCTGGTCTCCAGGACCATTGGCGAACACTCGACTCATTTGGCTAATGACCCAATATGTGTGTGCGTGTGTGTGTGTGTGTGTGTGTGTGTGTGTGTGTGTGTGTGATATTCGTCCTGTCGGTCAGGCAGAAAGGTCAGTTTTTGAGCAGCATACAGCTGGTTTCAATTCTCCTTGATTGATTGCCTTGCTAAGGCTACAGCACACTGTCTGAAGATTGAATCAATTGATACTTTTCTCGAAGAAAACTATCATGAAATGAAACAACCTCGTCCTGGATTTAAATTCAGGTCACCGATTCCATTCCCAACGACGAAAATTATTACACTAAGTACACCTCCAAGTGCGTATGTGTGCAATGTGAAAAATTCTTCAAATAGAATATTTATTACGCATATGCGGGCGTTAGTTCTATCTGTAATAAAAGCTTCACCTATTTCATAAATTAGGATGTTTAGAGGGAGAGTGTTGTATAGTATGTTGTATCGTTATTAACGAGGAACACGTATGTATATAAAAATATAAGATTATATTTTTAGTTTCGGCAATGATACTTGTATGGAGCAGAAAAACAATTGCAGAGAGTTCGCGCACACGGAGGAGCTGTACTGAGACGGAAGAGCCAGTGAACAACTAACTTTAGCCAAAATTAAGGAAATTACATAGTCTATAACTCTTACGTGATCTACAGCAATTCCTCTTTTTCGTTAACCATGATTACGCCCACATCTCACTTCTTTGCTTTCTATTGGTTATGTTGTCTGCTTCCCATTGGCTACTTGCGCAAGCCTGGTTCTGTGAGCGTACGCATCTGCCACTATCACCGAATTCAACCACGCCCACCGTTCAGGTGATTTTCCGATATCTTCGACCGGATACACCTGTTTTCAAAATCCACCGTATTCCCAGCAACTGTGGGCATGGTGACATTTCGGCAATCACATTGTTGATATTATCCTTAAGCGGATGTAGCTATGTCAACATCCTCTGATACAGAGCACCTGTAGACATGATGACATTTCGGTGATCACACCAGTCTTATCAATCTATCTGTCTACAAGATCCGCCGTATTCACACCTGCAGGTCACGTTAATATATTACAGGAGTTCATTCACTCCTATGCTGCGAGTAAAGACAAAGACTATCTTCGGAAAGAGGAAACGAAACCTCATTGTCATTCGTTCTGTTGTAATTTCATTTCAGGTACAAAAAACAATAAAGCCATTTTATTTGGATCTATATCAGTAAAAAAAAGCCTTTGCTCTACACAGGTTTTACGAATTGTCGTGTGAAGAGAGAGCCCACTTTCTCCTTTGCTGTTAGTAAAGACACAGAAACTCTCTGCGATTAAATAGGTGAAGTAAATCCTCACAATGACCTCTGTATAGGATTTCTTCATTTAATTTAATTGATTGATTTTTGGTGGACTTGAAAGGTATGTTAACCTGTCGAGGATTAATGTATGTTATTGTAGACAAGTTATAACTGTAGTCGATCTAGTTTGTTTCTTGTTTTTTGAAATGAAATTTACGATCAAGACTTAAACTGGTACACCTCGCACATTTGCCGGTCAAAGGTTCCTTTTTTAAAGAATTGTGAATCTGTAAATGCTACTCAGAGAGCTTTACTAGCCTAGTTGCCAGGGGTTGTAGAATATACCGACTCCATCTCTGAAGAGGGGTATGGCCAACCTCTGCCGACGAGAGTCCTGGATATATCATTAAACAATCCGGGTGTGAGGCTCCATTAATGCAGGAGCTTTGGTGAATGCGGAGTACCCCTACATTGCCCTCACTCCGTGGTTCACTCTAACCCAGAGTGGCCGCACCTGATCGGGTCCTGTGTGTGGGGCAAATTGAACTGTTTGACATTTAATTCGTAAAAACAATGACTTATGCGAAATTGAATTGTTAGAAATAGAACTATTTGTTATTTAACTGAGGGAAAACAAATAATTTATGTTTAATTGAATTCTTTGTTAGGCATAGAAATACTTAGAACCAGTTAAAATTGTGGACTTTTGTTAATTGAATTGGTAGAAATCGACAGTTTAATATTTTAATTGTGATAAAAATAAGTGGGAAAGTGGATGAATGAAACACTTACAATGGATTTATTGGTAATATTTAGTTCTTTATCAATAGAAAAGCTGCATCAAACTAGACATTTTTGCGTTTTTCTCCATTTTAGCTAATTAAGGAGAAACTAGACTAATTAGGATTGTAAAAAGGTATAGAGGGAGGGAAAGGGTCTAAAGACAAGAGATATATACAGGAAAGAACAAATGAAAATTAGATACAGGTTTAACTGATAATGGTCTGGGTTAATTTGGTTTTTGATTGTGACCGTCTGGGTAGATGGTCGTGGCTAGGTAATATTTACTAACCCCTCCGCTCGGGCAGGATATGACACAAGGTCAATTTTTTAAGCGGAGTTTAACAGGTTTGAATTCAGAGTTTTCCTTCTCCTAGACTAGTTGCCTAACCAAGGCTGAAGAACCTAGTCTGTCCTACTATTTACCCATAGCTGGAGGGAGAATAATTGGATTCATACCTTTCCCAAGGATATTAGTGCTATATGAAATGCAATCAGTCTCGTCCAGGATTTGAACTCGTATCGCCGTGTTCATTACCTACGGCGATAACGACTACACCACGGCCACCTCCATGGTCGTGGCTAGGTGGCATCAATGTGTATCAGGTTTCATCAGAGATTTGACCCCTTATAGGTGAATTAATTTCAGTGATAAAGCGGAAAATATGAAGTGGAGAAGGTTTTTGAAGAAAGGAGAAAGAGGAAATGAATTGGGGGCAAGGGTTCAGGTGTATCTCGTTTCAACAAAAAACATTGACTATAATTGGCTAACTAAGATATATATATATATATATATATATATATATATATATATATATATAAACAAGATTCGGCATTAAATAAACAACAGTGGTTGATATACCATAAAACTAAACCAAAAAAGAGAGAGATTTTCATGTACATTCCATGCTATATTTGAATGATGATATTCTGGATAGAATTTTCAAACCACCAGTCTTAAAGGACGTATCAAAAGAAAACGCACGGCATATACCGGTGCAGTACATTATCTTATTGGGAAAATAAATCGTAAAACATTTACTAAATTGGGCTGCCATTCACATTTGCTGACGTATACTTGCACCATAGAGATAGCAGTTTAAACTGTGGGATGGGTTTCTGTCCATATATATATATATATATATATAAGGGGATTGATAAGTAACTCTCTGTTTTAGAGTTATTGTTTGTTTTTTAACATTATTTTTTAACATTATCTTTTACAAGAAATTAATTTGAGAAGCAAACGTATTGCAGGGAGTTTTATCTAAAATTCTATATGAGCGCAAACATTCGCCACCAGCAGCTGAAGTTGATTTAGAATCGCATCAACTGATTTCACCAAGAACTCTTATGGGATATAAGGCATATATTCTCGTATTCGCTTTTCAAACCCTTCCCAGATTTTTGTTGTGGTAGTGGAGACTTGCTCCTTTAACCAACCACAGAAAAAAAAAAGTCGCAATGCGTTAATTTAGGACTTCTGGCTGGCCACTCATACAGAAAAAAGACATTTACTCTTCGATCACCTCCACACACACACACACACACACACACACACACACATATATATATATATATATATATATATAGGGGGTAGCTGCATTTACTCCATTGCTTGTATAAATGTCGCTTTTTATTTAGCGGTTTTTTTTCTTTTTATCAAAACAGATAAGTGAATAAAATTGAATAGGTTATATGAACACTAAAAAATGCTGTCATTTATTCAATTCGCAGCCGTTCTAGGAATTATATCATTCTTATTTTTTCACTAGTTGTACTAGTAGCATTCTATTTCCATGTTTATAAATTCCTTTTGATCATGAATATACTCACGCTTCGATGTATTCATGAAAAAATCTTTGAAAAAGATATCTGCCCTGTCTATAATAAAACCATATGAAATAAAGTACAGAAGAGCAAGATTTTTTTTAAATATGAAATAAGGATAAATTCAGAAGCTAGGTACTTCTATCAACTCCTAAATGAGGATACACCAGTGTTGATCGACCAGTTCCGTTCGGACACTCGTTGCCGACGAGTGCGATTGTCCATCTGGACGGATGCTGACAGAGACAAAAACTAACATTAACCATTTCTGTTCGGACACTTGATGCCGTCAAGTACGATGGTCCATCGGGACGGATAGTGACAGAGATAAAAATTAACATTAACCACATTTGTTCGGACACTGGATGCCCTCAAGTGCCATAGTACATCAAAACGGATGGTGAGAGAAACAAAAATTAATAATAACCAGTTCTGTTCGGACACTCGTTGCCGTCAAGTTTAATGGTCTATCGGGATAGATGGAGAGAGAGACAAAAATTAATATTAACTAGTTTTGTTCGGACTCTCGTTGCCGTCAAGTTCGATAGTCTATCGGGACAGATGGTGAGAGAGACAAAAATTAATATTAGCAAGTTTTGTTCGGACACTCGTTGCAGAAAAGTTCGATGGTCTATCGGGACAGATGGTAACAGAGACAAAAATTAATATTAACAAGTTTTGTTCGGACACTCGTTGCCGTCAAGTTCGATGGTCCATCGGCTCAGATGGTTACAGAGACAAATATAACATTAACCACATCTGTTTTGACACTGAATGCCGTCAAGTGCGATGGTCCATCTGGACGGATGAAGACAAAGACAAAAGAATTCGTAACGTTAATCAACTTTTATCAACTACTGACAATTTGTTGTTTGTTCTTTATTCTTTAAATTATATATAATCTAGTTATACTAACCTTGGAGAAAGTATAGAATTAAATCAATTACAAATAAGGTCCAAAAGATTTTTTATTTAATAGCCGAACATTCAGGACTCATAAAATGTACTGTAAACTCGATTAAATTATTTAAATTGATAGTATAACTTTTTTAATCCATGCAGTGAAAAATGTTAGGAAATACCTCAATATTTAGGAAAGAAATTATGTTCAACTGTTCAACTGAAAAATGTCTTGCATCTTATCTGTGTTGTATAATTGCAGAAGGATTTTTTTATATTATCATTTTTCGTTTTATATATCTTATCTTTTGGTTTAGTTAGGCTTAGAACCTTTCGGCTAAGTGCATAGGTAGGTGCAGACATTAACGCAGGTGTTCACGTGCACGCGGGGGGGGGATGTGTCAATCACAAATGTCAAAAAACCCAGTTGGAAAATAGGATTGGGGATGTGAATGACGTCATGCCCGGAAGCGATGGGCTGGGATTCTTAGTGACTTTGAATAAAACAGTGAGTTGAGATTTGAACTTAGACGGGACGAGTTGGGATTCGAATCTGGGCGAGGCAAGTCCAGTTGTTTGCTGCGGGGTGCGCGCGTACACGTTTGTTGGGTCAGATAAGACAGTCAGCATAGTAAAAATTGTGTCTCTCTCTCCTCGTGTCGAAAAACCTAAACTTAAAGAAGGTAATAAAAGTTTCGTACCTGAACCCAGAGAGTCGTCAGTGTTTCGTGTTTTTCGGATTCCTATGCGTATGAACATTATGAACGTTTTATATGTCCGTATATTTTAGATATTCGCATTTTGAATATGTTACATCTGTTACAAGTTCATTTACTGCTAAATAAAAAAAATAAAAAAACACGTAAGTCAACTCCCACAAAATTGGCTAAATCCATATTTTTTCTACGGGTCCTATATCTAACAGGATAAATAGATCTTTGGTTGAATCAAAATTAAAGAACATCATATCGTGAGTGTTGTGTTTGTTAATTTTGATTCAAGGCCGACTTAAAAGTTTTATAATATTTAGGCCGTACGTGATAGTTGCCGTACGTATATCTAATGAACATAGGAGTTCCAGCCGTGATAGGTAATAGCTGAAGTTGTTAGAATCTTGATAAGCTGACTCGTTGAGTTTTGCGTTACTTCGTGTCTATTTTTAAAACGGCACAGATGAGAAAACTTATGATTTATGGGTTCAAAATGGGCTATAATATCGTGGAAGTACCTCTGTGTTATACAAAAGATAAAACCACAGTTGATCACTGTATAGAAAATAGATTGTTCAAGCTATATCTTTCGAGGATCAGGCAAGGTTGTGTAGGCTTAAAAGCGTGGATTTCGAAGCTCTTCTCCATGTCAGAGAAGCAAATCTGGGGATTAACACTTGGAGATTATTAGGCGAATTTGGCATCTTACAGTTCGGAGTAAGAACGTGAAGTTGGCCAACCGCAGTTGAGGTCGACCAAAGGCTCCCTTTTCAATACCTACTCCACCGAGTTGTAGGGGAGGGTGCGACTCATTTTCCTGGATAACTCCACATTACCCACTTTACCCTTGATATTACCTTTTAATGCTGAGCGTTAAGCTAGCTGGTATTATATATCATTTTTTGAGTCCTTGGTATGACTCAACCTGGGATTGATCGCGAGCCATTGGCGAACACCGGGGATCCCGAATTGTACCTCACGTTTCCAAAATATTGCAAAACTTTTGATTTGTTTTAGTAGATTGTATGGGTAGTAGAGTGGATCTCAGATTAATGTAAAGACAACTCATGACTCTTTCAATTAAATATTTCACTCACGCTTTATAAACATCACAGATTTTTAAAAAATCAGTAAAAATAATTAACCGGCCCCATTTCACTTAGCTATATATTAACACCGATATAACTAACTACCTTAATTCCTTCTCAGGATTTAGCGTGTGTCATTGTGGGTATAGGAAAGGCTGGTAGTAGCTGGATTAAAACCTTAGTTTCCAAATGCCTTCCCCACGAGGTAGCTCTTGCCTACGAGCCTAGAAATATAAGGGCTGGAATTATTACTTGCGGAGCTAAAACGAACACCTGACACGGCGCAACTACACCCATATGCTTATACTCACAACTCTGTAATCAATTAATTTTAGGAAATTAATTCTTAATACCATTTCTCATGACAACTTCGCTGCAACTTCTGTCTCAATTATCCACTCCGTACCATACTCTCTCGCCTCTGCTTCAATTCTTCAACATTTTCTGATTTGTTACGAACATTTTTTTTCAATTTCATAAATTATTACTACATATATTTTCAATTGTGTTTTCAGCCCAGTGGAATGGCTCGTCAGAGATGTATATTTCCTGGGATCACTGAATATTTCGTGGCTTCGAAACATTATAATTTATCTCCTAGAGACTCAGACAAAAGTGATCTAACGTCAGCTGTTATTCCCGCAAAATTTCCGAATGGCTGGAAGATGTCAAGAACCAGTGTTATCTTAGCGATTGGAAGCCTTTTATGTAATCCATTACGGGGATGTTGACCAATCAAAATTGGTCTAAGTTTTCACGTCTGATTAATACTATTAAACTAATTAGAAGGACGGATATTACTCTTATTGTTTTATCCAATGAAAATTATTGATTTTCATTTGCCTCTTCGAATTAGTCTATAAATTAGCTGATCTTTTCCACCTCCAAGTTGAATTATGCAAACATGCATTATTCAAATTTCCTCGAGTTATCATATTAATGAAGTTCAAGATCTCCGAAATCATCAAGAGTCTCTAAATTTTACACATATCAACAAGTACACAAAATGTTCTAAAATAAAAAACACTTCATTTCTAGTTAATATTAAAGAGAATGTTATGCAATCTAACTTTGGGGAAAGTCATGACAAAATTTTAAATGTATGAATTATTATTTTTACTAGTTTAATTCATATTTTAAAGTTATTCAATTTATTTCCAGGTTGCTTGATTGCTTGGTTGGTTGGATTTACGACATGTCACACCTTGAAGATGATCACGTCAAAATCACTCTTTTTGGAACCAATTATCCAGTTCCATATCTGGTTTAAACAAGATGGTGCAATCTCCATAGTATGGAGCAAACCCCTGAAATTAATTGACCAATTCATATACGGCGTCAGCAATATCTTATCGACTGAAAGTGGTGTTAATATAAGCATGCCAAAAGTGTAAACTGCTAATTATTTATTATCAATCATATGAACTCTCAACTCTCCGATAAAATAGGGATTTCTTCCAGGCAGTGGCTGTGTCAGTCCTATTGTATGGATGCACCACCAGAACGTTTAAGAAAAGCATAGAGAAAAAGCTTGATGGCAACTACATAAGAATGCTACATGCCGTTTTGAACAAATCCTTGATGAAGCACTTTAAAAGACAAAAGTAGTACAGCCACTTACCACATATCTCACAAGCCATTGAAATAAGACGAACAAGTAATTCTACCACATGAGCACACCAGTGCTTGCCAACCAAGATTTGCGAATACAGGTTGCCATTTAGAGGATCTGCCAGGAGCGATAAATGTGAAGGACAGATAAAGAGACAAGGAGAAATTCATTGGACTCCGTGGCATAAGGAAGACTTGATAATGATGATATATATATATATATATATATATATATATAAAGGACTAATCATTCAGATGACTGTTTCTCTGCCTTGTACAAGGCAAATTCTAAACAACATCTTAGCGTTTTAGAGGCTATAGCTTTTTTGCTATATTGCCCTACCTTGTGCAAGTAGATAAGAAAATTTGACATTCTTAGTCTGTTTGAGGAATTGGGTGGGAATCGCGGAAATTGAGGGCTTCTTCTTTCAAATCCCCCCTACCCACTATGACTTAATATCTCTATCTTTTAAACGATCCTGGTGTATACATAGCGATACGCTCCCCCATGGGGTTGAGCACTCTGCTGAAGCAATTTTCGGCCGCCGCTCGCATAATGCAAAGCTCTTCGAAAGAATTAAGCACTCTGGTAGCCGATAGGGTATAAAAATGTAAACAAACGACTGCTGCTGTTACTACATAATACCTTAAAAATTCCCTTAGCCAAACGTGGCACGCTTGTTGGCTGAACGGTCTGAGATTTAGTCTAACGTAAAGTTGGATGGGTTTCGATCCCGCCTTCGAACGTCCTACGAGTCTAGCCACACTGAAGAGTTCTGATAGAACGAAACAGTCTGTCTGTAGATGTCAATATATATATATATATATATATATATATATATTGCATATTAGTATTTCTATATTTTAGAACCTGTACACTTATTGATCTTTATTTGCTGTGCCTATATTCTATATTAGGTTAATTAAATTTTTCTGAGTACGTTTTGAATTTATTAATTAAAATAGATTGTTAATGACCGGAGTAAAATTAATTGTAAAAGTAGATAGTGTATCCTAATTAATTACTGACTGGTGTGAATTTCTCGCAGAAAGCAAACTCCAGCGTCAGCGTTCGACTAACATAATGATATTTATTTATAAAAATAAATGAATTAGTAAATTTAGATTCGTTTTGATTAGTTTACATTACTGATGCAGACATTCTAATTTTTGTCAATCTGAAAAAATCCATTCTCAAACACATGTTCAAATGTGCTTATTATATGTGCCTGTGTATATAAGTTTGATCACTTTTCTCATAATTCCCCCCCCACACAAGTGTATATAAAGAGATAACAAACACATGAAAATATCTCTGATCATTGGAAAGGCGAGAAAGTGACATTCACTAAGCATTGTAGATTCTGTTTTTTCCTTATTCTAAATTAGATCCACTCCACACGCACACAGGTTCGTAGTGTAATAGCTCCCATTGCAGGAAATGGTCACAATAAGCCGAGTTCAATTCCTAGACGAGGCTGTTTGTATTTCGCATAGGATAACAGCCTTGGAAAAGGTATGATTCTTTTTTTCTTCAAGCTCCTGGTAAATATTAGAGAATATTGGGTTCCTTAACCTTGGTCTAAGAGATAGAAAACTTTATATTCTGCATTAAAATTAACCTTGTGTCACGTGATAGCCCACGGAGACGATAGAGATAAGATTAATACTATCCTCCCGTTGAATTAACAGTATCTAGCCGTCAAAAAAAGTGACCGTTAAGGAAGAAAGTAGGTCACAGAGGGGTATCAACAGGTGTTGGTACTTAGTAACCTCAGGTCGCCGGACACCAAGGGGGAGAAGAGAGAAGCCAAATGATTGGCTGGGACCTCAAAACGGAAGTGGGGACCCCTTCCCCTCAGCGGAAGTAAATAATAAGAAAAGTTAGTTTTTGAGCAGGGTTCGTAGCGGGCAGACGAACCATAGCCAGTATTCCGGGTTGAAGACAAAAGAATATCTGAGACACGAAGGACCCCAGGTTCTTCAAGCCAGTGTAAAAAAATAGAATAAAGTCTATTGGCCCGTGAAAGAAGAAAGATTCTCCAGTGGAACACCATCGAAAAATAAGATAAGTAACTTTGGGGCCATTTCTCCTTTATACCCAAACTTTATATACCACTCTCTATCTCTCTCTCTCTCAATTTGAAGAAAAACAAAAGTCAAGAAAAGACATTTATATTCGTGGACTGTGAAATTATTATATGTTTTGACACTTTGAAAGTGTATATAACTGTAGTAAAGGAATCATATATTTTTATGTTACCATGTGGTTTAAGTTTGTTCTTTGCAGTTCTGCTACGAATTTGTGGAGTCACATTTCCTTTTCAGCTTCTATTCGCCTTATGCTATCTTGCTTAGAATTGTCCTATTAATTCCTTTAAAATATCACACGGGAAACCGGACTACAATATAATATTATTACGACTAAAACCTATAGGTCCATATTCTTCCATTGTCTGGGGGAAAGGAAGTCTAGCGACCTGGTGGGTGTGTGGACAGTGTGAATTTTGGAACCCCTTGCCAGCGGCGGTCAGTCTGGCCCTAAATTAATCCCTCACGTAATATGCCAGGTCTTATATGCCTGGGAGAAAAACTCTGAACGAGGACTTATTCTATAGGGGATCAAGTGCCAACCTGCCCTGTCTTCACACGTGCGAAAATAAAAGTCCCGTTTTGGGATTTTAGTGAATTTGCCGTCACACTTGTGTCACAACATGCTGATGCAGAGAGCTCATATATATATATATATATATATATATATATATATACGTGATGCATTCAATAAGTTTCCACAATTTTTTTGTACGGGCATTTGAAATTGTCGTACTCTTGAAAATTCAGTATGTTTTTCAGTAATGTTATCATATGAGATGACTGACCAATTTTATGATTTCAGGTTCATATGAACAGCTACAGCCGCAATTGGAATACACCCTACTAAACCCTGATTGTCACAGCGGGTGAATTTCAAAAATGCAATCTGGACGTGAGGACATTTTAGAAGAACGAGATACAATAAAGTTTCTATTTTAAAGTTGTAAAACATCCCACAGAAAAGTATGGAATCCTTCAAACTGTTTTTGACAATCTTGCATGAATCGAGCATCAGTTTTTGAGTGGCATAAGAGATTCATGGAAGCCAGGGAGTCTGTGAGGGAGGATGATAGGTGTGGCAGGCTAAGGATGTCAATACACCAGTGTTGATTGGCCAAAGGGTTATGGTCAGGGTTACTATGTTGAGGTTTTAAGGGAGTTCAGGAAGAGATTCCTTGGGAAGAGCCCAGCACTCTTCAAATCGGGTCTGTGGCATTTCGACCAGGACAATGCATCAGTCCACTACTCCATCCTTGTCACAGACCGTTTGTCATTGATGGGCATCAAGACAGTTCCTCACCCCCTCTATAGTCTAGACCTTGCTCCCTGTGACTTTTCGTTATTCCCTAAGCTCAAAGGCTGTCGTTATGAGACAACTGAGACGATAAAAGAGGCTGTGACCCAGGTCATTGACACGCTCACACAAGAGGACTTCCACGGAGCCTTTCAGAAGTTGTTGGAACGGTATAACAAATGCATTGCAGCCGGAGGAGATTACTTCGAAGAGGACTAGAGTTTTATGTGAGTACTCTTAATAAAAGTGCCCATACGAAAAAAGCCTGGAAACTTATTTAATGATCCTCGTATATATACTTTGTAATTGTTATCTTTATTGGAAATTGACTGGGCGAGACAAGTTCAAATTTTGGATGCATTTCACATGGCGCTAATAATCTCAGGAAAGTTA
>OY757931.1:73134157-73226657 GCA_963585895.1 Sepioteuthis lessoniana | reverse complement strand
TTCCATGATTAGAAATTCCATCAATTATTTTGAAACTTTCAGATATATATACTCTCCGTCGTCTTTTTAGTGAAGTAGTGTTAATCTCACTAATCTTTTACTTTTTCCTTAGTTGGGTCGCTCCTCTTTGTATGCTAAATAATCTCCATATTATGCTCAAATTTCCATTCTTTGACACAAGCGATGAGACCCGTGTATAGTATTACGCATGAAATCGTATTATCGTTTTATATATTCTCAAAGAACATTTGTCTCCCATGAAATAACAGTTCAAACAATCCAGCCAATCATTTCATTGGTCCAAGATATAATAAGCAGAATATCATTTTTTCCTTTAATTGTATCATCAAAGCCAACTACAAAATCATATACCTCATTGATATTCAACGTTAAGATTTGGGAATCTAATACGTAGACCTTTACATTTTTCTATATTAAATCTTAATTTCCAAATATCTTTCAAATATAATAGCTTATTTAGATCCATCTGTATTTTTTTCTTCAATTTATAGTATAATAAGTAGCTTGGCATCATCGACAAATAGTTTTATTTCTGATTTGATATCATTATGTAAATCTTTTTGGAATATTACAGATGGTTGGTTATTATATTATTTCGACCCTGTATTTTTAAAAGCGATATTCTGTATATATATATGTATATATATAGGCATAGGCCTCTATGTCAATTCACACAAAAGGGAATATATGTGCTATAATCAAACGGGTGACATCTCTACTCTAGACGGAACTCCTCTTAAACTAGTAGACAAATTCACCTACCTAGGAAGCAGCGTCGCATCAACCGAAAAGGACATCGGCACGAGGTTAACGAAAGCATGGACAGCTATCAATAGGCTATCGATTATATGGAAATCAGACCTAACCGATAAAATGAAACGCAGTTTCTTCCAGGCAGCGGTCGCATCGATACTGCTATATGGATGCACTACATGGATTCTAACAAAACGGCTGGAGAAGAAGCTAGACGGCAATTACACAAGAATTCTGCGAGCAATCTTGAACAAGTCCTGGCGGCAACACCCCACAAGACACCAACTGTATGGCCACCTGCCTCCTATCACGAAAACTATTCAAGTTAAAAAAACCAGACATGCAGGACACTGCTGGAGAAGCAGGGGCGAACTCATAAGAGATGTACTCTTATGGACCCCACACATGGCCGTGCAAAAGCAGGACGACCAGCACGAACATACATTCAGCAACTATGTGAGGATACGGGATGTTGTCCAGAAGACCTGCATATATATATATATATTGTCATCTATGGAGAGACTGTTTCAGTGTATCACAACTCTTCGGTGTGGCTAGAAACGTAGGACTCTTGAAGCTGGGATCGAAACCCGACCAACATTACGTTAGACCTAGTATCATATTACTCAGCCAACAAGCGTACCACATAAGCTCGGGAATGAAAAGGGATTAAGTTGTAGCATTTGTTTGGTTACATTTTATGCATTACCGGAAACCAGAGTGCTCAATTCATTTGAAGAGCTTTGCATTATGCGGGCGACAGCCGTAAATGCCTTTGCCTGAGTACTCAACCCCCATGGGGGAGCGTATATATTATTTGCTTAACACACACACACACTCACACACACACACACACACACACATATATATATATATATATATATATATATATATATATATATATATATATATATATATATATATACGTGGTGCCTTCAATAAGTTTCCAGACTACTTTGTACAGGCATTTACAATTGTCGCAGACGTTTGAAAATTTAGTATGTTATTGCTATACATCTTATAAGATGACTGACCAATCTTTAGGATTTCATGTTCAAATGAACAGCTACAGCAGCAATTGAAATACACCCTACTAAACCCTGATTGTCACAGATGGTGAATTTCAAAAATGCAATCTGGACGTGAGGATACTTTAGAAGAACGATATGCAATAAAATTGTGTTGTAAACTTGGAAAAAATGCCACAGAAAAGTATGAGATGCTTCAGACTGCTTTTCGAACATCTTGCATGAATCGAGCATCAGTTTTAGAGCGGCATAAGAGATTCATGGAAGGCAGGTAGTCTGTGAGGGATGATGAGAGGTGTGGGAGGAGTAAGGAAGTCAATACACCAGAGTTGATTGGCCAAAGGGTTAGGTTTAGGGTTACTCTGTTGAGGTTTTAAGGGAGTTCAGCAAGAGATTCCGTCGGAAGAGGCCAGCACTCTTCAAATCGGGTCAGTGACATTTCCACCCGGAAAATGCACTAGTTCACAACTCCATCATTGTCACAGACTATTTGACCTAAATAGGGTCAAGACATTTCCTTACTCTCCTCATAGTCCAGATCTGGCTCCCTGTGACTTTTGGTTATTCCCTAACCTTATAGGCTGTCGTTATGAGACAATTGAGGGGAAGAAAGACGCTGTGACGAAGGTCATTGACACGCTCATACAAGAGGACCTCCATGGGGCCTCGCAGAAGTTGTTGGAACGGTACAACAAGGGCATTGCAGCAGGAGTAGAGTTTTAGTGTGTGTACTATCAATAAAGTCGCCCTTACGAAAAAAGTCTGGAAACTTATTTAATGATCCTCGTATATATATATATATATATATATATATAATTTTTAAACTAGCAAGAGCTCCTTTATTCTTATGCAGATGGTTTCGAGTATTTCTATGTAATACTAATGATTCTGTTTAATATTTATCAATTATTGACTCACAGCTGTTTCATGTATTGATATTTTTGTTTGCAAACAGCGAAATTGTTGAATGATTGAATGTAAGAATGTTAAATATTAGTTTGGATTGGCTGTATTCTTTGGCATCTCAAATCTTGTTGGTTATTTAATGTCAGATTTTCTTTATATAAAATTATTACTATCAAAGACTAATAAATCTATTCAAATTTATTCATTTGTTTGCTCATAGTTAAATGTTTTCAAGTATAATAAATAATTGAACAGTTCTTCTTTATCCATTGAGAGGACCCTAAAATGTATTACCACTCCGAATCAGACTAGATCTGGGAATAATAGCAATGCAGAAGAATTACAAATTTCCCTAACCTAAAGGACTGGAGCTACCCCATCTTATTTGCTATTATCAGATGAAGGACACTCCATATGAAATAATGCACACAAAACGGAATATATGTGCTATAACCAAACAGGGGACATCTCCACTCTAGAAGGAACCCCTCTTAAACTAGTAGACAAATTCACGTACCTAGGAAGCAGCGTCGAATCAACCGAAAAGGACATCGAAACGAGGTTAACGAAAGCATGGACAGCTATCAATAGGCTATCGACTATATGGAAATCAGACCTAACCGATAAAATGAAACGCAGTTTCTTCCAGGCAGCGGTCACATCGATACTGCTATATGGATGCACTACATGGACGCTAACAAAACGGCTGGAGAAGAAACTAGATGGCAATTACACAAGAATGCTGCGTGCAATCCTCAACAAGTCCTGGCAGCAACACCCCACAAGACACCAACTGTACGGACACCTGCCCCCTATCACGAAATCTATTCAAGTTAGGCGAACCAGACATGCAGGACATTGCTGGAGAAGCAGAGATGAACTCATAAGAGATGTACTCTTATGGATCCCCACACACGGCCGCGCAAAAGCAGGACGACCAGCACGAACGTACATTCAGCAGCTATGTGAGGATACAGGTTGTTGTCCTGAAGACCTACCTAGGGCGATGAACGATAGGGAGGAGTGGCGAGAGAGGGTCAGGGATATCCGTGCTGCCAGCACGATATGATGATGATGATGATGATATAAATAAAGATAAAGTGCTAATCAAAATACAGGAGCGCTCTGAAATTATTCTGTTTTGTTTTACTTTATATCAAACCATCTTGGGTTATTTCATGCCTACGGGTAAGGTAATTGCGTTCCTTGTACATTTATATTTGAATTATTTTCTCTATTTCTTTTTTAAACCTTTTTTTTTGTACACAGTTATCTAATTTCTACAATTTCCATTGAATAAAAACAATTTACACACAGTTGATTTTTTTATTCTTATATAATGCTAACAATTATATGGTTTCAAGTAACCTTAGATCTAATGACGTACACTGAACTTTAATATAGCCGAGAAAGTGGTACGTAATTCGATTTTGACGTAAGGCTGAAATGACGTAATGCGGGATATTATTGCATTTATTTTTAAGTTTAGTTTATAGTTTATTTTAGTTTATAGACATCGAGCAAAACTCTAACTACCGGTTTGCCAAATTTATTCTGTGATTGTTTATTAAGACATTTTTGAAATGTTATCAATATACAAGAAAAGATTCAATGCTAAAAAAGAGATATATACGAGCAAATATGGTTGATTTATGGAGCCAACATATACAGCTTGTAATATACGAGGATCATTAAATAAGTTTCCTGACTTTTTCCGTATGGGCACTTTAATTTAAAATACTACAAAGAGAATTAAGGAACTCGAAAAGAACAAAATGAATAAATGAATCTTTAAAAAATAAAAATCTCTTCCTGGACCTACAAATTAAATATATATATATATATATAAAGTAAGTAAAGTTTATAACCTGTGTTTAGCAAGTCAGTATCAAGTACTAGTTTTTGGCGTCTTTAATAAGATTTAAGCCGGTCTTCCGAGCCATTGGAGGAACACTCTACCCACTTGATGTACGGGTATATATATACATATATATATGTGTGTGTGTGTGTGTGTGTGTGTGTGTGTGTTTCTAATTTCTTAATTTTGCACCAAGCTATTTTGTGGACAGCAAATCCAATGATGATACTAATGTTTTTACATTGTCTTAAAATATCGCAAAATGAAAATAAAAATGCCTTGAATATCAGTGAGCCAAGGTAGTTCGTAATAAGGAAATCCAATCCAATCGATATTTCTTGTACGTATTTAACCAAATATGCCGAATCAGTAGTGTTCACTATTGGTCAAGGAGACCGGGGTTTAATCCAAGGTCAAGTCATACGAAAGACTCAATAAATATTACTTAATGCCACCTTGCTTAACACTCAGCATTATAAGGTTAGGATCGAGGGTAAAGTGAAGCAATCCAAAGAACATAGTAGCTCCCGGTGTAGTAGCTATTGAAAAGGGAGCCTTCGAGTCACCCATGACTAAGGTTGCCAACTTTACTTATTTATCCAACCTCACTACGGTCAGTGTGTGACACGAGGTCAATTTTAATCAAAGTAAAGTTTCTTTATATTCAGATTTTCACTTCACATAAACCACTTGCCTTATCAAGGCCCGAGAGCAAGGTCTACGCTTACAATTACCCATAGCTCATGTAACTGTACAATTATGTATATAATTATTTTTGTCTATCATCATTAACATCACATTCTCATAATTTGGTTAAAAGTGCTCGATTTATCAGGGCTTAGAATACCAAGTACGTCGCCGGGTTATATTAATGTTGGAAATTTCAAACAAGGAACATATAAAGCCTCTACCAATTCGCATATCGATCTTGACAATTGTTCCCGTGCCATTTAATGCTATCAGCACAAATATTGACAGAGATTCGATAATCTCTTCTTCACTTATCTCTATCACCGGCCCTGCGAGTAACCGAAGAAGAACAGCTCGGACAATCCGATGGGCAGCCGGCGTGGTTTTGCGTCTGCGTCTGGTATCTATTACAAGCATATCAAAGCGCCAGTGAAACTCCGCCAATTTGTTTTGACTTTGTTATGACAGATTATCGGATCATATCAACTCCCTCCGTTGTTCACACTCGGGGATAGAAATCTAATTAATGTGACATTCTGATTTGTCTATGTTCCTTTTCACTCCAATCATACCTTTGGTATGAACCGGCAGAAAGCCTTGTTTATATGATAGCTTTTAGACCGGCATCTTCTTCGGCCTATCGCAGTTATATGTCCCTACTTCGGGAGCAATAATTGTTGTCCTCATACAAAATTAAAGCTATGAGCCATGTTCAAATTCTTGATAAAGCTCTTAGTGCTTCACTTTACGGTAATGTTTTTGAGGAAGACTTGAATCTATCTTTTCTCCAGCAGCTGAAAGAAAAAAAAAAACTTTAGTCATACTAGCCGGTTTTGTTTTATAAGCAAGTTATCAAAGAAAAATAAATATATAACGTACCCATAATATACGGATGTGTTAAATAGGCATAGGGAATCTAAAAACACGAAACTTACGAAATTGGTTCAGGTACGAAACTTTATTCACCTTTTTGAGTTTAAAGGTTTTTCGACATGAGGAGAGAGAGAGAGACACACACAATCTTGCTATCCTGACTGCTTTTACATCGTCAACTCTCAACTCAAACAACCTTGCACCCCTAGCGCACAAAGTCGTCCGGCCTCGCATAGCTCTGAATGTCGACTCTCTCGTTCGGAGGCAGGAACTCAAATAACTGCTTTTTCTCAAATATCAGCCCACGCTTCCGGTGCGTGATGTCATTCACATCGCCTGGTCACAATTCCTATCTGGGATTTTTAATTTGACATCTCTGAATGACACATCCTCTCCGCACGCGCGTGAACACCTGCGTTAATGTTGTACCTAACTAACCCATGCGCTAAGCGAAAGGTTCTCAGCCTAACTAAACCGGAAGGCAAGATATATAAAACGAAATCCCTCCGCAATTATATTACAAATATTTATGAATTTAAAGCCGGCTAGGCAAATTTGATAAAAAAGCAGATCAGTATATTTTTCCAACTTGATGAAAATAGTAGAAGAGAAATGAACTCTTTAAATTCTGTTATATTCTTAGGCAACGAGACACAAACTATCTCATTTTACAAACAGAAAGTTTGTTTTTTTTGTTTGGATTTCTGAAATCACCAGGAAGCGGTAATATTAGTTTTATCGAAGGTGATCCGAAGGCTCCCTTTTCAATAGCTACTACACCGAGGTGTAGGGGAGGGTGCTAATCCTAGATTGGCTCTACTTTGCCCTTGATCATTACCTTATAATGCTGAGTCTTAAGTAAGGCAGCATCAAGTGCCGTTTTTTGAGTCTTTGGTATGACCTATCAAGGAATTAAACCCCGGTTTCCCTGAGCATTTTGGGACAAAATATTAGCAGTTACTCAAAGGATCTCTGTTATGTATTTTCAGTGTATACATTTACCCAACCTTTCGCACTAGCAAGGTGCAATAAAAGTTCAATTTTAAGCTGAAATTAAAAAGTTTTCCTTCTCCAAGACTGCTTGTCATACTGAGATTGCCTGCTCTACTATTTACCCATAGCTGGAGAGAAATAGATAGATTCATACCTTTATCAACGTGAAATGCAAGTCACCAAGTATTTTAATTCGAGTCCTTATATCTATTTTCTACAACATTAGCCATTACACCATAAATGTCTCCATTAATCTCTTTTCAATACAAACCAAAAAACGAGGATCATTAAATACGTTTCCAGACTTTTTTCGTATAGGCACATTTATTAACAGTACACACATGAAACTCTAGTCCCATTCGAAGTAATCTCCTCCACCTGCAATGCACTTTTTGTACCGTTCCAACAACTTCTGGAAGGCTCTATGGAAGTTCTCTTGTGTGAGCGTGTCAATGACCTTCGTCACAGCCTCTTTCATCTCCTCAATTGTCTCATATCGACAGCCTCTGAGCTTAGGGAAAAAAAAAGTTACAGGGAGCAGGGTCTGAACTATAGGGAGGGTAACGAACTTTCTTGATGCCCATCTTGGTCAAATAGTCTGTTACAAGGATGGAGTTGTGGACTAGTGCATTGTCCTGGTGGAAATGCTACTGACCCGATTTGAAAAGTGCTGGCCTCTTCCGACGGAATCTCTTGCTGAACTCCCTTAAAACCTCAACATAGTAACCCTAACCCTGTGGCCAATCAAATCTGGTCTATTGACTTCCTTACTCCTCCCAAACCTCTCATCATCCCTCACAGACTCCCTGCCTTCCTTGAATCTCTTGTACCACTCAGAAACTGATGCCGGATTCATGTAAGATGGTCGGAAAGCAGTCTGAAGCATTCAATACGTTTCTCTGGCATTTTTTCCAAGTTTAAAACAGAATTTTATTTCATATCGTTTTTCTAAAGTGTCGTCACGTCCAGATTGCATTTTTGAAATTCATCAGCTGTGACAATCAGGCTTTAGTAGGGTGTATTCTAATTCCTGCTGTACCTGTTCATTTGAACCTGAAATCATAAAAATTAGTCAGTCATCTCATAAGATCTATAGCAATAAGATGCTGAATTTTAAATGCCTGTATAAAAAAACTTTTTGAAGGCACCACGTATAAGTCCTCTTCAGAGAACATTTCATTACACATGGTGTATAAATCAACAAAATTGATTGATTGCTTGATTTAATTGATTTTAACGGCACGTCAACTCGCACAGTGTTATTCTATGTCTGTGGATTATGTAACCGCGTTGATTGTACACTTATATTTACATTCCTTATGTATTTATTTCTTTGCACGTGTGGAAAAGCGGTGAGCGCAAATCATATTCCCCAAGCGAGGAAAATTATCAAAATAAATCGTTATTTTCGAATATCACTTGACGAAAGATGTGTAAAAGCTATTTTAACATTTTTATCTTTACGATGCTCAATGTCAGGGACGGAACAACTTGCACAATGCAAAATATTAAATCTGAGATTAAAACCGATTTCCAAAAACGGATTTATTTAATAATTATTCAACAATAAACACGTCTTTTATTATACTGTCAGTTTCAACAAGTTCATTTCGGCTTCAGGCGTTTCTGAATGGAACTGACAGTAACGAAAGGAGGTGGATCAAGGAAAATGGTGTGATGAATAGAACGACCAAATTGAGATCACGAGTCGAAGTAGATTTGAGTATAATAATAGAACAATTGAAGGAAAAATCACCCAAAGGTTCTATTGCATCCTTATAATCATCAAAAATATATTTGCAGATAAAATCATCATCACCGGAAGAAAAAAAATGAAAATATCAATAGATGTTGATATTAATGAACTACAAAAATAATACGTTAAATGAAGAGCTAAAACAAATTCTCAAAAAAGAAATGAAACAAAAAAAAATATTAAAGTAAATTAATCTTAAATGGTTCCAGCTTTTTGTTTTTTTAACATTTTATTTTCAAATCTGTCTTAGAACATCGATTTTAATCTAAGTTTGGTTTGGTTTCTTTGTTTAATGGCATATCAACTCATTTTAGGTTATTTAATGCCAACCCCATTCTCCTAGAAGAACAGTAGTGGTACTATTTAACCCATAGCTGGGAGGATAAGGGAGTTCATGACCTTTCGCAAGGGTATTTGCCCGAAAGTGAACGTAATAGCGCGACTGGAGTACGAACTTGCGTACTAGGATTCCGCAGTCCATCGCTTTAACCATTACACCACGAGGACACCCCCCTATTTTAATATAGTTTTAAGTACTTAACACTCACCTCGGTGTAGTAGCTGTTTAAAAGGGAGCCTTCTTCAGACTACATTCGATCATTTGGTTGCTTTTACGGAATATAAACATCTCACGTTATTTAACGCCGAATTAACTCATTTTATTTTGGTTTGAATTTATGGCATATCAACCATTGTAGGCTATTTAAAACCAAATCAATTTTACACATATAAACAGTTTTATTTCAAACAATTCAGTTTAACATAAATACATTTTTTGTTTACACCCAGTTAGATGTCAAAACAGTACTATTTCAGACAATTCGGTTTAACATAAGTACACATATTAACAGTCGTAAATAGATCTATTTCAAACAATTCAGATTAGCATAGGTACACTGAAGCCATAGATAGGACCCTATCAGGTACAACCACACCGGGCCAGAGTGGACCTGGGAGCAATGGCAATAAATGGGTACTCTGCACAACCCAAAGCTCTAGCATCACGGGAGCGTCACCATCACATTTCTACGCCATACCCCTCTGCCGAAATACAGTCGATGTATTCTGCAGCCTCAGCCGACAGGGCCCAACTGCAGTCGGCAAACTACTATGCATACATATATATAAATCTCTATAGTCATCCACAGACAGATCTGTTTCGTTCTATCAGAACTCATAGGTGTGTCTAGACAGTAGCTACTCATAGCTGGGATCGAAACCCGTTTTGACTCAAACGCCAAGTCGAGGCCTCTAACCATTCAACCACGAGCAGCTATTAGCTGCGAAGTAAATTTTAAACGGTTATGAATCACAATTACTATTGTTTACATACATCCGTTCAACGGTTGCCGAGACCTCAATTCAAATACGAAGAGGCTTGCAATGAACGCTAATGGCAACACGATTACGTCTTCGCCAGAGAATTCAACCCTACGGGGGTTGAGGAGTGTATATCTCTATAGTCATCCACAGACAGATCTGTTTCGTTCTCTCAGAACTCATCACTGTGGCTAGACAGTAGCTACCCAGAGCTGGGATCGAAACCCGGTTTGACTCAAACGCCAAGTCGAGGCCTCTAACCATTCAGCCACGAGCAGCTATTAGCTGCGAAGTAAATTTTACATATGTATATATATATATATTTGGTCACAATTTTTATGTTTAAATATGTTTGATCGATTGATTATTTTAACGGCATGTAAACCCATCTGGGTTATTTTATGCCTATAGGTTAGGGAATCATGTAAATGTAACGTTTATAATTCCTATGTGATATAATTATTTCACACAGAATTGTATGCATTGTCCAATTAATATTTCTATTTAAGAACTAATCTTCGTAAGCTGCGTGTTGACACATGCACACGTGGCTAACGAAGGCATGGACAGCTAACGATAGGCTAACGAACATAGGGAAGGCAAACCTGATTGATAAAATGAAACGCATTTTTTCCAAGCAGCGGCCGTACTGATACTGCCATATGGATGCACTACTTGAACGTTAAGTAAACAGCTGGAGAAAAAGATAGACGGCAATTACACAAAAATGCTGCCAGCGATATTGAACAAGTCATGGAGGCAACACCCCACAAAGCACCAACTATACGGCCACCTGCCTCCCATCAAGAAAACTATCCAATTTAGACGGACCAGACATGCGGGACACTGCTGGAGAAGCAGGGACGAGCTCATCAGTAATGTTCTCCTATGGATCCCTTCATATGGCCGAAAAAAAGCAGGATGGTCAGCTCGAACATACATTCAGCAGTTCTGCGAGGATACGGGATGTAGCCCTGAAGACCTGCCAGAAGCGATGAACGATAGGGAGGAGTGGCGAGAGAGGGTCAGGGATATCAGTGCTGGCGGCACGACATGATGATGATGAAGAATTAATCCCCTGATGGAAAAAAAAATAGTTTCAAAGTATTATTACGACTATTCACAGTCCGCATTATTCCCATCCTGTTATATTGTATCAAGGTGCCCGTGGTGTAATGGTTATCGTCGCAGGAATTGGTCACGGGGACACGAGTTCAAATCCTGGACCTGACTGATTGCATTTCACATAGCACTAATACCCTTGGGAAAGGTATGAATCCAAATATTCTCCCTCCAGCTATAGGTAAATAGTAGGGCAGACTAGGTTCTTCAGCCTTGGTCAGGCAACTAGTCTAGGAGAAGGAAAATTCTGAACTCAAACCTGTTAAACTCCGCTTACAAAAATTGACCTTGTGTCATATCCTGCCGAGCGGAGGGGTTGGTAAATATGGTTTTATTGTATCAAGTATTTATATCGAAAATGAATAATTTGCAAACAGATTTATTTGAACCACGATTGGGATCATAAGAGGTACTACTACTTCGTGTCAGGTTGGAACTTGGTATAATGGCTATGAAGGGGTACTTCACTCTTCACAGAGCTCAAGAATTAGAAATACTGCACCATATTAAGTTTCTGTGATACTGAAGACACACCTTGTTTGCCGGAGATACAGTCAGTGCATTCTAAGCTCCACCGGCCGTTCTTATATATATATATATATATATATATATATATAACCAGAACACAGAGAAGGAAAAATATAAGAATTGAAAAAAAAATATATTGTTTACGAACAAAGAATATAAATCCGGATCGAATAAGGGCAAAAAGGTTTTTTAATCATTCTAATAAAAGGTTTTGAGGATGTCTCGAAATATATCCGCAAGTGCTCTAAACGCCGCAATTTTCAGAGGATTTCTACATTTATATTCTATATATATACATCCCCCCCGTTCGTAAACAAGGACAATTGTTTTAGAAACCAATACTTACTTTGGGCGTTCTGTTCTTTTTAATCAAAGTTCTAAACATTCATATAAATATTTATTTTTTAAACATCTTAACATCTACAGTAGAATTTTTTTCTATGACAGTCTTGCTCGTCATATGAGATCTCATAACAGCAAACTATCACTGGCTGATTTTAGACAGATCGTTCCTCTGAAATAAATAGGTAAATTCGTGTCTATTTTATGACAAAGTATATAGGACTGTAAATTGTCTAAGATGCCATATGACATTGCAAGGATTCATTTAAACGCCAAATAATTTGACTTGGCACTTATGGCCTTGGATTTGAGAGGTTGAAATTAGCCTACGGAGTGATATGCGTTCCCATGAGCGCTCTGTGCTTGTTTGAGAAGATGGTCTTCTTTTAAGAAGTCGGAGTCACTAACTATATATATATATATATATATATATAGTGGTAAATGATGTAATATAATCCGACAATATACAGAGAAAAATTAATAACAAGATAATCCTAGTAGAAGAAGAAATTTATTGAGACCCAAAGTTGACACAATAGCGTTTCGATTCGAATGAACCATCATCAGGACTGTAAGAGATAATTTTAGTGATGTTAAATCACTTTGAAACATTTATTGTTTATGTAACATCACTAATATCATCCCTCATAGTCTTGATAATGGTTCATTAGAACCGAAATGCTATAGTGTCGACTTTGCTTCTCAATAAATCTCTCCTTCAACTTGGATTACATTGTTATCAATTTTTTTCCGTCTCGCTATATATAAGATTAAAATGGTCTCAATATCAAACACTGTTCGATGCACAAACTCCACGTAAATTCTGCAGCAATGGCAGTTCCTAATTTCTTTGTGTCCTTCCTTTGGATGACTTAATTTGGTTATCTGTCTTGTATGATGTGAGTCAGTTTGAAATTCAGTTTTTCATAGAATTTCATTTTTTTATCCTCTACGATAATTTCTGGTTTGTGTAAAATTATTGGTTTATTTGATCAAACCTGAGCAATTGGAACAGTTACTAATTGACCACCGTTACTTTTATGGCACCAACAATATTATCATCAATAAGTCACACTGACAGCTCGAATTTTTTCTGATTCTCTCAGCATCCATCCCTATTAACCCTCGGTCGCAAAAGGTCTTCCAAATTATATCCAATGTCCGCACAGATTATGTAATTGAGTTCTTACATGTTGGCCAACACTGAATCTTCCATGTATAGGGTTCAAGGAAGAATGTCAAAAGTTCTTCCTCGCTTCTCCAGTAGGGACCCGCATACCTTGTTGCCCAGTCGGCTGGGGTTGTAGAATACACTGACTGCTTCTCTACAGAGGGGTTAGACCCCACCAAAATGAATGCCCTGGTATTACACTAAACAATCTGATGGCGAGGCACTAGTAATACTGGAGCTTTGCAGAATACGGAGTATCCCTTCATTGCCATCGCTCCCAGTTCCACTCAGGCCTGGGAGGCTTCTAGCTATGGGTCAAATACAACAAAACTTCGTACTTATGCTAAACTGAATTGTTTCAAATGGAATTGTTCTGAGTGCTAAACTGATTTGCTCAACATAGGACTGTTTTGACATTGAAACTGTACTTATGTTAAACTGAATTGTTTGAAAAAGAACTGTCTTGACATTCAACTCTGTGTAAATAAAAACTATGCTTACACCTAACAGAATTGTTTGAATTACAACTGTTTGACTAAACTGAATAGCTTGAAATAGAAATGTTTTTGACAATAAAACCGTGTAATTATAGTAAAGTTAATTGTTTGAAATAGAACTACATGTCTTGTTTGTCTTATTTGGATGGGTTTTGAGATGGGCGGTAAGTAGCCATATAGGAATTCTTTGAAGTACGTTATTTATGAATTCTTCCTGTGCTTCTCCAGCAGTGTTGCACATGTATTCTTCGTCTTACTTGGACGGTTTTTACAATGGGTTATATGTGGCCGTACAGCTGTTGTTTCGTGGTGTGTTACATCCCAGATTTGTTTAAAGTATCTCGTAGCATTCTTGTGTTTTTCTCATCAAGATTTTCCTCTGAACGTTTTGTTAGCGTCGATATATTCCATCTATACAATAATATTGACAAAGTCACACTTTTGAAGTGATCTTGTTTTATTTCATAGGATAGATCATACTTTTATAGGATTGATCATATGACTGATAACTTATCGATAGCAGTCATATTAACGTCATTTTCAGTAAATAAGATATGCTGAATTTGTAAGACATGTATATTTTGAAACTTTTCATTTTTGCTTATTCCAGAATTGATTTTTATTATCGTGCATCCGACAGTTCGTGAAAGTCAGTCTTCGGTAGAATTTCCGATTACATTTCTCTAAATATATTTTTTTTTATTTTGAATGGCGTATGCTTTATGAAAATATCCAGCATTTTAAAATATTTCTCACTTTTGGGGGCAATAACCTACACAAACTTATATCATAATTGTTGTATAGTGGTTCGTACCTCGTGACTTCCGATATCTTGGGGGTATTTAAGACGTTGTGTTTCTTAAGCACGTCCGTACTGAATGATCGTGGTCAATAGAAAGACCAACTTCGGGCGTAGCACCAACAGCGCCTGACTTATGATATTTGTTTGGACTGTATCACTTCAGTTAATAAATGATTAACTCTATTTACTTGTGTATCTCTTCCTTACCCCGATACAACAATAAAAATAATTTCATGATTTTTTTTATGCGAACGGATCACCGAATCTCGACCAGATGGCAAGACCTAGTGTTTATTATCCAGAAGAGCTTGCCATACCGTGGATTTTGCTGTTCCATTGGACCAAGCAGAGAAATTGATAGGCAAGTAATTGGATCATGCCGGAGAGTAGGAAATAGCAGTGGAATGTGAAGTTGACGGTGATACCAATAGTAATTGGTTCACTTGGAATAGTCTTCAAGGGCTTGAAAATGAGACCAGAGAAATGGTTGATCAGAGAAAGAATCAATACCATACGGGTTAAAGAAGAGCTAAAACAGTTAGAATATTCAGTCCTGGTGACCAGTGGAAACTTACGGTCACGGAGACTCAGTTAAATTGGTGTGAAAATCTCGCAAAGAGGGAAATAATAATAATAATAATAATAATAATAATAATAATAATAATAATAATAATCAACAAAAAAAAAGAGAATCTGCAAAATTTTGCTGTCCTGGCTGGCCACAGAATAAAAATGAAAGAATGTAAAAAGAAGGATAAGTACCTCGACCTTGCCAGAGATTTAAAAAAAAAAAAAAACAATGGAACACGAAGGTGACAATTGTGATTAGTACTTTTGATACAGGTAACAAAAGGATTATTAAAGAGACTGGAGGACTTGGAAGTTGGCGGAAGAAGAGAGACCATCCAAACTACAGCTTTATTGAGAACGACCGAAATACTGAGAAGAGTCTTAGAGGCTTGAGGAGATTTCCTGTCTCTCAAACTCCAGTGAAAGGCCACCAGCTAACCTTGATGTGAAAAACTATAATGAGAAAATAATGATAGTAATACCCACACACACATATATATACATATATATATATATATAGAGAGAGAGAGAGGTTTTCTTTTACGTGGATACTGGGAAATATTTGAACATGTCTCTAAACTATGTATATTTGCATATGTCGTTGCTCCGACAATAGCCTATTTGTAAAGATAACGCGCGCTGTTAGTACAAGTCAAACACCGGACGTGTCTAGTTATTGAACAACAGTCCGACATTAAGCTTTACCCAAACATTTTATTTGTATGCAAGCACGTAAGGTCGACGACAAGTATCACGTCTCTTCTTCCTTGTCTCTTCTAGAAAATAACCTTCCAGTTATGTGGTTTGCGTGCTGGTCTTAATATCTATGGGGTGTTGATTCGATTCCTGTGAAAACATGAATGGGTGATTATGCGCATGTGCAAAAAATTCGTAAACTTATATTATTCGGATGCAAGGCTTCATCACAGAAATAGCGGCAAAGTCTTGTAGAACAGTGTTCTGGTTGTTACATCCTGATGGACAGCGTTAGCTTCCAGAAACATCAATGACGAACAAAAGTTGTAACGTTGTATCCCGCCTGGATATACGTACAAAGATGAATATATCCCAAATGTGGTCTCACACATAGTATATATATATATATATATATATATATATATATATATATATACGCACAAATAGATAGATAGATAGATAGAGTAACATCAGATAGTAAGTTATTTAGTAGAATAAAGAATAAAAATAACAAATTTTAGAGACTCTTAAACTTTTTCTTTCTCTCTCTATCTCTCTATCTCTCGCTCTCCCTCTCTCTCTCCATATATATATATATATATATATACATTGACAAGATTGTACATATTACATTTATTTCACTCTTATAAATTTTATAATTCATTTATGTTTCTAACTGTATATGTAAAGAGAAAAATGCTCGTTTATATATATATATATATATATACAAGCATTTACATATATATATCATCATCATCCTGATGTCGTACCGCTAGCACGGATATCCCTGACCCTCTCTCGCCACTTCTTTATATCACTCATCGCTTCTGGCAGGTCTTCAGGGCTACATCCCGTATCCTCACATAGCTGCTGTATGTATGTTCGAGCTTGTCGTCCTGCTTTTGCTTGGACATATGCGGGGGTCCATAGGAGTACATCACTGATGAGTTCCTCCTTGCTTCTTCAGCAGTGTCTTACGTGTCTGGTTCATCTAACTTGTATAGTTTTCGTGACGGGAGGCATGTATATATATATAATTTGTAACCAAATTTAAGTATTACTGATTTTTTTTAATTCAGTAGTATTTAAATTAGGGGTAACGGTTTTTTAGAGGAATGTGTAAACATTGTATTAAAATAATAATAGATATATATCCAATATAAACATTTTTTTCAGGGACGAACTCATAAGAGATGTACTCTTATGGACTCCCACACATGGCCGTGCAAAAGCAGGACGACCAGCACGAACATACATTCAGCAGCTATGTGAGGATACGGAATGTTGTCCTGAAGACCTACCTAGGGCGATGAACGATAGGGAGGAGTGGCGAGAGAGGGTCAGGGATATCCGTGCTACCAGTGCGATATGATGATGATAAAATACATGAAAAAATATTTTGAAAATTGTTATTATTAAAATTCATTCTAATTAAGAAATTAACACCTAAATAAATTTTTTGTTTAACATCTGATGATGGTCATCACGCCCAGAATTAAATAAAAAATGAAACCAAAGTAGTGGATTTTTAATTTTATTTTTATATAGTCTAAATTGTTATAGTCTTGGCAGCAATTTGTTATTTTGGTCTTCTTCAGATTCGTCTTACGCCATTTTCCTACTAAAGAATTAAGTCGTCCGTTACACGAAATCGTTTCATATTTGAGCCATTGTAATTAAATCAAATCAAATCTAATTAAACTAAATTAATCAAACTGCATTGCAGTACAAAAATGTAAACCTTCTGACAAATCAAGATGCGCCAATCCTTAATGTGAAAATAATAGAAACTTTTATTTTGTCCACAGAATATATGTCCGCAGCATCCAAGCATTTACTGTGGTCCACTCTAAATATCATTTCTATGTTAAGTTTTTTTTTTCCGCACTGCGACGTTCACACAATGAAAATAATACATTTTCCGAGTCTGGTGCCAATTTTTATTTGCGTGGTTTCTTCTAGGTAAGAACAGCAGTCTGACGTTTAACGACGGGGAGTCAGAAAAACCACTAGTCTTCTTGATGCGATATATATTCAAATGACATACAATCATATCAAAACCAGAGACATGTTGATGAAGCGTTGTGTGAATAACTCTCTCTCTCTCTCTCTCTCTCTCTCGCTCTCTCTCTCTCTCTCTCTGTCGTTACTATTAGGTCAGTTCAAATACAAATGTTACCCAATACTGCGCCTTCCGATTCATTTACATCGAGAGCGTCCTTCTCATGTAAAATGGATGAGATATTTCCGTTCCCAAAATTCGATGCTTTGAATTATATCACAATGATATGTTAGGAGAAAGATCAGCATGGCAAAACGATATGAAGCGAATGGATTCCCACCGACTACAGAGACGAAGTTAGCAGCGTGTCCTTAAAAACGATAATATTTAGGCTGTGTTCAGCATTGAATTAATGGACTGTTTCCTGTCGTCTTTTACTTTCTGCTCTTCAATAAAAACAAGTTTCCAGCTGGTAGACGGTAGTCAATAAAAGTACAACTATAGTGAAGGGCTGGAGTGATAAGGCAATCAGCATACACACACTCACACAAACACACTTATATATATATATATATATATATATATATATATATATATATATATATTTCGGCATCGCAGGTTCAAATCTATAAGGAGGATGACTTGGTAAATGGATGAATCCAACTCTTCTTTTCTAGCTATGAGTAACTAATACAACCGACAGAGCTGTTCAGTCTTCGTAAAGCAACATGCTCGCGACGGAGCGGTTGAGTAAAAAAAATACTCGCATTCCAAGCCAAGCAGGATACTACACAACGACAATATTTCAGCAGATTTGGAATGCAGAGTGTTTCGTCTGCTAGACCAGCTGCCATAACAAGGGTAAAGAGACAGTCTGCCCGACTATTTACTCATAACAGGTGAGAGAATAATTGCACTCATATTTTCCCCAAGAGTATTAGCGCTATGTAAGTTTAAAAAAAAAAACAGACTCATTCAGGTTTTGTACTTGGTACGCTGCATTAATTTTCTAGAAATATAACAATTACACGACGAGCACCTCCAACCCCACACACATCTGAAGAATTGTGATACAACGAAACAGTTTGTCTGTGGCAAAGAATATATATATATATATATATATATATATATATATATATACGTAGTGCCTTCAATAAGTTTCCAGACTTTCTGGGGCAGGTATTTCAAATTGTCTCAGGACTCTTGAAATTTCAGTATGTTATTGCTATACATCTTATGTGATAACTGACCAATTTTTATGATTTTACGTTCAAATAAACAGCTACAGCTGCAATTGGCATGCACCCTACTAAAGCCTGATTGTCACAGCTGGTGAATTTCAAAAATGCAATCTGGACTTTAGAAGAACGATATGCAATAAAATTGTGTTTTAAACTTGGAAAAAATGCCTGGCGATGAAAGCTGAATCGACTGCTATGACCCATTGACCAAGAGACAGAGTTCCTAGTGGAAGCATGCGGGCACTCCCAGACCCAAGAAGTCCAGACAGAGCAAATCCACCAACAAACTTTTGATGATCCTTTTTTTGGACAGCACTGGCATGATCTACACGCACTAGGTTCCCACTGGACAGACAGTCAACAAGGAATACTATGTTGAGGTTTTAAGGGAGTTCAGCCCGAGGTTCCGTCGGAAGAGGTCAGCACTCTTCAAATCGGGTAAGTGGCATTTCCACCAGGACAATGCACTAGTTCACAACTCCATCCTTGTCACAGACTATTTGACCAAGATGGGCATCAAGACAGTTTCTCACCATCCCTATAGTCCAGACCTTGCTCCCAGTAACTTTTACTTATTCCCTAAGGTCAGAGGCTGTCGTTATGAAACAATTGAGGAGAAGAAAGAGGCTGTGACGAAGGTCATTGACACGCTCACACAAGAGGACTTCTATGGGGCCTCGCAGAAGTTGTTAGAACGGTACAACAAGTGCATTGCAGGCGGAGGAGATTACTTCCGAGGGGAATAGTGTTTCATGTCTGTACTATCATTAAGCGTTCCCATACGAAAAAAGGCTGGGAACCTATTCTATGATCATCGTATATAATAACCTCTCTTCAGTCGTGCTCATAATGAGATAATTTATGATCATTTTTACATTATCTTATTTTTTTATATACAAGGTTATTCCAGGAATAACTATTTTTTTTCAGTTTAGCAACCCTCATTTTAAATGAGTGGATAAACGATGACCTTGGCCACGGTTTAAACCATTTTATTCTTGTTTTGTTCTTGGATTAAAGATCTTAGATACAAGTATTTTTCGGAAAGAGTGTTATGGAAATAGAAAATAAGGGCTCAAACTTATGAAAAATAGGACGGGAGCATTTAACGTGTTTAACATAGACACGTTGAGATGAAATTTTTTGCAGCAATAATCACCTAGAGACTGTGTAAAATGAAATATGTTAAAGCTTTTCTCTCAGTTCATAAACCAAGAAAAAGAGAGATAAAAAGTATTGACTGTCATTTATGATCAACAGCGAGTATAATGAGATAAATGGAGGTGCTCGTAGTGTAATGGTTATCGTCGTATGAAATGGACACGGTGACACGAGTTCCAATCCTAGACGAGACTGATTGCATTTCACATAGCACTAATACCCTTTGGGAAGGTATGAATCTAATTATTTTCCCTCCAGCTATGAATAAATAATAGGGCAGACTGGTTTCTTCAGCCTTGGTGAGGCAAGTAGTCTAGGAGAAGGAAAACTCTGAATTCAAACCAGTTAAACTTTGCTTAAAAATTGACCTTGTGTCATATCCTGCCCGAGAGGAGGGGTTGGTAAATATGATAATGGGATAAAATTAACAAAGATAAGTTAATTTTCAGACAGGGTTACCAACCTGAAAAATAAGAAAAAAACAACAGTCTCAATGCTTTTTAAACGGAATCACTGTGAATCACAGCCTTTGTGAGCATATTCCGTTTTTAAAAATCAAATCCCATCTCAGAGATTGCCGTTCGGAAACTGTTGAACCCACACGAATCGAAGCGTTGGTGATGTAAAGGTTAAACTTGACGCCAGGTTCAAACCCTTCATGAAGCTGTCTGTAATATCGTGAAAATATGAATCTAATTATTCTCCCTCTAGTTGTGGATAAATATTAGGACGGACTGGTCTAGGGAAAAAAATCAAGAATTCAAACAAATTAAATTCCGCTTAAAAATGTCTTTGTGTCATCCCTGCTTGTGGCGGAGGGACTGGGTAAATACATAAAACACGTTTAGATGAAACCGCTTAAAACTGTGTCTGTTGAAATTTACTTGAATTGTTTGTAAAAGAAACAACTTCTTTGTCGATATGCAGTCTCCTAAGGAAACTAGAAATAATTTGATAATAAAAAAAACTTATACAAGGGCGTCATAACTTTCATGAACAATTTGTATATTTGTTTACTATTTGTGCTCCCGATCCAAGCTATGACGCAGTATCTTTTTGTCTACCTTTGCAAAAAGTAAACTTTTACAAGATTCTGATGTCTCATTAATTCAAGAACCCATCGAAAAAGTCCTCTTTTAACATAATTATTTGATCGTTTTCTAGGAATATCGGATAATCTCTTTCCAATAATCCATTTTTCGTTCATCTAATTGTCGGTTCCTGAAAACCAGAAAAGAATGTCGCGAAATGATCCTGATAATAGCGAAAGACTGGGGTTTAATTGGAACTACTATTATCTCAAGAAAAGAAAAAGATAAAAGTCTAATTACTCTAAGATTGTTACATCAAAAGAAGAAAGAAATTGTGGTTATTGGTATTTACGATAGTTAGATTAGGAAAGTAGGCTTAATATGACAACCGTAGCATTCTCTCTAACATCATATAGCAACATTCGCTAGGGTTTGAACATGAGTTGAAACACTTACTATTAGTATAAAATGGAGGTGATCATAGTGAAACGGTTATCGTACAGGAAAATGGACGCAATCACCCAAGTTCAAATCCGGGACGAGACTTTTTGCGTTTTATATAACACTAATATATCCGGAAAAGCTATGGATCTAATTATTCCACCCCTCCACCCCCAGGAACTTGCACAGATGCAGTTCTGGATTTGGATGCGTTGTGACTGTTATAGCGCCAAACACTTACTTTCACACTGTAATATATTTTGTGTGAAATAATAGAGTGACGTGGACGCAAGAAAGGGAATTCTTTCTGCATCTTGTTTAGTGGGCTATTTGGCTAGTGAGTAGAATCTCGTCCTTAACGACGCGATGCTCACTGTACCGCACTTTTAGCACCAAGGAATCATCAATATGAAAAACATACTCCCTCTCTCTCTCTCTCTCTCTCTCCCCCCCTCTCTCTCTCTCTCACACACACACATACACACAAAAACACAACTCTCCTCCAGCTTTATTATCGTGTTAATATATTCTTTTCCTCCAGTCTCTGAGCCCGTGGTAATGGTACAATGGACAAAATACGGGGCAATTGCAACCGACTTTTCCCGTATCTTTCATTCCTTCCTCTTTCCCAGTCCACGAGAGCGTTTATCTCCTCGTACACCGACCATAAGAATAGTGTGGATAAAGTAATCTGTCATCTTATATTGGGGCTCATATAACACCTATCCCTCCCACTTCCACCCATTGCCAATCGAATTAGGTGAGTTAGGCAATATCCGGTTCAGAGCACTAGATTAAGCCCACCTCGTTACACCTAATCCACTGGATGATATACTAAAATTTGTCAACACGTTTTTCTTTCCACTACTGGCTTCTTTTTTTATTCTTTTTATTTTTTTGATTAACTTATCTATTTTCACCAAGCTCCTTTTGCCTACAATGGTAATAGATAATTCACACATTAGAATAAGCATTTTAAATCTGATCTTTTAGGTAATCTTATTTTTTTCTTTCTTTATTCTTTTATTTATTACAATCGCTTATTGCCTCATTTTCATTTTACAAGTCTCCAGATAAGTGTATTAGTCATTTTCGCTTTTGTTGATATTTATTGCAATGTTTCTTTTGCAATATAGTAAGCAGCCTTTCGATTCTCGGTAAAACTACTGACAGTCTGTGTTACCCGACATTAAAGGGTTAATCACGGGAAGTCTTGCAGTAAGCGCAAGAAATGTGAAGGATTTTAATAAAGGGCAGATTGTTAGTAGCCGATAGAGAGAAATTAGGGGATTTCTATTCTGAATCTGATATTGGTTACGATTCATGAAACATTAGCAACTTTCCTTCCTCAACTTAAAAAAAAAAAGATACCACATCTTACCTCCCTATTTTCGAAGCAATTTCCAAGAGATGCTGAAAAAATAAATGAATAAAACGAATCGCATTTTTATTTGGAATACATTTTCCTTTTCTATGAACATGTCATCTCATCATCTCATCTTTGCTTTAGGCATCTTTCTTCAAAACAAAGCAGTGATATGCTTATCTCTATATTTTATTTACGTAGCATTTTTCTTTATTTTGCAATTTTCTTTATATTTCATTCGGTAGTTCTAATCTTCAAATATATTCATTATTATCTTATATTTTTCAGTACAAAGATTTTTTTTAAAATTCTTTGTTATTCATATTTCGTTGGCAAGTACCCCTATCTAAGTTTATTTGAGTCATTTATTTGCACTTAGTCATAAGGTTTCAAGTAACTAATGATAAATCTTAGTAAACAATTATTGCTTTAATTAACTATTTTTAATACAAATAATGGGGCAATTGGGCTAATGAATAGAGTGATCGCCAAAGATCCAAGAGACCGGGGTTCAATTCCAGGTCGAGTCATACCGAAGACTCCAAAATGGTTCTTAATGCCGCCTTACTTAAGACAGCATTAAAAGGTGATGATCAAGGGTAAAATGGAGCAATCCTGGGAATGGAGTAGCATCCTCCCCTACACTTTGATGTTGTAGCTATTGAAAAGGGAGCCTTCAGCTCACTCTCAACTAAGGTCGCCAACTTTACTTTTTTTTTAGTTTATACGCTATCAAGCTGTCTTATAAACGACAAATTATTTGAACACATGTGTATGATTTGGCACTCAGTTATATAATACCAAGTGGACTTATCTAAGGTCTTTTATTTGCACTTAGTCGTATGTTTTCAAGTAACTAATAGTCATCTTTAGTAAACAATTATTGCTTTAATTAACCATTTGTTGCATAGCCGTGATACATATACAACTATACGTATACATATATATGCGGAAACAAAATCAACAATAATGACGAACGAACACACTTCTTTAGAAAAATATACCTCTCACATTTTATTTGAATGGGTTGCGAAAGGGTTGTGTGTGAGAGGTGAGTTGGAGACTGAACAGACTGCAACATATTGACCTCCAGTTCCTATGTCTTTAGCAGCACTTCTTTCTCACTCTGTTGGACCGCTCAACCGGGATCCTGAGTGCCCAGCCCTTTGCAGGGAGCTGGTTCTCACTGCCTCGAACTGCAACTCGAACTAAATCAATTCTCCGTGGCACCGGGTTATATAATTGTTTGTCGTCGACCTGCTTCCTGTGAGCGTTGTATTTGCACCGAATTCAACCCGTCCACGAGCAAGATGATATGTTGATATCTTCGAGCGGATACACCTGTTTCTCGATTGACGGCCGGGTCGTAGGTCAATATGTTACACATTCTGAATTCATATAATTTACATCTATATGATATCAAGTTTTCCTTTATAAGACAAATAATTTTCAAAATATATATGGTTTCAAGAATTCCTCTCTAATACTAATAATTATATAGTTTCAATTAATTATTTTTGTTATGTTTTGACCTTCGACCCGGACGAAAAAATGCTATTCCAAGGTAATGCACCGGAAGGAAGTGACACATTCCAATGGCCAGTAATCGAAAGAGATCGTGTGGGCGGATTAAGGCTCATAATATGGGACAAGGTGAAGGTCCCACTGTGCCAATACAGACTGATGCACCGGAAGAGAGTGACCTCTGAACTGCATGACAGTTATTTCCGCTTGATGACGATTAAACATTCGATTTCAAAAATCCAGTGGGCGATCGTGTGGGCGTTGAATTATTATTTAACTCAGTTGAGTTCGAGTCCAAGAAGCAGTTAGCAGTTGCCAGGAGGGTTCCAGACAGCTAGAGACCAGATGTGATAGGTAAAGCTACACCCGACCGAGGGGGCCCTCGGAAACCCTGATGGAGAGGACCTCAGCATCAGGAGAACAAGAAAGACACAACGTGACGGTCATAACAGTGGGGTCAAAATGTTACAGTTTATGCTCGGTCTCCAGCTCCCTCTCACATGCAACCCTTGAACAACCCTTTCGAACCTTTACAAATAATGTGAGAGGTAAAAATATTGTTAAAGAAGTCTTCTTGCGTCTTCCTTCATGCGTCGTTTATCTTGCGTCTGTTATTCATTGCGTCGGTATGTATCCAGCATATATATCCAGCATATATATATGTATATTTCTGCATGTACATGCATATAACCTTACAACATTTTCATTTAATAATAGTCATTTGTTTCCACATAGTTATGTGTTTTTTAATTTTTTTTCATCATCCTGCTCTTCTTATGTTCTATATCAACGAATATGTTCGTAGCATTTCTATTTGTTTTTATAGCAGTGTCGGCTGCACTTAAAACAGGCAGAGTGAATTCTCTGTGGAGGGGTATGACACTTCTAAAGGGAGGAGAATTCTTGGTATGATATGAAACTGCGTCAGATGCTCAGACTCCTGTTCTCGATATATGTGGAGAGTGAGTACACCTTTACTGCCATTACCTCCAAGTCCACTCTTCTCGATATTTACTACCTGCTCAGGTCTTATCTATGGGTCAAAGAAATTTGTTTAAAATTATTCCCATTCGATGATACCATACGCAAAGAAAAAAATTAAAGAAACAATTAAGTAAAAAATGTAAATCCGAGGATCATTAAATAAGTTTTCAGACTTTTTTTCATATCGGCACTTTTTTTGATAGTACACAACTAAAACTCTTGTCCCCTTCGAAGTAATCTCCTCCGGCTGCAATGCACTTGTTGTATCGTTAAAACAACTTCTGGAAGGCCCCATGGAAGTCCTCTTGTGCGACCGTGTTAATGACCTTCGTTACTACCATTTTCATCTCCTCAATTGTCTCATAACGACAGCCTGTGAACTTAGGGAATAACCAAAGGTCACTGGGAGCAACGTCTGAACTATTGGGAGGCTGAAGAACATTCTTGATGTCCATCTTGGTCAAATAGTCTGTGACAAGGATGATGTTGTGGACTGGTGCATTGTCCTGGCGGAAATGCCACTGGGCCGAATTGAAGAGTGCTGGCCTCTTCCGACGGAATCTCTAGCTGAACTCCCTTAAAATCTCATCATAGTAACCCTAACTCTAACCCTTTGGCCAATCAACTCTTGAACGTTGACTTTCTTACTCCTCTCACACCTCTCATCATCCCTCACAGACCCCCTACCTTCTTTGAATCTCTTATGCCACTCAAAAACTGATGCTCGATTCATGCAAGATGCTCCAAAAGGAGTCTGAAGCATTCTATACGTTTCTGTGGCATTTTTTTCCAAGTTTAAAACAGAATTTTATTGAATATCGTTCTTCTAAAGTGTCCTGACGTCCAGATTGCATTTTTGAAATTCACCAGCCGTGACAATCAGGCTTTTAGTAGGGTTTATTCCAATCCCTGTTGTGGGAGTTTACTTGAACCTGAAATCATAAAAATAGTCAGTCATCTCTTTAGAAGTATAGCTATAACCTACTGAATTTTCAAGAGTCTATGACAATTTTAAATGCCCGTACAAAAAAAGTCCTGAAACTAATTGAATGCACCACGTATGAACGTAAATTTAACACGATTCCCTAACTTCAAAGCATAAAATAATCCTAAATACTTTGACATGCCGTTGAAATCAATCAATCAAACTTTATTTTCAAAAGTTTATATTCTATTTTGTATATCTAATCTAAATATATATTAATCTTTTACTGTATTTTCTTCAGAAAAAAATAAATTTTCATTATTGTTTTATGTCTTCTTTTCCCTTCTTTCATCTCTAAAAAAACATTTCCCTTCGTTTTTCTTATCTTCGCTATCTTCATTTTCCATCGTATTTCTCTCAATTTCAACTATTTTTAAAAATGCATTTCACTCTTCCTTCATTTTTTATTCTCTGTCTTCTTTTAAAAATTTAGTAATGTTTTCATGTACCCAAACTCTTTTTCTTTCATGTTTGACTCATTTTCTTTCTTTCCATTTCTAGTCGCTGTTCGAGATCCCCCAGACATGTTTCTTCTGAAATATGTCAAAGGACGTATGTAATCATCATAATTGAATCACTGATAATGACAGCACTAATCAATAGTTCGACAACGCGAATCCCAGAGACATAATTGACAACACATACGACATGAGAAAACCTTTTTAATGATTTTCTACTTTTGGCAAAAATTGGGCAGGCCAATTTCACCTCCTATAAATAAATAAATAGAACTTGTTTGGGAAACTGCTGACTCGGGAAGCATAATTTCAAAGAACATTAAAGGTAAGAATTGTCTTAGAATCTTTTGTTTATTATTGATAAAATTGGGAAGCAAATATTTTGCTACCGGGGTGAAAGCTTATGTTCTAGACTAAATCGAGTATTCTGACTCCAAATCCTTTCTCAGAATAATTCTACAATGTCAGCATTTTAACAGATATTCAACATATACAACTGATAGACCTGCAAGAATTCTTTCTTCCATTCGTCCCAACCTTCTGAAAAACTTTATAAAACAATGGAACCTGCTGCTTACTGATTTTAAAGGCATGTCAATCTGTCTCAGGCTATTTTATGCCTTGTGGCTAATGAATAGCGTATATTGTAAGTTGATATTTGCATGTTTTGGATAGATGTTACTTATACGTTTTCTTGCTTACAGTTGTATGGTTAGAGTACTCCTATCTTACAAAAATAATTTGGACATAGCGGTATGGTATCTAGTATACCAATCTAATATGATTTTTAAACAGATGAATCTAATCCATCGATGGAACTCTTTCTCAGACTAAGGACACTCATTCCAGAGGCTGCAGTCTCCTATCCATCGCCCGACTGACGTTTGTCCATCCCTGTAAAGAAAAGTAAAATTTGGCAAAGAGAAATCTTACGCAAAACTTAAAGCTGAGATTTCTGTGACGCTACATGCTCTTCTGTTCCATGTGGGTGTGAGCGTATCTGCATATGAGAGGCCGGCATAGGCGTATCGTATAGATATTTTCATATACAGAATGTACATGTATATATGTGTAAGTAGGTTGGCCAACCGTAGTCGAGGGCGAAGTATCGATAAGTATAACTCGACCGAGGATTGAACCTTGCTCACCCAGACCATTGGCGAATACTCCAAACATTAAGGCAATCATATAGATAGATGTATAGTATAATAAAAAGCATAGCTAAATATGTTAAGGAGGTAGGCAGATTTTAATTTATAAGAAAATTAGAGAAAGATTTCTCGATGGGATTGAATTGATCACTTTTTTAATGTTCGTAATAACCTGAAATCTTCGTTGCTAATTCAATCAATGACAGTAGAGAAGGATCTCATTTTTTAAATTCATTTTTGTTACTAGGTGGTCTAAACGAGAAAAGCAGCTATCTTTTCCGGAAATCAAGTTACTATATATTCTGGGGAACAGTTAGTCGTTGTAAACAGCAGATATTGTTCGAGAGACCTGCAGTTAGGGGTTAGCTGTTGGAAAAAGTTGAAATTTGTTGTTGTTCATCATGTGCATTTCGAGTCTAAGGTACTATTTACCAAACCCTCCGTTCGGGCAGGATATGACACAAGGTCAATTTTTAAGCGGAGTTTAACAGGTTTGAATTCAGAGTTTTTCCTTCTCCTAGACTAGTTGCCTCACCAAGGCTGAAGAACCTAGTCCGTCCTACTATTTACCCATAGCTGGAGGGAGAATAAGGGGGTTCATACCTTTCCCAAGGGTATTTGCCCGAAAGTGAACGTAATAGCGCGACTGGAGTACAAACTCGCGTACTACGATTCCGCAGTTCATCGCTTTAACCATTACACCACGAGGATTGCCATACATTAGTACTGCTACGGCTACAGCCTGGAAGATTTCTTTTTTTTTATTAGAGATTAGATTTATAGATGGTAAATAATCACTCAGTAGAAACCCATGCCTATCTTCTTTGTATGTTAATACAGCTTTCAGTAGAGGAGATATTACTGTCGATGTATGTGAAATGCTCTACTAATTTTGGAGGCTTTTGTTTAATGTGGAGATGGCTCTACCTTGCTTCTTGTTCCACGCAATGCAGTCAACATTCAGGATATATCGGTGTTTTTATTTTTGCGAAAAGCACTAGATCAACTGCATTGTCTGCATCCGTGATAACGTCTGCAGGATATCGTCAGCTTCTTGCCTTATTCAGTGTGTGACCTGTTTCCTTCATTAGATCTTTTGACATGTGTACAACGTAATCTGGGAAGATTATAAATGGATATGTGGCTAATCCACCGCCTCGAAGAACTCTAGTTTTAATTTCAAAGAAATCAGTGTCACCATCGGAGGAACGAAACATTGCTTTTATCTTTTTGTAGAGCATCGTTTTAGTGGTTTCGGATTCTCTGGAGAAACCATGTGATATAAATATTAAATTTATATTTAGTTTATGTATTGAATCAAATGCTTTGGAGAAATCTACAAACACTAATATTGCCTTAATAGTGTTGAGTTGGCTATTTATTCATTCTAAGAAAAAGAAAAGCTCTCTCGGATTAGGAAAAATTAAACTTGTATCACGTCCTGGCTATCCTTTGGCTAATAAATGTAATATTATATTTTAAATAAGGATTTACTGTTAGCTTTGCTTAATTAACATTCAATTGGACATGTACAAATTATTATTCTGCGTAGAGATCCTACTAGTGTCAAATAAATGGGGAAAAAAATCTCTTGACCTGTACTTTATCTAAACGTTTTATAGCTGAGAGATATCTATTTATTTATAATTATTGCCTATGTAGAATACGTTCGGGAAATGAAGGCTCTAAGCTTTCACTGATTTAGATGACTCCAGTGTAAGTCGTAGGAACTATTTAACACGCTCTTATACTTCTGCCGGTTACCTGTCGTGAAAAGTGATCGTTTCCTATTGAGCACATTATCTGAGTGGCAGACTGGACACAGGCCATATAATAGTATTGTCGGCATTGAATATGACTTTGCCACATGACATAAATCACTAGCTGTAAGATAAGTATTAAAACTATGTAGCCGAATGTAAAACTGCATCAACTTATATGAGAATTGTACTTTTTTTGTCCTATCATATATTTAGATTTTAGTTACATTATTCAGTAGAGAATCGAAACAAAAATACCTTGAACTGATCGATTTGATAGAATAATAAAAACTATAAATGGTAAAATCCTAGTATTTTTAATCTTTCCCAGTCGGCTAGTTATATAGAATACGCCGACTGCTTCTTTGTAGAGGGACCAGACTTTCCCAATGTGTTTCTTGGATATGACACTAAGCTATCTAATGGTGAGGTTCCAGTAATGCTGGAGCTTTGGGGAATACGGAGAACCCCATAAATGCCATCGCTCCAAGGTCTACTCTGTCCCACAGTGGTAAAACCTGATTGAGTCCTATTTATGGGTCGAAAACAAACTGTGTACTTGTGCAAAACTGAATTGCTTGAAATAAAATTGTTTTGACATTTAAACTAGGTATGTATGCAAAACCGAATTGTTTAAAATGGAACTGTTTTTGTATGCTTAACTAATTGTGTGCAGAAGAACTGTTTTGACATTTAACTGTATGGAAGCACAAACTAGACTCGTACTAAACTGAATTGTTTGAAATATAACTTTATGACTAAACTGAATAGCTTGAAATAGAAATATATTTGACAATTATACTGTATATATTTTTTTAAACTAAATTGTTTGAAATAGAACAGGTTATTTACATAAAAACGGATTTGGCATTACATAACCTACAAAAGTTGATATGCCATAAAACCCAAACAAACAAACTATATTCAGTCTGGTTTGGTTTAGTAGGGTTTTATAACCTATCAACCATTGTTGGTTATTTAATTCTAAATCCTGTTTATACATATATATTGAATATATATGATTTTTAAACATATTTTGTAGATAAAATTTTAAAACTAACTTGAGATCATTCTTTTTTTCTTCACAGAGTTAAATTGTATCGAATATTTCCATCAAAAACAAATAATTCCATTTGTTTTTAATCATTTTTTGGACACAGTTAAATATTTTCAAATATTGCCAAGTATATTTATTTTGAAGAAAAGTCTATTATTTTAATCAATAACTGTTCTGATCACGAGTGATAATATAAATATGTGTTTGCACCCCCCCCTCTCTCTCTCTCTCTCTCTCTCTCTCTCTCTCTCTCTTATATATGTGTGTGTGTGTGTGTGTGTGTGATATTTTCAGGAACCCATGGTGAAATCAGAACAAATTTCAAAAGCCATATTTGAGATCGGGGATGAGATTAAAAGATCGAAAGAGAAGTGACCAAGTCATTTGTTTGGTCACTGTTTAAATGTTAAACTATTTGACACATGGATAGGACACTTGAAGGTGTTTCCACTCCGGGTTAGCGCAGATCCGAGAGCAAAGACAATGAAGGAGTATACTACATTCCCCAAAGTTCCAGGACTGGAGAGTCACCATCAGATTATTTAGTGCCATATCCAGAACATTCGTTGGTGGGAATCTTTCCCCTCTATAGATATACAGTTAGTGTATTCCCAGCCTGGGTTATTGGGCTTCCTACTAACTATAATCTTGTCAATAGCTTCACTCTCATGACGGCAATTACATAAGAATGCCTCAACTTCTATTGAAATAGTCCTAGAGGCAACACCCCACAAAACAGCAGCTGTACGGCCACCTACCACCCATCACGTAAACTATCAAAGCTAAATGAACCAGATATGCGAGACACTACTGGAGAAGTAAGGACGAACTCATAATCGATATACTCCGGCAGACCCCTTCACATGGACGAGCAAAAGTGGGCCAACCAGCTAGAACCTATTTACAATAGCTCTGGACCGACTGAGGAGTAACCTGGAAGATCTCACGAGATCAATGAACGATAGAGACGGGTGGCGAGGGAGGATTAAGGAGATCCGTGCTAGCAGCGTGACATGATGATGATGATGATGATGATGATATCATTATATAGTAAATGTATTGACACTATTTTAGATTAGTATATAACCCTAACACTACCGGCTCATTGGCCTGGAGGTTAGAGTGTTCGCTAATGATCCGTTAGAGTCAATTCCAGGTCGTATCATACCAAAGACTTTAAAAATGGTACTTGATACCTCCTTGCTTAACACTCAGCAATATAAAGTACGCATCAAGGGTAAATTGGTGCAATCCAGGAAACAGAGTAGCGTCATCCCCTACACTTCGGTGTAGTAGCTATTTAAAAGGAAGCCTTTGGGTCACCCTCGACTGAGGGAGACAACTTTACTTACTACTTATATAAATAAAGTTTGGATTAAAGGACTTTAAAAAGACAATTATTTATATGTTTCCTAATTATATATTTCTTTCTCTTTCAGTGTATGTGTATTTAATTCGCATGCCTGAATCTCTATGAGGGTTTGTCTGTATGTGCATGAAGTTGCATATAGCTATGCATGTAAATGTCAGTTTGACTGTGTGTGTGTGTGTGTATATGTTGAGGTCCGCGAGTGTGTATGGATGTGTGCGTTTATTTGTTTGGGAAAGCGTGTACATACATGCGGATACGCGTGTTTGTGTGTGAACGTGTGTATATATAAATTTGCTCATTGGGTTTTGGGTTGGTTTTATGGCACATCAACCATTGTTGGTTATTAATGCCAAATTCATTATTATACATGTTAATAGTTCTATTTCAAACAATTCAGTTTAGCATAAGTACAGAGTTTCAATGTCAAAAATAGTTCCATTTCAAACAATAAGTATTCTGTTTAGTTCTATTTGATCCATAGATTGTGTTGCGTTCTGGTTAGTAAACTCTTGTAATATCAAATAAAGGACAAACAACGATATGAGAGGAAATAGAGATATATTCTCAGGAAAAAGCATATACAATAGAGAGACTATTAGTAGACAAGAACATAGGATTAGTGAATGCTTGTAGAATTAAATAAAGGACAAAGCACGATATTTGAGGAAATAGAGATATATTCTTAGGAAAAAGTATATACAATAGAAAGACTATGGGTAGACAAGAACATAGGATTAGTGAACACTTGTAGTATGAAATAAAGGACAAACCACGATAGAAGAGGAAATAGAGATATATTCCCAGGAAAAAGTATATACAATAGAGAGACTATTGGTAGACAAGAACAGAGGATTAGTGAATACAGATTAAAGATATAGTCCAACGATAGTATTGGCTTCCATTATTACGGTAACAAGTAAGGTGATCTAGTGCGATCTCCAGTCTCCAACGCTCTAATACTACTCCTATAAGAAGCTGCTCTTCACCTTCTAGTCTGCTCTGGTATTAGTAGCTACTGCTATATACGGCAGATGGACTAGTTCAGTTGGTGGAGAAAGGTGGTCGATACCAAACTGATTGGACCCTAGTTCCAGCATTACTAAAGCTTCACCATAGGATTTCTTAGTGTCATATCCAGGACACTCATTGGGGAGTCTAACCCTTCTGAAGAGAAGCAGTCGGTATATTCTACTGCCCAGATGACTGGTCAGTTGGTAAACTTAGTATATATTACTATATATGGTTAAATATACGTGCATGTATGTATGTGTATATATGTATATAGCTGTAAGTTGGACATAGGTGTAGGTATGCATATATAGAATGTGATGTATGTCTGTATGTTTAGTGATAATTTATAAATCGTTTTGCTCAGATGAGGCACAAGGCCTTATGAATTGGGTACTCAATGTGACTCGAACCCACTCGAAGTGGTGTAATGGTTAACAAGCTAGACTAACAAACTATGTTTAGTGTTGTCAGTTTAAAGATCAATATTCCTCTGGATTTTCTTTAAACTCGAATTTTGGCACTGAACGGTGTATGAAATATATAAGTCATTTAAGTGATAGCGCTGGACGTCAATGTGCGTAGGAATAGTGAGATGAATAGTATTTCATATATTATATACGCTGAAAATCGAACCCGAGGAATACCGGAAACTTTGGCTACCCAGAGACAGGATTTAGTTTGGTCAGCTCGAGTTGAGGCCGAGAGAGATTTAGATATAGCAGCTGAGTGAACATGCAGCTGAGAGAGACAGAAGTGAACTTCAAGATGGTCGCCCTCATCACCCACAGCAGAAGACCAAAGTTAGGCATAAGTAAGTTGTTGGCGACCTTAGTCGAGGGTGACCCGAAGGCTTTTTTCCATAGTTACCACACCGAGGTGTAGGAGAGGGTCCTACTCCATTCTCTAGATTGCTCCACTTTACCCTTTATCCGTACCTTATAAAGCTGAGTGTTAAGCAAGATGGTATCATGTACTATTTTTTGAGTCTTTGGTATGACTTGAACTGGGATTGAACCCCGGTCTTCCTGACCATTGACGAACACTCTACCCATTAGGCTAAAGGCTTAGAATATCTGTATTTTCAGGATCTGTACATCAAAAATATATAAAAAATGCTATATAAGTCCCTCTCAGTTGCGAAATATGCCTCTTTTTTTCCTGACATTATTTTCCTTGCGAGCTCATCATAAATACGAGGGGCTTGATCCAAAAATCTGCGCTTTAACAATGTGGTGGTCCCGGCCATTGATTTGTTGATCAATGGTATTGTGTGCAGCAAATCAATTTTGAACTGGTGCCTCATCATCAGATGCCGTTTCGTGTTATACTCAAAACACCCTTTTGGGGTGCGAAGGAATCTTACCCCATCACAGAGTATTCTAAACCCCGTCGACAGAGCATAGAATACTGTGAAATTTAACCGGTTGATTTTATTGGTAGATTACAACTTTTGGGTAAAGATTAACTCATTGAAAAGCTCTAATTTGAATATAAGTCCTGGTGGTATTTTGTAGTAGTTTTAGGGTCAACAAAAGGCTTCTTATATTCTATTAATGACAGCGTGTCATTCTTGATATTTCTTTTGGTGTTTTTGGCAAACAATACGTGTTTGAGTTCTCCTTTCCTCATTTGAACAACCTCGTCGTCATCTCTTCATATCGTCTTTGTGTCTTTGTCAGTGCCAACTTTCTTTCAAGACGCCTGCAACCCCACATATTAAACCGATTTGATGAAATTGTATTGGTCTATTTCAGTGATGGCGTATAAAACCCCCAGACGAAATACAAATAGTAATAGAATTTTATGGAGTTTATCTATCTAAGTGTATTAATAGTTTACAGTGTTTTGGTAAATATGAACTTACCAGATGGCTAAAATTTATTTATAAGTCCCGGTTATCCTGTAGCCGTTTTTGCCAAAAAAAAGGCGTGTTCTCATATGCTATTAATGACAACGTGCCATTCTTGATATTAATCTGATATTTTTGGTAAATACTTGCAAAAAAAACTGGAGACCAATTCTAGTTACCCTGGATTGCTGATATGTGACGCGTAAAATCTCGCTATATATGTCGTACAATAAATGAGAAAACGAGACAATTTCTTTCAATCCCGGCCGTTATTTGTTGTCACTTCAGTTAATAGAATACTCTTTATTCTTCGAAAGAACGTCATGATTTTATATTTGTATATAGTTTCTTTGATCAAGTCAGAGTTGCGTCCTAACGTGAAGGGAAAAGCACTACCCAAAGTTTACATTGCGTGCGAGTAAACGTAGACAGAGAAATGGGAGAAGTGCTTATCACGTATGTCTTGGCCTTCATCGTTAGTGTCCATCTGAGATTTAATTAGCGGGTCAGGTTAGGATTTTAATATAATCAACAGCGTGTTCTGAATTCGATTCTCAAAATCATTACATACTGTTCGTAGAACTCGATAGCGTCCAAGGATTTAAATGATTTTAGAGGATAAGGAAATGTCTTGAATTTTGATGCTTCCTATTGTATGGCCTGAAGTCATTTTCTATCCACTCAATTTGGTAGGTGGAAGTTTAAACAGGAAGAGTAAAATAAGGGTTTAATTTTTTTTAATCATTTACAGATCATATTTTTAATTATAAAAACCGCTAAGTCATTGGGGCTTAGAATACGCTGACTGTATCTTCTTCAGAGGTGGGTAGGAATCCCCTAAAAGAGGTGTCTAAAGATCTGGATAGAGGTAGTGTCTGTTAGGGTTCCATCAACTGGTAAAACAGATCGTTTAGAAAATTATTCGAAATCAAAGAATACTTGATAGCAAATAAATTTGTTCAAATAATGTGTATTGAGAATTGTTACATGCAATAATTGTTTACTAAAAATTATAATTATTTGCTACCCGTGGTGTAATGGTTATCGTCGTATGAAATAGACACGGTGACACGAGTTCAAATCCTGGACGAGACCGATTGCATTCAACATAGCACTAATACCCGTGGGAAAAGTATGAATCCAATTATTCTCCCTCCACCTGTGGGTAAATAGTAGGGTAGACAGATTTCTTTAGCCTTGATGAGACAACAAGTCTACGAGAAGGAAAACTCTGAATTCAAACCTGTTAAACACTGCTTAAAAATAGACCCTGTGTCATATCCTACCCGAGCAGAGGGGTTGGTAAAAAATGAGGTGCCGGTGGTGTAATAGTTATAGTTGTATGAAATGGACACGGCGACACGAGTTCAAATCCTGGACGTGACTGATTGCATTCCGCATAGCACTAATTCCCTTGGGAAAGGTATGAATCCAATTATTCTCCCTCAAGCTATGGGTAAATAGTAGGGCAGACTGAATGCTTCAGAAAAACTCTGAATTCAAACCTGTTAAACACCGCTTAAAAATTGACCTTGTGTCATATCCTGCCCTAGCGGAGGGGTTGGGAAATATGTATATATATATCATGTAACTGCTTGCAAACATTTGTTGAGATAGGACTATTTAGAAATGAATGGGTAAAATACATTATGACAGAAGGCATAGCAGCAAGTGGCTTCATAAAGATTTTTTGTTCAGTCAGAGAGATTCTGTTGTATACTAGCGTTTGAAGTAATGAGAGACAACTCTTCTTTTTAAATATATATATATATATATATATATTTTTTTTTTTTATTCTTTCGAAAAGAGTTGAAGTTTCTGAGGTGTGTGAGACAGACGGACGGTGGGAGACAAGACAGATTGCCATATTGGTCCATAACTTCTTCTCTTGACCATAGCACGCTGTGCTATCTTCAAGACCCACGAAGCATTTTTTCTGTTTCCCGGCCTGGGTTGCTCAATCGGGGGCCGCTGGGAGCAACAGAGGTGTCCGTAGTGTAATGGTTATCGTCACAGGATATGGACACGGTGATACGAGTTCAATTCCTGGACGAGACTGATTGCATTTCACATAGCACGAATACCCTTGGGAAAGGTATGAATCCAATTATTCTCCCTCCAGCTATGGGTAAATAGCAGGACAGACTAGGTTCTTCAGCCATAGTGAGGCAACTAGTCTAGTTGCCTAACCAAGGCTGAATAACCTAGTCTGTCCTACTATTTACCCATAGCTGGAGGGAGAATAATTGGATTCATACCTTTCCCAAGGGTATTAGTGCTATGTGAAATGCAATCAGTCTCGTCCAGGATTTCAACTAGTGTCGCCGTGTCCATTTCCTACGACGATAACGACTACACCACGGGCACCTTGATGATGATCAAACATGCCATTCCAAAGATTGAGTGGGCGATGGAACTATTATATAACTCAGTGTAGACAGTAAGTCAGTGAGTTGGAGATCAGATGAGTTGGAGACAAGATGTGGTAGAGAAAGCCACCACCCGGCCGAAAGGGTCTCGGGGCCCCGCCAGTGAGTTGATGACAAGTTGCAGTTGAGAAAGCCTGCATCCAGCGGAGTGAGGCCCCGGGCCTCCGGTTGAGCTTCAGGAGAACGAGAAAGACACAACGCTGATGCCCATAAGAGTAGGGGTCAATATGCTGAAGTTCTGTTCTGTCTATCCCACACAAACCTTTACAATAAAGTGAGAGGATTATTTTTTTAAAGAAGTCTTCGCTAGTCTTTCTTCATTGCGTCATATGTATATGCATGTATATGTGTATAGTTGCATATGTATTATGTGTCTATACAACAATATATATATATATATATATATATATAAACCCACACATATATATATATACATATACATATATAAAGACACACATATATATATATATATATATACATGTGCATATACACATATTTATAAATATATATATATATACTCATATATGTATACACACATATATGAACATATAAAAGTACATAACTATATACATATATATATATATATATATATATATATATATATGTATATGCATATATATACTTACATACATATTTATATATATATATATACGCATACACACACACACATATATATATATATATATATATATGTGTGTGTGTGTGTGTGTGTGTGTATACATATATACATTAGTAGGTTGGGTCCGGTCGACTATACCGTAAACTATTGAGACAAAATTCCAAAAGGACCTTGTCAAATGGGTCAAGGGTGGACATTTTCCCTCCAATATTTCTGATTAAATTTGACCCGTTGGTTCTATTCTCCCCGTCTTAATGGATTGCCTAAACATCATGAGGATGATGACCCATTGAGACCTATTCTCTCAATGATCGGTTCTTCCTAGCACAAGGTTACTACTACAATTTTGCAGCCTATGATCAATTACCACAGTATCTACTGTATTAAGGGCTATTTTGATTCCTCTAGTTACATAAAAGAATATTACTTGATCTATAAGTTTGTGTTCCTCTAATATATGTAGAATATATACCCGTCTAGCTCTTCTTCAGATTATCGATATTCGTATTGACTTACTCATCAGATTCCGAAGAATATATTTCTTGAGTTCATAAAATTTGCTACAATATCTGTGGAATTTAGATTCGACAATCTTATATACGGTCAGATTGATGGGGTTTCCATGAGGTTTTCATTGGGACCGGCTTTCGCAAATATTATCACTTGATTTCATGAAAAAAGATTACTATTCAGTCCAAATAAGCCGGTAGTCTATTTTTTTATATTGACAATAAGTTTTGTCTATTTAAGAACGACACAGAGACTCACTTCTTTTTTGACCTCCCAAAATAATATCCATCAGGCCCTCAGATTTGATTTATCTAAGGATTAAACGTTACCCTTTCTATTTTTTAATTCGAATAAAACCTTTACGTTATGCATCGTCGATATATCGCAAACCTAGATTTTAGGCTTTCGAACATATGGAAATCAGACCTGACCGATAAAATGAAGCGCAGTTTCTTCCAGGTAGCGGTCGTGTCTATACTGCTATATGGATGCACTACATGGACGGTAACTAAACGGGTGGAGAATAAGCTAGGCGGAAATTACACAAGAATGTTGCGAGCAATATTGAACAAGTCCCGGCGGCAACACCCCACAAGGCACCAACTAAACGGCCACCTGCCTCCCATAACGAAATCTATCCAATCTACACGAACCAGACATGCAGGTCACTGGTGAGACGATCTCATAAGTGATTTACTCCTATGGACCCCTGCATATGGCTGAGCAAAAGCAGGACGACCAGCTCGAACATACATACAGCAGCTATGTGAGGATACAGGATGTAGCTCTGAAGACCTGCTAGAGGCGATGAATGATAGGGAGAAGTGGCGAGAGAGGGTAAGGGATATCCGTGCTTACAGCACGACATGATGATGATGATGATGATACCAAGCGAGATTCTTTTTGCACAACAAAACAAAAAAATAATGTAAGAAAGGCCCTAACACTTAGAGTATTAATGATTTTCTCTGAATCAACAATTGATGTAGAGATCAAGTTTATCTCTAAGACTCTTTGCAACAAAGGTTTTCCATTCAATGTTTTAAAAACAGTTATTACAAAGAAAATAACCGTTTTTAACAAAATTAAAAAAGCATCAGTACAAAAATACCCCGTTTATTTGAATCTTACTTGGATGGGTGAAATTAGCGCGGGATTTGCTAAGCAAATTGTACAGAGATGTTATTTCTCAGCCAATGTACTGGAGACTTTTCTTGGCTTGGTTTGGTTTATTTGCTTAATGGCATACCAATCTTCTTAGGTTATGTAATGCCAATACATTCTCATAGAAGAACAATAGTGGTACTATTTAAACCATAGCATGGAGGATAAAGGATCTCATTCCTTTCTTAAGGGTATTTGTCCGAAAGTGAACGTAATAGCTTGACTGGAATTTAAACTCGTATACTATAATTCTGCAGTCCGGTTCGCTCAGTCAGTTGGAGCTAGAGAATATATCGATTGCTTCTCAGCAGAGGGGTAAGACTATCTCGGTGAATGTCCTGGCTATGAAACTAAACAATCCGATAGTGATGTTCCAGTAACACTGGAGCTATGGGGAATGAAGAGTATCCCTTCATTGCCATATCTCCTAGATCCACTCTGAATTGTTTGACTAAACTGAATAGCTTGGAATTTTTGGCAACTGAACTGTTTACTTATGCTCAACTTAATTGTTCGAAATAAAATTGTTTATTTGTATAAATATAGATTTAACATTAAATAACAATAGCATTAAAAGTTGATATGCCATAAAACGCAAAGAAACAAACAAACCAAACCGCAGTCCAGTGCTTTAAACATAACAACATGAGGCTACCCCTGTACGGGTGGTCTTTGTCACTAAACACATTCTGGCATCTATCCAAAAAATATTCTTCCCCATCATCATCATATCATCATCATGTCGTGCTGTAAGCATGGATATTCCTGCCAGCCTGGTTCGTCTAGCTTGGATAGTTTTCGTGATGGGGGGCAGGTGGCCGTATAGTTGGTTCTTTATGTGGTGTTGCCGCAATATTGTTCAATATTGCTCGCAACATTCTTGTGTAATTGCCGTCTAGCTTCTTCTCCAGCCGTTTAGTTAGCGTCCAAGTAGTGCATCCATACAGCAGTATAGATACGACCGCTGCCTGGAAGAAACTGCGTTTCATTTTATCGGTCAGGTCTGATTGATATCGATAGTCTCAAGAAGAGGTACGCAGGTAAAAAGACTACCGTATGGGTTGAGCTCGATTGTGGGAAATTTTGCCGGCTGCCACATACGGTGAAATGCAATAGCTCTTCGGAAGAAAGGAGCCCTCCAGGGGATGATAACGTATATGTATAAAGATATACGTAAAAATTCCTTCTCTTACGCTGAGAATGACGATGGCTCTGGGGTAAAATATCCGACTGATGTAAAGCTTTAAGCATCTCGCGTGTCTAGCAACACAGTAGAGATGTGATACAACGAAACAGTCTGTCGTTGACAATATATCTATCTCTCTCTCTCTCTATATATATATATATATATAGGAGTGTGTGTGTGTGTTTGTGTGTTATTAAATAAGACAGTTTGTGTCTGTATATTTTATCTTTGATCCATCAAACTTCATATGATTCGTTTGATTTCTTAATGGAAGGAATTCAGGAAAGCGCCATAATTTACCTAAGTAGATTGAGCCCTAAACGGAGCCATCTTCGCGCAATGAATAAGCACAATAATTTGTCATATACATGCAGTGACAACATTTTTGGAAGAACAAGTGGGTGGGGAATTTACGCAAAAAGTAAGTTTTACTTGATGGAGGAGGAAGAGTTGGTTAGAAGAGATACGGAATAAAGATACAATTAGCAGACACTAAGTGTCTGTCCTATTCAGTCAAACATATTTAAAAACAAAAATACAGCCTATATATATATATGAGGTCGTTTAAAAATTTCTAAGTATTACCCAAATTTTAGACATGCTGTACAACTCTTATCTCTGAATTGGCTTTACCTGCACAGAAATGAAGATAAAAATCTAAGGTAATTTTTCAAATTTTCCAATTAGTATTAGTGTGTGGCCACAATAAAAATGTCCAGCTATCAATCTTATTTCTAGGTGAGACTTAGAACTTTTTAGACGAACTTTGTTCGTATACATATATATATATATATATATATATATATATATATGGAAGTGAATAATGGATCGTAATCTGACAATTTGTAAAGATAAATTGATAACAAGGTAATCCAAGTATATATTTTTTTTCTGTGTGCGCGCGCGCGCGCGCGTGTGTGTGTGTGAATTGAGATGCTATATAGCCCATAGCCGTGATGATAAGGTAATGGCGCAACTGGAGTTCCAACTTTCTGTCTACGATGTCGCATTCCAGTACAATCGCCAGTAACGCGACAAGGATACCTCACCCGCGTGTGTTGGTATGTGTTTTTGCTTCAAGTGTAATAATTGTATAACTAAATACTGAGATTTATTTTAAACCAAACTTGAAAGCCTTTGAAACTGTTCTCCGATTGTGTAAATTGAAAGTGAAAATAAAACACCGTAAGAATTTATTTTCAGGGCAAAATCCTAAGTTAACTCTTCAGTGTACACGATCCAAAACTCGGAGGCTTTCCGTCGATATATATTCTAGAGTCACCTTATATATCAACCCTAAGTCTACAACTTTAACTAATCAGTAGAATTTATTTGGTGAAATTACAAATATGTCTCTTACCCCTCAAGTTGTTGTAGCGTACTTTTAAATTGAAGTATTTTTGTCGAGAGAGAAAGGAAGAGATAACACTAATCTTGTCAGAAATTGTTGTTCCTCAAATTGGATGTAATATTTCAATAGCACACAAAAGACGGAGAAGAAAGTTAATAAAACCCAAGTAGTAACGGCTGAGACGAAATAAAGAGAATAATTGGGAAATGTTCATCACTGAGCAGACATCTTCTTAATCTAACACAGGTACCAGAAAACTTATTTCCCTGCGGTCTTTTAAGAATACGAAGCACTAAAAGCAAGAATATTCATCGTGTGTTATTCCGATAGAGTATTAGCCAATAACAATAAGTAAAATGAAGATAAAATTAATAATTGAAATAAGTGAAAGCATACTGAATTGAAGGAATGATAAAATGAAAAAGAATGATAATTATAGGAAGATATACTAATGTAAATTTATTAGATAGTTTTAAAAGTTCACAAAGAAATACTGGTTTTCAATTAGTCATTTTCAAGATCTAGCTATGGGATATTTTCTATCCGGGTAATTCCAGTTGGGATAAAGAGAAAAGACTAGATACCCCAGTACTTGTTTAATTATCTGCCCCCAATATTTGTCAAAAATGCTAGAATGGAGATAGTATAAAGTAGAAATTAAAGAAATGATAGCAACCGTGGAGACCTTGTAGGAAGTGAAACAATTGAGGTGATGATATGGTGCCGCTCAAATATGCACCAGGTATCTAGTTAGATCATTATTAAGTAATGTTAGTTGGTGCTCATGGAACGATCCACAAAGGCCTGGAAAGTCTGTTTAGATCATCTAGAATATTTAGGTGAGTTCTCTCGATGGATTGCTGAACTACGGGCTCGAAATTTAAAGAGTTCGAATTCTAGTCACACTATTAGGTTGACTTTCCAACTAATTACTTGGGAAAGGCATGAAACCCCTTATCCCACAGCTAGAAGTTAAATATTATCCCTTACATGTAAGACTCTGGCATTGAATAATCCCTGATGTTTGGTATAGTATTAAAAAAAAGTAACGGAAATGAAATGGATGCCCAAGGAAAGTTAGTATAATAGATAAAACCATTGTGTTGCCTATCTTGTTTCATCAAAAATAACACTTTTGGGATGAGAAATAAATATTTTTGAGGGTAGCCAAATACTTTTTACTAGTCAAGTATATATATATATATATATATATATATATATATGTGTGTATGTGTGTGTGTGTGTGTGTGTGTGTGTGTAAAAGTATAGTTGGCGACCGTAGTAGAGGGCAACCTGAGGGCTCCCTTTTCATCAGTGACTACACCAAGGGCACTACTCATTTCCTTCGATTTCTTCGCTTCACCCTTAATCCCTACCTTATATTACTGAGTGTTAAGTTGGGAGGTACCTGTGGTGTAATAGTAATCGTCGTAGGAAATAGACTCGGCGACACAAGTTCAAATCCTGGACGAGACTGATTGCATTTCACATTGCACTACTACCCTTGGGAAAGGTATGACTCCAATTATTCTCCCTCCAGCTATGGGTAAATAATAAGGCAGACTAGGTTCTTCAGCCTTGGTGTGGCAACTAGTCTAGGAGAAGGAAAACTCTGAATTCAAACCTGTGAAACTCCGCTTAACAATTGACCTTGTGTCATATCCTGCCCGAGCGGAGGGGTTGGTAAATATGGGTAAGTTGGCAGGCATCAAGAACCATTATTTGAGTTTTCCGTATGACTTGACCTGGGATTGAACCCCGATCTCCGGGACCATTAGTGAACACTCTACCCACCAGACAATGAACCAGTGTATCAAGCGTTGCAGGTCATTTAATGCCAAATCCTTTTTAAGCATATAGAAAATACATAGTTTCTAAACATTTTGTTGATAACATTTTTAAGCCAGCTTTAGCTCATTTTTTTCCCACACTCTTAAAAGGTTTCACTTAATTTGCAATTCTTCAGTTCAGCCTAACTACACAGGTATTTGTTCAAATACAGTTTTTGTTTACAGACAGATAAATGTAAATATTTCTATTTCAACGATTTTATACAACTCATTTTTCCATGAGTGAACAGTTTTTGTTCACATACATCATCATCATCATGTCTTCCCGCTAGCATGGATATCCCTGACCCTATCTCGCCATTTCTCCCTATCATTCATCAACTCTGGCAGGTCTTCAGGGCTACATCCCGTATCCTCACATAGCTGCTGAATGTATGTTCGAGCTGGTCGTCCTGCTTTTGCCCGGCCATGTGGGGGTCCATAGGAGTGCATCACTTATCTGCTCGTCCCTGCTTCTCCAGCAGTGTCCTGCCAGTCTGGTTCCTCTCGCTTGGATAGTTTTCGTGATAGGAGGCAGGTGGCCGTATAGTTGGTGCCTTGTTGCGTGTTGCTGCCAGGACTTGTTCAATATTGCTCGCAGCACTCTTGTGTAATTGCTGTCTAGCTTCTTTCCAGCCGTTTAGTTAGCGTCTAAGTAGTGCATCCCTACAGCAGTATCGATACGAACGCTGCCTGAAAGAAACTGCGTTTCATTTTATCGGTCAGGTTTGATTTCCATATGATCGATAGCTGTCTATGCCTTCGTTAGCCGCGTGTCTATGTCCTGTTCACATACAGTTAAATCTAAAAACAGTTCTCTTTTGCGTAAGTAAACGATAGAGTCCTATTTGACCCAAAGATAAGACCCTATCAAGTGCCACCACTCCGGTTTGGTTGGTTGGTTTCTTTGTTTAATGGCATATCAACGCTTTTTAGGTTATTTAATGCCAAAGTCATTCTCCTAGAAGAACAGTAGTGGTACTATTTAACCCATAGCTGGGAGGATAAGTGGGTTCATGGGGATTTGCCCGAAAGTGAACGTAATAGCACGACTTGAGTACGAACTCACGTACTACGATTTCGCAGTCCATCGCTTTAACCATTACACTTCAAGGACACCCCCGATACCACTCCTGGGCTGAATAGATCTGGGAATGAAACAATAATGGGGCACTCCGAATTCCCCAAAGCTCTCGGCTTTTAAGATCTTCACTATCATATTGCTTAGAGTCATACCAGGACTTTCGTTAGGGAAGTCTTACGGTGATCACTTTTGTTGGCTTTTTAGCAAAAAAGCTTAACTGACAAATTATCGTGAAATACAAAAGGCCAAGTGAGTCAGTGAACATTTTCATATAAAGAATTTCATTTATTGACGCATGTTGAATATTTACAGAGATTAGATTACGAAAGAAAGCGCAGTTCAATTATAGTTAGGAATGACTTAAGAAATTTGTCTTGTTCGTCAATCAGCCTATCTCAATGAATCAGCTGATGAAAAACCGAACTATGAAGAACATATCTTCTTGAAAATACCATTACTTCTTTTTCTGCGGGTGACAGTTAAAAAAAATAGTGGCTTTATTTCAAGATGTAATTAAGTCAAAACAGGATAATCAGTTTTTACGAATTACCAAGTGGGTAGAGTGTTCGCCAATGGTCCGGAAGACCTGGGTTCAATCCCAGGTTGCGTCATACCAAAGACTTTTAAAATGGTTCTTGATACCTCCTTGCTTAACACTCCTTGCTTAACAATAAGGTTCGTATCAAGGGTAAAGTGGAGCAATTCAGGAAAGGAGTAGTGCCCCCCCACTACACCGTGATGTAGTAGCCATTGAAAAAGGAAGCCTTCTGGTGGTCCTCGTTTACGGTCGCCAACTTTACTGAGGAATTCATACTTCAATCACGATAATTTGGAATAAAAAAGGGGACGTCCCAGTCTCGTGATGGCTAAAGAGTTGGATTACCACCTAGACGGAAGCGTGTTCGAAATCAAGTCACGTGGTTACGAACCCTCTTATTCCTCAATCTATGAGTTAGATCGTATCACCGCTGTCTTGGGTCGGCTGAGGTCGTTGGTATTGGTTGTAGTCAGACTAGAGCGTTAGTAGTATATACGGTGTGACGTTTACTTGGTAACTGGACTCTGGGCATAAATATAAACGCGACGCCGTTTATATATCTTCTATATGTGTGCTGCGTGGCCATATTTGCATAGCACGTGTGTATGTGCGTCCAAATATGCATTTTCATAAGCCGGCGTTGCTGCTTCATCGAAAGATCCCAGAATAATATTATTCTACTACTATTCATAGTGTTCTTCCTTAAGGATAGCCTTGGAATTGCATCGCCCTCAAAGATTGACATGCCATTAACACAGGAACCAAACCAACCAAATCTCAAACCAAAAAGCGTTTTTTATTAAAAAAAAAATTAAAGAATAACGGAAATCCAACCATCTTCCCCCCGCCTTTTTTTCCTTTTTTGAAAAAGGAAGTGATATTTACGAATCTCTAATTAAAATTCTTAATTAATTCCTAATTATAATTAATGAAGAACCTTCATAGATGTTTTGTTGCTCACCTTTGAAATTTGTGTACAAAAGTTCACAATTAAACATAAACCTAATCACTTCTCTTATAGGCTAAATGTCTAATTAGCGAGTGAATGAAGAGGAAAATCTTTGAAAATTATTTTCATACCAAGTTTTCTGAATTAGAAAAAATACTTAAGAAGATATTTAAATTTTTCATTCATTAAATAAGCCTAAAATTTGGTTGAATAATTTCAAAAAATACTTTAATGTTTTTTTTTTGTTTTGCTTTTTTTTTTACCGATAGCTCAATGTAAAACATTTTTCTATTGGTTGCTCGTTAACCACTTCACTATTAATTAAAAGAAATTTTGTTAACAGAATCCTACGGGGGTGTTAATTTTTTTAAGGCGGTTAGACCATAATTAAAAGTGGGCGGTTTATTGATTTTATGCTACATAATTTGGAATTGAGTTTGAGTGACGTTAACATTTGGATCTCCTAAAAGGACGACTACGGAATGACTTCTAAAATTCAGTTAGTATGATATACTCGCAAGGAGTAAGATAATAATGCCGGAGGAATCGAAAATCAGAGGGAGAATAAAGACCATTCAGACCAAATAATTCTGAAATCGAGAACAATACTGAGAAATGTCCTGGAGGCTTGAGGAGACCAGAAGACACTCAGACCACCAGTAGACGCTGACGTGGTGGGCTCTCAAGGAGTAAATAATATTAATAATAATAATAATAATAATAATAAGATGAGGTATTCTGTACAGTCAAAAATGATTGGTCCAGGGAATGGATGACTTGGAAATAAGTAGACGTCCAGGATACTGAAAAGAGTCAAGGAGACTTGAAGAGTCTTGCAGCCACTCAGACTCCAGTGAAAAACCCTCAGCTAACACTATTGAAAAAAATTCTCCAAATAACAATACTTATAACTTGTAAAGATAAACTATTTTCAAAATTCGTATGAAAGTTGTACATTCCAAAAAAGTAAGTAGATCAAGAAAGTAAGACAGTGTACCGTAGAAAAGAAAGGCATGAATCCATATTTACCAACCCCTCCACTCGGGCAGGATATGACACAAGGTCAATTTTTAAGCAGAGTTCAACAGGTTTGATTTCAAAATTTTCCTTCTCCTAGACTAGTAACCTCACCAAGGCTGAAGAACCTAGTCTGCCCTACTATTTACCCATAGCTGGAGGGAGAATAATTGGATTCATACCTTTCCCAAGGGTATTAGTGCTATTTGGAATGCAATCTCTCTCGTCCAGGATTTGAACTCGCGTCGCCGTGTCCATTTCATACGACGATAACGACTACACTACGGGCACCTCCTGAAAGACATGAATCAATCTGTTCTTCTCTCAGCTGTGGGAAAATAGTATGACAGACTGTTTTTGTTTTTTTTAGCCTTGCTAAGGTAACCAGTTTAGTAGAATGCAAACTTTGAATTTAATACAGCTTTATTTTTCCAAAAATTCACATTGTGTCACATTTTCGGCTTGGTAAGTTGAATCATTATGAGGTTTATTGATACAACTAGAAAATTCAAATACGCATATGGGAAAATTCACCTTCTATAATAATTATAATGAATAATAATACCTGGCTAAAAAAAGGAAACTTTAAGAGAGAAACGGAATCCCTACTAATAGCAGCAAAGGATAACGCCATAAGGACCAATCATATAAATGCGAGAATAGATAAGACGCAACAAAACAGTAAATATAGGCTATGCAGTGACAGAGATGAAACGATCAATCACATAATTAGCGAATGCAGCAAATTAGCACAGAAGGAGTATAAGGCGAGACACGACTGGGTCGGCAAGGTGATCCACTGGGAAATGTGCAGGAAATTTCAATTCGACCATAAACAAATGGTATATGCACAACCCAGCTGTCCTAGAAAGTGACGCACATAAACTCCTATGGGACTTTAACATAAAAACGGATCACCTAATCCCGGCCAGAAGACCAGACTTAATAATAATCAACAAAAAGAAGAGAATTTACAAAATTATCGACTTTACTGTCCCACAGAATAAATCTGAAGGAACGTGTAAAGAAGGATAAGTACCTCGACCTTGCTAGAGAATTGAAAAAGTTGTGGGACATGAAAGTAACGATTGTGCCAATTGTGATTGGTGCGTTAGGCACAGTAACTAAAGGATTATTAAAGGCCTGGAGGACTTGGAAGTTGGCGGACGGGTAGAGACCATCCAAATGACAGCATTGCTGAGAAGGACAGAATCCTGAGACGAGTCCTGGAGACTTGAGGAGACTTGCTGTCACTCAAACTCTAGTGAAAAACCATCACCTAACACTGCTGTGAAAAACTCTAAAGGAGTAAATAATAATAATAATAATAATAATAATAATAATAATAATAATAATAAATCCCGGCCAGAAGACCAGAACTCATAATAATCAACAAAAGAAAAAGGATCTGCAAAATTGTTGACTTTGCTGTCCCGGAGGACCTCAGAATAAATCTGAAGGAACGTGAAAAGAAGGATAAGTACCTCGACCTTGCTAGAGAATTGAAAAAGCTGTGGGACATGAAAGTAACGATTGTGCCAATTGTGATTGGTGCGTTAGGCACAGTAACTAAAGGATTATTAAAGGGCCTGGAGGACTTGGAAGTTAGCGGACGGGTGGAGACTATCCAAACGACAGCATTGCTGAGGACGGCCAGAATACAGAGACGAGTCCTTGAGACTTGAGGAGACTTGCTGTCACTCAAACTCCAGTGAGAAACCATCAGCTCACATTGATGTGAAAAATTCTAAAGGAGTAAATAATAATAATGATAATAATAATAATGATAATAATAAGTAAAGATAATGTATATGTATATATTCAGAATTAGAAAGAATTATATATTAAAAAAAAAAAAAAAGTAAGCCGATTCAGAAGATTAGTGTGTGTAATCAACTACTAGCCTAGAGTGATAAGAATTATCAGAGATATTGTCGTTCCGGAAACAACAGTAAACGGATTGGACAAAAGAAAAAAGAGAAAGAAAGATGTCTTCAAGGAACGTAAACTTAGCACAATAATTACCTTTCTATATCCATGGGAAATCATAAAGAACTTAATCGAACCAAAATATATTACTGTCTTTTGTCATTTCCACAGAAAACCAAATATTCTTTCCTTCGAAGTACCGCTTTTCTTTTGTGTCTCTTTCTCCGCCAAAAATGAAAACTGCCAACAATTAGATTCTGTGGAAAAAAGTCGTTCGAGATAAGCTTCTCGTTTTCCATTTAACAACTTCCTCTGTATAAGCGACATTGTTCATTATCAACCTTCATAGTCAGTCAACGAATTTTAGGTTTGTAGTATTACATCCAGTCATTATTTTCAAATACGCTTACTTAATACGATTTTCTGGGGCCATTGATATGTTTCCCACTAGACAAGTGTTTCCCTACATTTTTTTACTTGTAGGACATTTTTAATGTCAAAAAGGTTTAGGTCAATATAAGCACAAATAAAAATTCTATGTAACAGGAAATCCATTTTATATAGAAAAGCAAAATGTTGTTGAAAATTAAAAAAAAAAAAACTGACTAATGACTATATTGCTTCTCGTGTCTATCATCTTGTCAAGTTCAACTTCAAAGCCTTGGTTCGGCTCCAGTTGTCAATCAACTCTCTTCTGAAACTCCAATCAATTATGTTTCTTGGTGAGTACATCATTTGTCCGGCTCGTTGGCCTAGTTGGTAGATGTTGTATATTGACCTCCGACCCGGCCAAGCTGTCAGAATAGGAAATGCACCTATGTAAATAACTGGTGCATCCGGTCGAGGAATATCAGGATATAACCTTCACTGTCGAGGGGTTGAATTGCGTACGAAATTGTGACGCTCGCAGGAAGAAGAACGGACGTCAAATTATTATATTACGCCGGCGACAGGAAGTTCGAATCAGTCGGAGATAAGTGCGGTAGAAAGAACCAGCACCCAGCAGAGGGGGCCCTCAGGCCCCCGATTGAGCAGTTGTAGTTGGAGAGAAGATGCTGGAATGAGGAACATGACCCAGAGTGGCTGGGCCCCCGGTTAAGCAGCCCAGGAGAACGGGAAAAAAACGCTCTTATGGCCATAAGAGTGGGGGTCAATATGTTGCTGTTCTGTACAGCTTCCAACTCACCTCTCACACAGTAAAACCTTTAGTAACCTTTTCGAAACCTTTCAAATAAAAAGAGAGGTATATTTTTTTAAAGAACTGTGTCCACTCGTCTTTAATATTGCGTCGCTATGTTTCTGCATGCATGTATATGTATATGTATTATGTGGCTATATAACATAGAGTGTTCACCAATGGTCTGGACAGACCTGGGTTCAATCCCAGCTTGCGTCATACCAAAGACTTTAAAAAGTGGTATTTGATACCTCCTTGCTTAACATTCAGCAATATAAGTTACGTATCAAGGGTAAAGTGGAGCAACCAAGGAAAGGAAGTAGCGCCCTCCCCTACACATTGGTGTAGTTCGGAATGACTTAAGAAAATTGTCATGTTCTTCAATCAACTCATCTCAATGAGTCAGCTGATGAAAGACCGAACTATAAAGAACATATCTTCTTGACAATATAACTACCATTGCCACTTTTTCTGGAGGTGACACTTCAAAAATAGTGGCTTTACTTCAAGATGTAATTAAGTGAAAAGATGATAATCAGTTTTTACGGATTGGCCAAGTGGGTAGAGTTTTCGCCAATGTTCCGGGAGACCTGGGTTCAATCCCATGTTGCTTCATACCACAGACTTTAAAAAGCGGTATTTGATACCTCCTTGCTCAACACTCAAGCAATATATGGTACGTATCAAGGGTAAAGTGTTGCAATCCATGGAAAGGAGTAGCACCCTCCCCTTCATCTTGGTCTAATAGCTATTGAAAAGGCAGCCTTCTTGTCACCCTCGACTACGGTCGCCAACTTTTTTTACATCATCTGTAGAAAAAAATCATGCCACAACCGATCAGATCGAAGGAAAGCTAAGTAAAAATGAAATAACCTTTTTAAAAAGCAAGCCATGAGAGACTTTTACGTTCGGCTATCCAGAAAATCCTTTCCTTTCAATTTTTCCCATCAACACTTTATCCTCTTTTAGTTTAAGAGGTATTTCAGCAGTTATGAGATCAATGCCCATGTTAATTTTTAAAAAGTTTTCTTGTGGATCACAGCTGATGATGACAATCTCGATTTAACAGTTCATGGGTTTCAATGTAGCCACATGTTTGAAATGACGAAGTAGTTTTAAATATCTATAAGACAACACTGGGTTATGTGGAGCCAAGAGAAAGAAACCAAGTCCTATTTGAAAACCTTCGGCATCTGCTGGGTTACTCCTCCCAAAAAAACGTGACCTCTGTGATCTTGAGGTTAGTGAATGCATTGAAACTGAAGCTCTGATAGATGATTAGCTTTACCTGAAGATCGGTGGAACATTTAGAATCATCCCAACAACAATTCTGTGAAGATCATCGTGTATACTTAGATGTGTTCTGTAGACTTGATGGAGGATTCCTCATGGTGTTATTGCTAAAATACTGAACTACGGCCTCTAGATAAACGAGTTCGAATCCCAATTACGGTGTTCACTTTCCGTCTAATTACTTGGGGAAAGGTATGAACGGCCTTATACTTCAACTATAGGTTAAATATCACCACTGCTATTCTACAAAGATGTCTCCAGTTCGAGTGCTCTGAGTAATCTGGAGAACACTTCCATTGCTACCATTCCTTGATACACTCGAACTCGGAAGGGTAATATGCGGTGCCTTCAATAAGTTTCCAGACTTTTTTGTACAGGCATTTAAAATTGTCGTAGACTCTTGAAAATTCACTATATTATTGCTATACATCTTAGGAGATGACTGACCAATCTTTAGGATTTCAGGTTCAAATGAACAGCTACAGCAGCAATTGGAATACACCCTATTGATTGTCACTGCTGGGGAATTTCAAAAGTGCAATCTGGACGCGAGGACACTTTAGAAAAACGATATGAAATAAAATTCTGTTTTCAACCTAGACAAAAGTGCCACAGAAACGTATGAAATGCTTCAGACTAATTTTCGACCATCTTGCATGAATCGAGTATCAGTTTTTGAGTGGCATAAGAGATTCAAGGAATGTAGGGAGTCTGTGAAGGATGACGAGAGGTGTCGGAGGAGTAAAGAAGTCAATACACCAGGTTAGGGTTAGGATTACTATGTTGAGGTTTTAAGGGAGTTCAGCTCGAGATTCCGTCGGGAGAGGCGAGCACTCTTTAAATCGGGTCTGTGGCATTTCCACCAGGACAATGCACCAGTCCACAACTCCATCCTTGTCACAGACTATTTGACCAAGATGGGCATTAAGACAGTTCATCACCCTCCCTATCGTCCAGACCTTGCTCCCTGTGACTTCTGGTTATGCCCTAGGCACAGAAGCTGTTGTTATGAGAAAATTGAGGAGATGAAAGAGGCTGGGACGAAGGTCATTGACACGCTCATACAAGAGGACTTCCATGGGGCCTTCCAGAAGTTGTTGAAAAGGTACAACAGGTTCATTGCAGCCGGAGGAGACTGCTTCGAAGGGGACTAGAGTTTCATGTGTGTACTATCAATGAAAGTGTCCATACGAAAAAAGTGTGGAAACTTATTGAATGATCCTCGTATATTTTAGGATTCCACTTATACGAAAAATAGATCTATTTAAACATCAATGGCATTCGATACGACCATCTAAAAATGTAAAAAACCACAGCACAAAAATATAAATACAAACATGCAATGGACACTATTCCCTAACCTCTAAACCTAAGATTTTGTTTTGAGAAATATTATATTTACCAACCCCTCCCCTCGGGCAGGATATGACACAAGGTTAATTTTTAAGCGGAGTTTAACAGGTTTGAATTCAGAGTAGTCCTTCTCCTAGACTAGTTGCCTCACCAAGGCTGAAGAACCTAGTCTGCCCTACTAATTACCCATAGCTGGAGGGAGAATAATTGGATTCATACTTTTACCAAGTGTATGAGTGCTATGTGAAATGCAATCAGGATCGTCTAGGATTTGAACTCGTGTCGCCGTGTCCATTTCCTACGACGGTTACCATTACACCACGGGCACCTTGTTTAACAGGTTTGAATTCAGAGTTTTCCTTCTCCTAGACTAGTTGCCTCTCCAAGGCTGAAGAACCTAGTCTGCCCTAATATTTACCCATAGCTGGAAGGAGGATAATTGGATTCATACCTTTCCCAAGAGTATTAGTGCAATGTGAAATGCAGTCAGTCTCGTGCAGGATTTGAACTCGTGTCGCCGTGTCCATTTCCTACGACGATAACCATTACAGCAGATATATTTTGTTTTGAAAAATATGCTATCTCATTAAATGGCAGTCTTCTAAAATTATTTTACCAATTCATACATAAGTTTATGTAACTGCTTTAGACAGGCAATCGACTATATGGAAAACTAATCTTTCAGACAAAATAAAACGGGGAATCTTCAAAGATTTTGCTGTGTCAATACTACTATAGAGTTGCTTAAAATGAACACTAGATAAAAGCTTCGAGAAAAAAGGGTGCTACATGCTACTTTGACCAAATCATGGAAGCAGAACACTATAAAATAGCAGCTGTGCAGCCATTCATCTCCTATAAAGCAAATCAACCAAGAAAAGTTACCAAGACATATGGGACACTGCAGTAGAAGTAAAGACAAACTAACGACCGACGTTCTTCTATGAACTCCAACACATGGACACATGGATATTGGCCAACTAGCTAAGACTTCCATTTATCAGCTTTGTGTGAACACTGGGTAGTGTTTAGAGGACTTATCAATTACGATGGTTATCGAAAAAGATTGCAAAAAAGATATAAAAGAAGTCCTGATGTCATCATGCCTCTATTATTTTTAGAGGAATGTTAATATCAATCCGAATAATTTATAAATTGTTTTATCAGACAGTTTTTTTAAGCAAGCTAAACATACACATGCTTTGCCCATTCATCAATTCAAAATACGGGTGATGATTGTTTTTTGGAGGGGTAGAAAATAGAAAGCACAGAATAAATGAGGACCAAAGTTCAAATCCTTGCGAAGATTCTTTGGCTTTATCCTTCTACCCGACACAAATAATTGTAAATAATAGGGCATTGTGAGTTATTAAGGTTTAGGAAAGTAATCGGTCTGGGTGAAGCAACATTCTGAATTTAAACCAGCTTTACTCTGCATAAAACTCTATCTCGTAGAGCGGCCGACCCCCATCCGTGGCGGAAGAGTTGGGTAAACAAGTATTTTAATCTTTTTGAGGCTTGCAGATGCAACGAATAAATGTTATTGGGAAACGTGTATAACAATGATACACACAGCAGCTATGTGAGGATACGGGATTTAGCCCTGAAGGCCTGCCAGAGGCGATGAATGTTAGGGAGAAGTGGCGAGAGAGGGTCAGGGATATCCGTGATAGTGGCACGACATGATGATGATGATGATGATGTATAACAATGATAAAAATGATTTTAAAAAAGTTTAATTTAATGGAATTTAAACAAACTGAATTTTAAGGAATTTGAACAAGATCAGTTTTATCGAATTTAAACAATGTTAATAATCTAGAATTAATTAAGGGGTAAATTTATAGGATGTGAAAAAGTTGATTTCACAGCTCAGTTAATTTTAGGAAATTATAACTATGTTTTTTCAATGGAAATTAAATTAGGTTAATTTTATGGAATTTAAAAAGGGGTAGTTTTATGGAATTTAAATGCGGATAATCTTATGGAATCTAAACGGGGGTGATCTTATAGAATTTCAACTAGGTTAATTTTATGGAATTTAAAAAACGTTAATTTTATGGAATTTAAATGAGGTTAATTTTATGGAATTTAAACAGTGGTGATTTTATGGAATTTAAATGAGGTTAATTTTATGGAATCTAAACAGGAGGGAACTTTATAGAATTTAAACAAGGTAAATTTTATGGAATTTAAACAAGATTTATTTTAGGGAATTAAAATGAGGTTAATTTTATTGAATGTAAACAAGGTTAATTCTATGAAATTAAATGCAGATAATTTTATGGAATTTAAACAGGGGTAATTTTGTCAAAGTTTTTGAGAATTCAACGTTTATTTTACGGAATCAAAGCAAGGTTAATTTTACTGAATAAAAACACGGTTAATTTCATAGAATTTAAACATGGTTAATTTATGGGATCAAAACAAGGGTTTTTTAATGGAATTTAAACAACATTTATTTCATGGAATTTCATCATCATCATCATCATCATGTCATGCCGCCAGCACGGATATCCCTGACCCTCTCTCGCCTCTTCTTCCTATCATTCATCGCCTCCGGCAGGTCTTCAGGGTTACATCCTGTGTCCTCACATAGTTGCTGTATGTAGGTTCGTGCTGGTCGTCCTGCTTTTGTACATCCATATGTTGGGGTCCACAGGAGTACATCGCTTATGAGCTCGTCCTTGCTTTTCCAGCAGTGTCCCGCGTGTCTGGTTCGTCTAACTTGTATAGTTTTCGTGATGGGGGGGCAAGTGTCCGTATAGTTGGTGTCTCGTGGGGTGTTGTCGCCAGGACTTGTTCAATACTGCTCTCAACATTCTTGTGTAATTTCCGTCTAGTTTTTTTCTCCAGCCGTTTAGTTAGCGTCCATGTAGTGCATCCATATAGCAGTATCGACACAACCGCTGCCTGGAAGAAACTGCGTTTCATTTTATCGGTTAGGTCTGATTTTTTTTCGAGGTAAATTTTATGGAATCAAAACACGGTTAATTTTCATTATCTCATTCTATATAAAAAGATGACACGAGCCTCTAAGGTATTAGCGTGTAACAGTCGCGATTCAAATTAGAATGTGTGAAACTCAGTGATAACACGTGATCGTTTGAGTGTTGTTAAATGCTTTTAGAACCCAGTGTCCATGTCAGAAGAAGAAATCGTAAATGTTTGGCTTTATGAACTTGATGATGATCACAGAAGCGTGAAACTCTCAATAGCAATTGCTCTTTTTGCGTTAATTCATTTTGTTCTATTCTTTGTATGGGAATATATATATATATATATATATATATATATATATATATATATATATATATATAAACAGTGTGGAACAATAAAATGGTCGTTCTAAAGAAAACAACACTACAGGTTTATTTAAAAACTTTTATTGAAAAAATCAATGCTGATAAATTAATTATGTAGTAGAGCTGACATTTATTCAATGTAGCTGCCTTCAGCCTCAATCACTGCCTCAATGCGGATCCGGAACTGGGAGCATGCCTTTTCCTAAAAGGACTGGCGAGAGCTCGGCGGATGGCGGCAATCAGGCTGGCTTTGGTGTTGTGGGAAGTCATGTTGGTGATGTTCTCGACGTATGACCAATCAAAGTTCAGGTCGGGGTGGATGGGTACTAGTGAGAGAAGGGTAAAAAGTCGTAGCACTCCTTCTGAAGCCAAGCCTGGGTCTCTTTGGACTTGTGGGCCGGCGCCGAGTCCTACTGCCACACCCACGGTCTGCCACCGGCCACCTGATTGCACCAGGAGATCACCATACTCTTCAGCTCATCCAGGTACACTTTTGTGTTGACTTTCAAGCCGACTTCGAAGATGTGAGGTGGCATGATGTAGCCCTCACTTGAAACCACTCTAAAGACCATAACCGTAGCCGGAAACTTTGTTTTCATCACCCTGGGCACGTCCCTGTTATTCGTGGTAATCAAAGTTTGCATTTGAGGGCGCTGGCAATGGTCCTGTTGTCATGACTTGGATCGGTAGAGACATGAGTTGTATAACGACGCCTCTGCGATCTCGCTCTTTGAACATTGTGTCACTTTCAAACATGATAGAAAGCACCTATTGCTCTTGGGATTTGTACACAACTGGCCAACTAGTAGATGGTCTGCAGCATAAAAAGAAAACCGGTTTTCATTTAACGGAAATGGAATCATGTCGTCTTTTCTAGGGTGAAATTTATCGTTCCACCCTATATATATATATATATATATATATATATTGTCATCAACTGGCAGACTTTTCCTAGCATCACAACTCTTCAGTGTGGCTAGACAAGTAGACAAAACCCGCCTATCTTTACGTTAGACTTAGTATCATACCCCAGAGCCAACGAGCGAACCACGCCATCTCGGGAATTATAAGGGATTAAGTAGTAGATTTTTTTTGTTTACATTTATACCTTACCGAATACCAGAGAGCTCAATTCGTTCGAAGAGCTTTGTATTATACGAGTGGTAGCCGTAAATTCCTTCACCAGAGTGCTCAACCCCCGTGGGGAAGCGTATATATATATATATATATATATGATCCAAAGAGGAAATCCAAAGGTTTAAGGTGTCTTTGTTTAATGGCATATCAACCTTTGTGGGTTATTTAGTGCCAATGCTATTCTCCTAAAGGAACAATAGTGGTACTATTTAACCCATAGCTGGGAGGATAAAGGGGTTCATACCTTTCCCAAGGGTATTTGCCCGAAAGTGAACGTAATAGCGCGACTGGAGTACGAACTCGCTTACTACGATTCCGCAGTCCATCACTTTAACCATTACACCATGAGGACACCCCCAGGAAATCTAAGGAGTAGTAATATACAATATGAGTGTTCAATACTAATGGCGATTGATGTATGATTAATTAATGATAAATCAACACTCAACGTGTAGAGGAACAATTCTTTTATTTGTAGACAAAATGAAAAAAATTCACTTTCTTGGTATCATTATAAATTTATTTTTGGTTCTTTCAAGGTTCTCATGCGTTCAACTTATGAGTTTTATATATATATATATATATATATATATATATATATATATATATAAAGTATCCGATTAGATATACAAACTTTTATTTAGATATTTCCAAATTGTTCTGTTGAATATGAAAACACCAATTAAAACTTTGAATATCTCATCTGCAGATGGTCTTTATATAAAAAATATATTTAAAAAAAAAACAACTAATAATTTAATCTTATAAGAACCTGAAATAAATTCATAATGATACAAAGAAGGTGACTTTTCTCTTTTTGTCTATACATATATATATATATATATATAATTTATTATGGCGTAGACTAATGTTAAGAGCTTTTGGTGACTCTCAGTTTCTCGGCTAAGAATCATGTGACTGAGTCTGATGTTTACATATTTGAGAATGTGAATTCTCTAAGCGGTGGTGATTGCATCTATTCTATCAAGGATCATTAAATAAGTTTCCAGACTTTTTTGTTATGGGGACTTTTATTGATAGTACACACATGAAACTCTAGTCTCCTACGAAGTATTCACCTCCGATTGCAATCCACTTTTTGTACTGTTCCTACAACTTCTGGAAGGCCCCATCGAAGTCCTCTTGAGTGAGCGTGTCAATGACCTTCGTCAGAGCCTCCTTCATCTCCTCAATTTTCTCATAACGACAGCTTCTGAGCTTAGGGAATAACCAAAAGTCACAGGGAGCAATGTCTGGTCTATAGCGAGGGTGCGGAACAGTCTTGATGCCCATCTTGGTCAAATAGTCTGTGACAAAGATGGAGTAGTGGACTGGTGCATTGTCCTGGTGGAAATGCCACAGACCCAATTTGAAGAGTGCTGGCTCTTCCGAAGGAATCTCGTGATGAACTCCCTTAAAACCTCAACATAGTAACCCTAAACCTCCTAAACCTAACCCTTCGGCCAATCATCTTGACCTCCTTACTCCTTCTACACCTATTATCATCCCTCACAGACTCCCAGTCTTCCTTGAATCTCTTATGCCACTCAAAAACTGATGCCCGATTCATGCAAGATTGTCCAAAAGCAGTCCGAAGCATTCCATACGTTTCTGTGGCGTATTTTTCCAAGTTTAAAACAGAGTTTTATTGCATATCGTTCTTCTCAAGTCCAGATTGCATTTTTGAAATTCCCCAGCTGTGACAATCAGGCTTTAGTAGGGTGTATTCCAATTCTTGCTGTAGCTGTTCATTTGATGGATAAAAAGGTCAGTCATCACATAAGATGTATAGCAATAACTTAATAGATTTTCAAGAGTCTACGACAATTTTAAATGCCTGTACAAAAATGTCTGGAAGCTTATCGAAGGCACCACAAACACACAAACACACATACATATATATATATATATATATATATATATATATATATAATCATCATTATGTCGTGCCGCTAGCACGGATATCCCTGATCCTCTCTCGCCACTTCTCCCTATTATTCATCGCTTTAGCATGTCTTCAAGGTTTTATCCCGTATCCTCACATAGCTACTGTAGGTATGTTCGAGCTGGTCGTCCTATTTTTGCTTGACCATATGCGGGGCTCCATAGGAATACAATATATATATGTATATATAGATATAGATATATACGTGTGTACTACAGACCAGTTGGGACAATCTCTGAATTGTTTTTCTAGGTTCATAATTAACGCTAATTTTTCGGCTGATTGTAAAGTTTAAAATGAATTGCCATGGAAGAAACAAGAGTTGTTTACATATTTACACTCTGCTTTTAAATCATTTCCAAAGCAAATTTTTACAAGTTACTAGAGATGTTACAAAGAATCGGCTCTGTTGTAATAAAAGCTCTTCAGGTATTTATAGTTAAAAACAAATATAAATTTTCTTTTAACAAGATTATTATTCTTTTACATTCATTTGGATTAATTTTTTTTGCAGAATTACTTTCTAACATAGAAAAAAATAATTTATCTTTTGGAAGACATGTAACTTTATTTATTTATCAGTTTTAGCGAAGAAAAAAACTATGTATTTCCAAATTTTTGATCGGAAGTGTATATGCTCTATCACCGATATTGAGCACTATTCATTTATAGCAAATTAATAATATTGGTTTATTCATATATTGATTTATATATATATATATATATATACATATATTCGGTGCCTTTTGGTGTGTGTGTGTGTGTGTGTGTGTGTGTGTGTGTGTGTGTGTGTGTGTGTGTGTGTGTGTGTGTGTGTGTCTCTCATATGTTTGTGTCTGATGTGATGTCAACATTTAGGAAATGCGCATAACTTTATATTAGATCATATTTCATTCATGGACGGCTAAAAGTATATTCTCAAAATTCCTGTATCTATAAATACGTTAACATATTATTTTACTTATATACCAACGTATATTCAGTACAAAAATATTTCAAATCGCTAATACTGCTATCGAGTAAAAACGATAAAACTCAAATTGAGCAGACAAGACGTGCAGTTTTCCAGGTCACTCCTACGTATTCAAAAATGGACGTCGTCTTTTTTTCAAGCTTCAAAGTATAATTGGAAAACTCGTTTCTCTATTCTTTTTTCCGAATTTCTATTTTGAATTTTTTAAAAATATTCTGATGAGTTTGCTTAACTGAAACAAATTTTCATTCTTAATTCTATTACTGATCTCAACGATGTGGAAAAAATCCCTAAGCTGTTTAGTCTACAAACTACTGCATGCATATTCATTGTCGTTTTCGACTAACAAATGTGATTTAACAATGGTTTAATGTATATTGGCATTTTTCCTCTTTTCAAGATAAACTATTTTCAGCAGAATAATTCCTCCTGCCGTTTTATTTGAAGTTTACTTAAGCTTAGAGTAGACAATTTTTAATCAATAACGATTAATTAAGAGAGACCTTTTGGGAACTATTGGATGAAATATTTCAGATAATCTAATCTGTATATTAATATAATGTTAATAATGTATGTTCTGATTAAAGTTGTTTTAAGTGATCATGTGAAAAAATTGTAAAAATAAACATATCCTTAGAGGCATAAGAAACAAATAAATAAATGACGAACAAATTTTAAAAACTACAGAAGTATATTCTATCTAAAAATGATTGCTTGGGTCTCATTTTAGTTGTTCTATCTAAAAATGGAAAACTTGTTTAAGTGCATAATCTAAGAGAAGTGCAACTACACCAATTCTATGAAATGGAATATTATTTTTCTTTTGCAAAAAACTTGATTATTTAACATATGAATTTGTTTCGTATGGACACTTTTATTGATAGTATTCACATGAAACTCTATTCCATTTCGAAGTAATCGCCTCCAGCTGCAATCCATTTGTTGTACCGTTCCAACAACTTCTGGAAGGCCCCATGGAAGTCCGCTTGTTTGAGCGTGGCAATGACCTTCGTCACAGCCTCTTTCATCTCCTCACTTGTCTCATAACGACAGCCTGTGAGCTTAGAGAATAAGCACTTTGCTCTTAACAGGATGTCAATTTGATGTAAGAAAATAATCTCGCATTGGTTCTCTGATAATCTCAATTTTACACGTGAGGAGATTTCAGCTAAAGATACACATCAACTGAATATGTTCCTTATTTCGATTCGAATAGCCAACTGTGGTGAAATTTCTATAGCTTGGTCTAATGCTCGTGTAGCTGTTTCTCGATCCGCAATACTTTTGAGACCCCACTAGCTCATATATACAAGCAAGATAGGGATTTCAAAGCCAACACTATCATTTAAATAGAAACGAAAGCGTTCAATTTAGCCAAGATAAAACTCATCAGCTAGCAAGGTAGAGCATTTGTTTGCCAAGCCATGGGGCTTCACAGCAGACTGTGCCTGCTGCTAGGAAGGCGCCACTGCCGAACATATCTCATTGAAAAACACCTACTGAACATTAATACCGACCTTAAAATCACCACCGACCGAAAATGTCTCTTGATATATATTTAAAACCTTGTCTGGGAGACACGACTATATCTACTGGTTTCAGGAAGAATTTTTGCGTCCACAGAAAAGTCGTTAAACACGGAAAACTATCTTCATCTCTTTCCTTCTTTCGTTTAATTCTCTGGCAGCTTTCCACGGACAAAGAAGCCAACAAGTTAAATGGAGGAAGAAGAACGAAGGAATCGGATACTTAAACCCTAAATCAACGACCGACAACCAACAACCACTACAACAACCTGTGAGACGAACAAATAACCACCAACTCTTCTTGCGCCCTGTAAATATGCTGAAAATATTTTTCAGTAGTTATGAATTAAAGCAAGTATTCCCTTTATCAATCACGGAATTCCCTCAAGAGAAAAAATGGGATCAATGTTTCTTATTAATCGTCGTTTTCCCAGCGTGATTAACTGCACCCGTAAATATATCTTTCATTTTATGATCATAATATATTTCCTTTGCTGAATCGTGATATTTCCTCTTGATTCATGAGGGTCAGAAAATCCTATTGCCACGGGTGTACACCCACTTACATCCCATCTCGAAAACCATCCAAAACAAATGAATAGGACATACTGGGCATTGTTGATGATGTGAGGATGAACTCATAAGTGACGTTTTCGTTATGGAGTTCTACACATGCAAGGGTCGGTGTTGGCCGACCAGTAAAGAACTGCATACATCAGCTCTGTGCAGACACTGGATACAGTCTAGAGGAGAGGTAGAAAATAGGGACGGAGAGACGAAGGAGAGAGTTAAAAGGCTCCGTACTATAAGCATAATGTCTAAACATAAATCATTTACAAAGAATTTTACGGTAGATTTAATAAAAATTGGAAAGACCTTTACTATATTCTACCATTTGTACAACCGTCACGAGATGATTGGCCAAGGGGTTAGGTTTAGGGTTACTATACTGAGTTTTTAAGGGAGTTCATCACGAGATTCCTTCGGAAGAGCCAGTACTCTTCAAATTGGGTCAGTGGCATTTCCACCAGGACAATGCACCAGTCCACTACTCTATACTTGTCACAGACTATTTAAACAAGATGGGCATCAACGCACTTCCTCAGCTTCCCTATAGTCCAGACATTGCACCCTGTGTCTTTTGGTTATTCCCTAAGCTCAGAAGCTGTCGTTATGAGACAATTGAGGAGATGAAAGAGGCTTTGACGAAGGTCATTGACAAGCTAAAATAAGAGGACTTCTATGGATCTTTCTAGAAGTTTCTTGAACGGTACAAGTGCATTGCAGGTGGAGGAGATTACTTCGAAGGGGACCTGAGTTTCATGTGTGTATTATCAACAAAAGTACTCGTACGAAAAATGTCTGGAAACTTATTTAATGATCCTTGTATATATATATATATACATATATATATGTGTGTGTGTCTGTGTGTGTGTGTGCGTGTGCACGTGTGTGTATGCTTGTGTGTGTGTGTGTGTGTGTTGGAAAGAACTTTACTATAATTTGTACAACCGTCCCGAACAATATATATATATATATATATATATATATATATATGTGTGTGTGTGTGTGTATGTGTATGTGTTCGTGTGTGTGTGTCCAAATATATATATATATATATATATATGTACATATCTATGTATAATTACTAATTACACACATCACATATGTATTCACACGCGTGCAGACACACACACACATACACACACACACACACACACACATATATATATATATATATATATATATATATATATATATATAATGCAGTTTGCTATTTATAGGGTATTTCAATAAACATGGGACCCATGTGACTGCTAATAACTCTACTTAAAATAACGCTGTGTTCTTTTGTGTTTCAGATTTGAAAATAGTATACAATAACAACTATTAATCCTCGATCAAAATACCTTTGCAAGAAAGGAAAAATATTTCGCGTCAGTAGTTATTTGGAGACAAAATCATTCAAAACTAATTCAAAACAAAATTAATACGATAAGGATTTATTTCATGGATAAAAAAACTCAAAAAAGTGTCCATGTCCTGGAAGGTGATAGAATAACATTTCAAAAAGCATTTATCGGATGTCTCTATCTCAAATTAGACATTCTTTAGGGATTCGTTCCAAATGACCACCACTTCTCTTTACTCAATAATAAGTCATCAATGTATTAATCTTCATCATCATCATCATCATCATCGTGTCGTGACGATAGCACGGATATCCCCTACCCTCTCTCGCCACTTCTCCCTATCGTTCATCGCCTCTGGCTAGTCTTCAGCGCTACATCCCGTATCCTCACATAGCTGCTGTATGTATGTTCGAGCTGGTCGTCCTGCTTTTGCTCGGCCATATGTGGGGGTCCATAGGAGTACATCACTTATGAGCTCGTCCCTGCATCTCCAGCCGTGTCCTGCATGTCTGGTTCGTCTGACTTGGATAGTTTTCGTGATGGGAGGCAGGTGACCGTATAGTTGGCGCTTTGTTGGGTGTTGGCGTCAGGACTTATTCAATATTGCTCGCAACATTCTTGTGTAATTGTCGTCTAGCTTCTTCTCCAGCCGTTTAGTTAGCGTCCAAATAGTGCATCCATACAGCAGTATCTATACGACCGCTGAAGCTATTTTGAAACAACCTGTATATTTAAATAGACTGTTCAGTACCAATCATAGTATATGTGTGGATCTAGTTGGTTATTTCATTCAAAATCCTGTTTGTATATAATATCAAGTGTATATTATTTGTAAAGAAATATTTTGTCGGTAACATTATTTTTAAACGAGTTAAAATTCCTTTGTTTGCACACAGTTATATAGTTTTAAGAACTCGTACTTCTATTTGAACACAGTTAAGAGGCTCTCAGTGGAGGTGCTCGTGGTGTAATGGTTATCGTGGTAAGAAATTGACACGGTGACATGAGTTCAAATCCTGGACGAGACTGATTGCATTTCACATAGCACTAATACCCTTGGGAAATGTATGAATCCAGTCATTCTCCTTCCAGCCATGGATAAATAGTAGGACAGACTAGGTTCTTCAGCCTTGGTGAGGCAACTAGTCTAGGAGAAGGAAAACTCTGAATTCAAACCTGCCTCCGCTTAAAAATTGACCTTGTGTCATATCTGCCCGAGTGTAGGGGTTGGTAAATATGGTTAAGTGGTTCCCAGATTTGCAATGTAATACTTATTCATTTTAGCATCAGTAATTTCTTTGTATAGAGTTAAATTACTTCAAGCAAATGAAATTTTTATATAATTCTATTTTACCATGATTGGAACGTTTACAGGTACTATTATCAAAGTGATCCTGGGAGTATGGCAATGAACCAGCTCCCTACTTTCTCCAAAGCTCCAGAACACAACAGATCCAATTTTTTGTCATATACAGGACACACGTTGGGCGATGTCTTAACCTTATGCCGAGATACAGTTGGCATATTCTACATCACCAGCCGAGCGGGCTTATATGTGCATCTATTTTAGGATAGCGTTGTCACAGAGTCAACAACACTTGTTGAATGTCAGTTTTTTGCTAATGCAATTTTCAGACCAAGTGATACTTTGTGATGATCCGATAATTGACAAATATACAGTCACTAAATGGCACTGATTCAGTCTTACTATCATACTTTATATAAACGCACACACACACACACACACACAATATATATATATATATATATATATATATATATATATAGACATTTTATGCCTACATATTCTCTTTTGGATCCGTTCGAATTCCCGTATAAATAAACAGTGTACTACTCCATCCAGTCAACAAACATATATCAAACTTTTTTATCGTAACCAAATGCACTACAGTTATAAATCCGATGAAAAAATAATGAAAACATTGATTCACAAAAACATACTCCCCACTGATCCTAATAAAAAAATAAAACTTATTATATATTATAATAAGTTTAAAACCTCGAATTTGCTCATTAGAAATAACTCCTCTCCCTCGATTGGGGTGTTGCAAAAAACCAACGTTATATATAAATTTAAATGTCCCCTAGGAGATTGTATCTCTGATAATAATAATATATATGTTGGTTTAACCTCAACTACCCCGTCGAGGAGACTTACAATGCACCTTTCTGACACAAGTTCAATAGCGCAGCATTTAAAAAAACATTCATGCCCAACAACACAACTACGAAAAATTCTCACCGACAACACAACAATACTCGAACATCAAAATAATAAACAAAAACTTCAGATTCTCGAAGCACTATATATTAGAAACCTGCAACCAGCACTTAATAGAATTAATTATCAAACCAGTGCTAACGTACTTAAATGTCTTTAGCTACTGGCACTATTTACAGAATTACATTTAAAGCAAGCGCCATAATCTCCAACAGCAAAGACGTCCTTACACAGTAGTAATTTGCTAAAACAAAAGTTACATCACTTTTGTAACAGATTCTCCCCTGATGATGGCCCAAAGTCGGGCAGAAAGTACTAGGGATACATACAACTATGGACAATACCTTAATCAGTTCCCCCCGAATACGATAAAAGTAATACGGAATTCGAACGGATCCAAAAGAGAATATGTAGGCATAAATGTCTATTATGTTCAATGAAATTTGCATTAACGAAGAAATGCTGCCTAAATATACATATATATATATATATATATAAATCAAAATTTCATAAAAAATATATATAAAATATGTACTTATATTGGGACAGCAGTGTAGTCATATTTTTAATTTTATAGATTTAAAATCGTAGTGTTTATGTATTAATAACACCAAACAACATTCGATTTAAATTCACGCAAGAATTAGACAGTGTCTTCGTAGCGTAGTGGTTAAAGCTCTTGACTTCGGAATCTTAATAAGCGAGCTCCAAATCCAGTTTCGCTATTTCGGTCAGTTTCGGACAAATACCCTTGAGAAAGATATGGACCTACTTATCCTCCCAGCTATTGGCTAAAAAGTAGCACTACTGTCCTTCTAAAATTATGGATTTGGCATTAAATAACCAAAGAAAGCTGATATTCCATTAAACAACAAAAATCAAACCGAACCCCACAAGAAATAATTACGCTTTATTTTATTTGGTGTCGTAAAATATGTCTTTTTTTATAAAAAAAAACTCTTTGGTGTTTAATTATTTATGGGTATTACGTCCATGTATATGATATGGTTTATTGCGGCTTGGTTTCTTTGTCTTATATTATAACAGTCTTCATAGATTATTTACTGCTGTATCTATCTTCGTAAAAGAAAACTTGAGGTACTTTTAACCCACTGCTAGAGGGATAAGAGGGTTAATATATTTCTCAAGGATATTTGTTCGAAAGTGTACTCAATACCACTGTTAGAGTTCGAACGCCCTTACAACGCTGTCACAGTACAACACGTCAGCCACGAAGCTACCTATACAATAAAAATGGATTAATAAGATATATTTATCTACCAACCCCTCAACATGAGCAAAATATGACATAACGTTATGTTTGAGCGGAATTGAACAGGTTTTAATTCAGACGTTTCATTCTTTCAGACTGGTTGTCATACTAAATTTAAAGAACTTGTCTGCCCTACTATTTACTTAAAGCTGGAGTGAAAATAGTTGTGTGCATAACGATTTAAATTCTAGTCACTGTGTCCCCTTTTTAGGACGCAAACCATTATATCACGAGTGCATCGATTATATATATACGGGGTGCATATGATAATTTCCCAGACTTTTTTTGCATGGGCATTTAAAATTATCTTAGACTCTTGACAATTGAGTATGTTATTGCTATACATGTAATGAGATCACTTACCAATTTTTATGATTTCAGGTTCAAATAAACAGCTACAGCAGCGATTGGAATACACCCTACTAAAGCCTGATTGTCAGCTGCTGGTGAATTTCAAAAATGCAATCGGGACGTGAAGACACCTTAGAAGAACGATATGCAATAAAATTGTTTTTTAAACTCAGAAAAATGCTGCCACAGAATAGTATGAAATGCTTCAGACTGCTTTTGGAGCATCTTGCATGAATCAAGCATCAGTTTTTGAGTGGCATAAGAGATTCAAGGAAGGCAGGAAGTCTGTGAGGGATGATAAGAGGTGTGGGAGGAGTAATGAAGTCAATACACCAGAGTTCATGGGCCAAAGGGTTCGGGTTAGGGTTACTATGTTGAGGTTTTAAGGGAGTTCATCACGAGATTCCGTCGGAAGAGGCTAGCACTCTTCAAATCAGATCAGTGGCATTTCAACCAGGATAATGCACCAGTCCACAACTCCATACTTGTCACAGACTATTTTAGTACAACGGGCATCATGACAGTACCTCAGCCTCCATATAGTCTAGACTTTGCTCCCTGAGACTTTTGGTTATTTCCTAATTTCAGAAGCTGCGTTATGAGACAATTGAGGAGATGAAAGGTCATTGACACGCTCACACAAGAGGACTTACATGGGGCCATCTGGAAGTTGTTGGAACGGTACAACAAGTGCATTGCAGCCGGAGGAGATTGTTTCGAAGGAGCCTAGAGTTTCATATGTGTACTATCGATTAAAGTGCTCAGGCGAAAAAAGTCTGGAAACTTATCGTATGCTCCTCGTATATATATATATATATATATATATATATATATTATGATCAGACGAAGTTAGTCTCGTATGTATAATCAATCGAAAACATCCCTTTAGATAAAAAAAATACAAAAGTCTTTGGTTAACATCAGTGTCTGAACAACAGAAATGTTCGAGCTACATCGAAAGGAAAACTGTTTGGAATTTTTTAAAAATTGAAAGTGATTTTTTAGCCTGTGGGTAGACATTGGTGTTTATTGGAACTTAAGCAAAGCAAGTGTCGAACTCATAATGAGCATATTCACCAGTAAGAAAATCGATTCGTTGCTGGGAGATAAAAAAATAAAAAAAACCAAAAAAACAAGCACCTGAAAATAAAGTTGGTCAACGTAAGAAGAAGAAGAGAGGAAAATTGATAACAATCTTAAAACAGCAAAAAAGGAAACGCGAAATGAAACAAAAAAAAAAAAAAGAAAGGAAAAGTTTTTTTTTTTTTCATTGATTTCTGTTTATTCATTTTTGAAAAAGGAGAATGGAAAATGACAAGGATAAATTTCATATTTTTTGACTTCATTTTCATATCAATCAAAGTGGTGATTCTTTGACATAACAATGGATATAAACGTGGGCACGCACACACACACACACACACACACACACACATATATATATATATATATATATATATGTGTGTGTGTGTGTGTGTGTGTGTGTGTGTGTTTGCATTCATGTGCGTAGGTGTGCATGTGTGCGTTAACATGTCCGGAAAGTAATGCGTTAATGAGGTATTCTAATAGACCTTAACTAGTTACTGAATACACATATGCTTTATGGGTATTGCCCTAATAAAATAGCGATACAATGTGTCATTCATGGTAAGTGATGGTTACACACACGTAAACATAAAAGGAAATTCACACAAAACAGACGTGGGTGTCCTCGTGGGGTAATGAATAAAGTGATGGACTGCGAGATCGTAGTAAGCGAGTTCGAATTCCAGTCGCGCTATCATGTTTACTTTCGGACAAATACTCTTGGGAAAGGTATGAACCCCTTTATCCTCCCAGATATGGGTTAAATAGTGCCACTACTGTTCTTCTAGAACGATGGCTTTGGCATTAAATTCCCTCTAAAGGTTGATATGCCATTAAACAAAGAAACCAAACAAAACAAAACAGACACGTGCACACACACTCTATATGAAAATAAATGAACGCACAAATACACATACGCACACCTACATTGGCAATCATATATACATACAAATACACACACCGATGAATCTACATACACATAAATAAAGTTGGTGAACATTCTCGAGGGAGACACGAAGGCTCCCTTTTCGATAGCTACTACACCAAAGCGTAGGAAGGGCGCTACTCCTTTCCCTAGATTTCTCCACTTTACCCTTGATCCGTACCTTATAGTGTTGCAAGGAGGCATCAAGTCCCATTTTTTGAGTCTTTGGTATGACTCGACCAGGAGATTGAACCCAGGTCTCCCGGGCCATTGGCGAACACTTTAATCATGCCATTGGCGAACACTCTAATCATGCCAATGTCTGGTATCAACATACACATATCAATCTACAAATATTCAGGAATCTTCAAAAAACGAAAATTTGAGTCTCAGAAGTGTAATGACTAACACTTTGAACTAGGACATCGCAGTAAGTAACTTCAAACTCAAGCCGCTTTGGTAGTACATGATAACATTTTGGAACGGTTTTTTCATTAGTTTATTATTTATTATCATTGACCTATCCTCACTTTAGTATGTAAAATCACACCCCCAACGAGTGTTCTGGTGTAATATAATGGCCGATGGATTTCGTTTTATATATCTTACCTTTCGGTTTAGTTAGGATGAGAACCTTTCGCTTAGCGCATGGGTTAATTAGGTGCAAACATGAGCGCAGGTGTTCACACATGCACGGAGCGGACGTTTCATTCAGAGATGTCACAATAAAAACCCCAGATAGAAATGAGAGCGGGGGATGTGAATGACGTCATGCACCGGAAGCGTGAGCGGAGAATTTTGGGGATTTGAAAAAAAAGTCAGTGAGTTGGGTTTTAGCGTCCGAGGAGGACGGTTGACTTTCGGAGCTCGGCGAGGCCTTGTGGCGGGTGCTGCACGTTGTGATGGTGGCGGGGGGCAGATGGAAAAGTCGACATAGAAAGATTGTGCCTCTCTCTTCCTCATGTCGAAAAACCTTTTAACTCAAAGGTTATAAAAAGTTTCGGACCTTAACTAAGAAGTCGTAAAGTTTTTCGTGTTTCGGGATTTCTAATTCAATAAATAAAGGGAACTTCTTTGACTGAGGGAGTTGTTATATATACAAGGGTCGTGAATCAAGTGATTTTCTATTTTTACTGGGGAGGGACCTATTATTTATAGGAGTTTTATTCAATAAATTAGGGGATTTTTTTTTTTACTGACGACAGATCCATTATATATACGTGACCATACATTAAAAAAGGTGATTTTTTCAGACTAGGGAAGTATCTATCATATATGAACATTCTATGTACATTTCACATATTCATGTATGGGAATGTTACACTGGTATGTCACTAAACAATGACGAGACCTCAATAATGCTGGAGCTTTGGGGAATTTGGAGTACCCTTTCATTATCATTGCTCCCAGGTCTACCCAGCCCGAAGTGGCAGCAGTTGATAGAGTTCAATCTAAGGTTCAAATAGAACTAAACCGTGTACTTACACTAAACTGAATAGTTTGAAACAGAACTGTTTTTTTAATATTCAACTGTATGGGAACAAAAAACTGTGCACTTATACTGAACTGAATTGTTGGAAATAGTTGAAATAGAACTGTTTTTATATTTAACTGTGTGTAAACGAAAAACTGTATTTTAACAAATCACTGTCCGTAAACAAAAAAATATATATATGCATGTATACTGAACTGAATTGTTTGAAATAAAACTGTTTTTACATTTAATTATTTATTCCTATTAGATACAAGTGAAACCATTTAACTGTGAGAAAAAAAATTAGCTAAGGCTCGTTTAAAAATATTCATCATATATTTGATATATATGTATAAAAAGGATTTGGTATTAGATAACCTACAATGGTTGATATGTCATAAAACCAAACCAAACCAAAACATTCATCTATTTTGTATATAACGTTTAAGTATTTTCAATTTAATATATGATATTATTGATGCATCTTCAATTTAGTATACTACATTAAAAAAAATCCTCGAGACGGTAAAAAATAATAATTTTATAGAATATATTTTTCAACAAAATTTACTCGAAAGTTGCCATGAGGAAGTGAGTAAATAAGATTACTAAGCTCTGATTTAAATGTCCAAAAAAAAAAAAACGATTCGAAGATTTAATGATTCTGGCGTTTACAAAAGAATTTTGAGCAAAACAGATTCTTCACAAGGGTCATGCAATAAAAAAAAAGGATATATTTTGACTAATTTGAAACCTATTATATATACAAGCCAGTTCATTGGCCTAGTGGGTAGAGTGTTCGCCAATAGTCTGGGAGACCAGGGTTCAATCCCAGGTCGCGTCATATCGAAGACTTTAAAAATGGTACTAGATACATCCTTGCTTAACATTCATCATTATAAGCTACGTATGAAGGGTCCAGAAAAAGTAGCCCCTTCCCCTACATCTCGGTGTATTAGCTATTGAAAATGGAGCCTTCTGGTCACCCTCGACTAAAGGGAGACAACTTTACTTTTTACTTATATATATAAGGATAATTCAAGAAATAAAGAGAACTTGTTTGACTGGGGGGTGTTATATATAGTAGGGTCGTGAATCAAGTGATTTTTTTTACACAGGAAGGACCAGTTATTTATAGGGAGTTTATTCAATAAATATGGGGATTTTTTTTTTTTACTGACGACAGATCTATTATATATACGTGACCATACATTAAATAAGGTGATCTTATAAGATTTGGGAAGTATCTATCATATATATATAAAGTTTATTTAATGAATAAGGAGAGGTTTTAATACTGAGGAGGGAAATATTATAAGTCGCATATCGAACTGCTGAACAAACAGCGAAAAACTGGTTGGCATATAAACATATAATTTATATTTTCATTCTTCGACGTCAAATTTTGTGTGAAGTAGGAATACATTCAGAGAGAGTTCGCACATATCTTTCTTCTGTGGCGGGAAACCTTTTTTTGGGAAGTAGTGCAACGGCCGGAGAACACACACGGAGGAGCTAAGAGGTCTGTTTGAGTGAGCAGGGGAGTCACTGCTTTCAGTCCCAAATTAGAGACATTATATTGTCATTCAAGTCATTTTTCTGTTTTTGGCTGGTTATCGGAAATTACATTTGGTGGGGAGGGTAATTTGTTGATCTTATCTGCGAACGGAAACATCTGTCACTCTATCCACCGGCAATAAATTACATTTTTCTTTTTTCCTGTGAAACCACTTCGTTGATGTTATCTTGCGACGGCATTGAATCTGCTAAGTTAGTACATGTGTCGACTTTACCAAGGCCTTCGATTCCATTCACAGAGAAAAGATGGAACAAATCCTTCTAGCATACGGCATACCGAAAGAAACCGTAGCAGCAATAACGATTCTCTATAGAAACACCAAAGTAAAAGTACGATCACCAGATGGAGACACAGAATACTTCGACTTTGTAGCAGGAGTACTACAAGGGGACACGCTGGCTCCGTACCTCTTTATCTTTTGTCTAGACTACGTACTTAGAACATCGATTGACAAAATCAGAGAGAATGGCTTCGAGCTGACAAAGAAAAGAAGCAGAAGGTACCCCGCAAAAACAATTACCGACGCCGACTATGCCGATAACATAGCGATACTGGCAAATACACCCAACCAAGCCGAAACTCTACTGCATAGTTTGGAACGAGCAGCCTCAGACATAGGCCTCTCTGTCAATGCACACAAAACGGAATATATGTGCTATAATCAAACGGGTGACATCTCCACTCTAGACGGAACCCCTCTTAAACTAGTAGACAAATTCACTTACCTAGGAAGCAGCGTAGTATCAACCGAAAAGGACATCGACACGAGGTTAACAACATCATCATCATCATCATGTCGTGCTGGTAGCACGAATATCCCTGACCCTCTCTCGCCACTTTTCCCTGTCGTTCATCGCCTATGGCAGGTCTTCTGGACGACATCCCGTATCCTCATATAGTTGCTGAATGTACGTTCGTGCTGGTCGTCCTGCTTTTGCACGGCCATGTGTGGGGGTCCATAAGAGTACATTACTTATGAGTTCGGCCTGCTTCTCCAGCAGTGTCCTGCGTGTCTGGTTCGTCTAACTTGAATAGTTTCCGTAATAGGAGGCAGGTGGCCGTACAGTTGGACAGCTATCAATAGGCTATCGATTATATGGAAATCAGACCTAACCGATAAAATGAAACACAGTTTCTTCCAGGCAGCGGTCACATCGATACTGCTATATGGATGCACTACATGGACTCTAACAAAACGGCTGGAGAAGAAGCTAGACGGCAATTACACCCATGATGATATATATATATATATATATATATATATATATACATATATGGGATATTCAATAGATAAGAGGATATTTTGAAAAATAGCAAAATGATTATTTTCAGATTCTTTTTCAGAAGGAAACTCTGTATTGTTTGGAATAGCCTTATAGTAAAAATTATTTAGATCAGAAAGACATATTTGTTTTGAGGCAATTCAAAATGGCGGCAAATTTACTCAATTCTCCAGGCTTCAGCCGAGGTCGGTCATTCAATTTTTGGTGGCTGCGAAGTGCAGACTATTTGAAATTTACTGAAGAATGTGTCACTTATACGGAGAATTATGTTTTAGGTACGAATCATGGGTAAATTGGAGCGATCCAGGGAGAGGTGTAGTAGCTACTGAAAAGGGAGCCTTCGGGTCGCCCACGACTATAGTCGCCAACTTTACATTATTTATATATATGATTTGTAAACGCATTTTGTAGATATTCTTAAACGAGCTTATGAGCTCTCCTCGTGGTGTAATGGTTAATGAGCGGTACTGCGGAACTGCAGTATGCGAATTCGAACTCCAGTCACGCTATTAATCATGTATTGAATGAATTTTCTTAAGCTCTATGGAGTTTGGCACAGGGTAAAAAATATTCGACATCCAGTAGAAATCGGATTGAGTCGCTATGCCCTGCAAGTCTAAATCTCAAATTTTATATTGTGGGTGTCTTGAAAGAAGTTAATGACATGAAAAGACTAAGATGAGGCGAGAAGATGACGATTAAATGTGTCTTGTATGATGAAAATTCTGACACGTGCTTACAAAAAGATCCCATTCATCTTTACTGCTTATGTCACAAGTTCGTTTTGATAAACAGGAATATGCACCATGATTTCTTGTTCAGTCGTCAAATAAATTCTTTTATAAATTAATAGCTTCTCCCAGATGAGGGAGGTTTCACCTTGCCCCCTATTTTAGATCATGATTTGTTGCTCACTCGGGAACAAACAGTGAGTAACTGTTTTTTAAATATATTTTTCTCTCGTCTTTGAATACCACTCGAACCTAAGTCTTAAGATCTCGAGATTGAACTATTGCTGTTGATCACGTAGCTTTGTACAAGAGTCGTCGGTGGTAAGAGGGGGTTACTACTTTACACTATTTCATTACGAGAAGTGATCACTTGGTACTTGTATTGTATAAAATAATTAATTGCAAAGTTATTTTTATATTGCTTGTCCTACCCAATCAGTTATGCTTTTTAGGTTTTTTTGTAGTTGACAACAGAATTCATCTTATTAGCTTTTATAATATTATCACCTTGCTAGTTTTGGACATTTATTGTATTTACCTTGAAAAGAGATTGCAATAGTTAATGAAAATAACCTGTTTACTGTCGATTCTCTTTTCATATTCTGAAATGTTTAAATCAAAAATCCTTAAATTCTTGAAATAAGTATAACTTCTTTTTATCCATATCGTTTCTTGAGGGGTTTCTGTTATGCACAGTGTTTTCAATGATGCATTATATATATATATATATATATATATATATATATATATATATATATATATATATATATATATATAATTATATATACATATATATGTATATGTATGTATTCATTTTGCCAAGAATTTTCTGTATTTGTTTTATGTTCAGCTTACCAGCGTCTTTATCATGCTGAATGTTCCAACTTTGTTCGGTGTTCAATTCACATACTTATAACCACGTAATCTGCAAGCAAAAAAGTAAACACAAAACATAACATCAGTCTTGAAATATGAGGACAGGTAAAGACACATGATATAAATCCCCCACCAAAAAAAGAACGATTTTAGAAAGAGAGTTTTGCATTCATTTTTTTTTTTTTAATTCGTTTTCCTGCTTCCCGCTTTAGAGCGTTTGTATTGTTGTTCTTAACATTGGTATTGTCGAAAGCCTGTTTTAAAAAAAATTGTAGAAAGCTTGAACGTTGTATTGTTCAGATTTCAAATGTGGGTGTGCAGTCAAGTTGAAAAGAAAGAAATATATATATATATATATATATATATAGTAATGGGGACTTTATTCTCCCACCAGCTATGGGTAAATAGTAGGGCAGATTGGGTTCTTCAGCTTTTGTAAGGCATCTAGTCTTGGAAAAGGGAAACCTGTTAAACTCCGCTTAAAAATTGACCTTGTGTCATGTCCTGACCGAGCGGAAGGGTTGGAAAATATAGTAATGAAAACTTCACAGCGGTGCGGCCTGCCGTTTCCAACGCACCTTGTAAACACCACTTGATTAAACAGTTGTTGTACAGCCACTAACGTCCCATCTAGCTAACCATCTGAGGAATGCAAGATCTTCTTATGAAGTAAAGAGGAACTTGTAAAATATGTTCTTCTATGTACTCTTGCGCATGCATACACCTATGGTGGCTGTACAGTCAGAGCTGACATTCATCAGTGTGGACACTGAGTGCAATCAAGAGGACTTACCAAGTGGTGTGGCGGAGAGGAATGAATGGCAATGTAGAGTCAAAGGAATCCATACTGTCGGTACTCCTTGATGTTGATAATGAAGTTAGAAATAGTGGATCATTCTCTCAAAGACTACAAGCGAAAAACTAGTTATTTTGTTTCAAAAATCTGTATAAAAAATATTTCTTCAGGAGCTACATTTGCTACTACTACTACTACTACTACTACTACTACTACTACTACTACTACTAACACGAGTGAGTAATAAAAGCCAAGAGGAGTCCCCATGGCACAGTGACTTGCTAGTCGACGGTATTGTAGTGAGTCTGAATTCGAATCGTAAAATTACGTTCAATTTTGGATTAATAATTTTGGAAAAGGCCTGAACTCCGCTCGCCCTCAAGTTATTGATTAAATATTACCACTACTTATTTTTTGAAAGGATAGTTTTAGCATTAAATAACCCACAAAAGTTGATATGATATGGAAACCGACACCGAATAATATTTAAGGGATGAGGAGTGTGGTAAAAAATTAAAACTGTTTTTCTCCCTCCTCCTTATGCGACTGAGATACAATTTTTCAACATGATTATTTTTAAGGAAAAAAAAATCACTGCCTTTAATTAAAAAAAGAAATTAACACAATCGCCAACATGGAATGAAAAAATCATGTTTAGTCTGTGAAATTTTAATCTAACTATCAGTTTGACTGATTGATTTTATCGGCATGTGAAACTGTCTCGGTAAATATTATCAGGGAATCATTTTCATTGTACATTAAATTCTAAAATTTTTGCGTAGTTGTTTTTAAAGATTTTTTTCGCATACGATTCTGTCGAATACATCTAGTTTTCAAATACATCAGTTTGGCGCATTGATGAATACCTAACAGGTACTACGACTCCAGGTCTAAGTGGACCTGAGAGTAATGGCAATGAATGAGTACTCAACATTTCTAAAAGTTCTAGAGGTGTAGCAAGATGATCAGATTCAGTTTAGTATCACATTTAGGAAAGCTCCCTTTTTTCGGGGAATGAGTTTATTTTCGTCTTCAGAGGATGCAATGATCGTATTCTATACCTTGCCGAGAGGTTACTTATTTCTGAAAGAAAAAGTCAGACTTGTGCTTCCTGAAAAATCCCACTCACTTTATCGCCAATTTTACAAATTTACTTCGGGCCAACAACAAAAACAGAATGACGAGATGTGGTGCTTTCAATTCGATCAAAGAAAGATCGATTTGATAAATCGAAGCCAATGGATCGAAAGAGTGTCTCGCTTAGTCCCGTAATTTAGATCGTTACTTGATGAACTCCCGGTATCTCATAGACTGACTCCTTTTTAGAAATCCTTCTATCTGGTGTTTAATGAGAAATGGAGCCTTACAATCAGATGTAGTTTAGTGTTATTTCGTGGTTATCTTATTAATAGGAGGTGGGACATACCTGTTTACAGTCAGTGTATTCTTATCTCCACCGAACGGGCAGTGAGTAATAACAGTTAGGTAATGAAGAAAGTGGCAAAAGAATGAATTGAATTATTTCTGTGTTTTTCTCTATCAGACCTTTCCCTATTAGAACTTTCCCTCCTCAAGTTTGCTTGTATAGTTCTGTGCCATGGCTGCACTAAAAACGAATTATGAATCAAATCCACTGTAATATTTCTATACTGTCGTAACTGCAAGGAGAAATGAATTTGGGCCTTTTTGTCATAGAAATGTGAAGTGCAACTATTTCATACTATTTTAAATGATGGGTTTTCGAAGAATGTCTCTTTTCCTGTTTTTATGTCGACCTTTGGTTTCCCGGGAATCAAATGGGTTCCTGACTTCTTTCTCAATACAAGATATTTCTCTTTTCCCATTTATACTAACCGACACCAATGCAAACAAAATGTCAGTTTAACTTTTTTTATAAGTCGATAGATAATTAATCAAAATACGATTGTTTGTTTTAAGCAACTGAGAGAAATTAGGTATTTATAGTGGCTCGTTTCATACATTACTCTTAAATTTGCGAGATAATAACTACCTGGTTGTCCATGTTGATGGCCGTATACACTTTCCTGACACATACTGAGCCATGCAACTACCCTCTCTGACAGTCTAATCCTTTCTGACCTCTCATAAGAGAGATATCGCCTTAATACTTTAAATCTTTTGTCTAAATTTTCAGACCTTCTAACCTGAAATTCAGAGGACAGCCACGATGTTGTCTGGAATGTTCTATGCATTTTGTCAGTGTGTGTTTGGGCTGAGCCGTGATTTGATGCATTCATTTAAACTACACTATGTACATTCTTTGGACTATTGTCCTCATCTTTGTCGCCATGTTTATCACAACGTTTCGGCCGTTGTAGACTCTGGCCTTCTTTGTGTAGTTTGAATGTGGAACTTAACCCTTTATTTCGCTCACCGGGTTAGTCTGTTCTAGTTACACGAACCATGTTTAATGGATGTCAGTTATCTCCTGCTAGTTTTCCCCTCTGAAAGTTCTCCACTGTGTTGACCAGTATTGAACTCACGTTCTTTTTGGTATAGACACTGGATCTAACCAACGCATTTATCCACTGTGCCAAGCGTCTTTGAGGACAGATGACAAAGTGGATAAATGTACCATAGGACCAACGTTTTGTACTGTAAAGAAAGAAGTCCACAGAAAAAGAAATACTCAAACTCAAAGGTAAGGGAAAAAAAGAAAGCAGTCGTTTTTATTCGGCTATGATCACTGCAACTCGAAAAGTTCCTTCTTCTCCCTTCTTCTCGGTACTGAAGGTGTGTGTGGGTGACAGCTGTCTGTTTGACACACGCTTTTCACAGCAGATTGGTCGTAGCAAACTGGGGTATGACGGGTCGAGGCCTCCGGAACCTTTAACGCACCCGTTTTGACAACTGCCTCCAACTCTGTCAAAATCTCATTACTTGTTTTCTTATATAGAGATTTTGTGGAACAAATCGAAGATCCTCGAAAATTTGATGTCACTAGTGAAATACATGATGATACATCTGTGATAATTTCAAAATCACGTCTAACTTTGCTGGTCATTCTGCCCGCACTCGCTAGTCTCGTGACACCTTCACTGATTGACGACAGTGCCCGTCCGTCATATTACATAAAGGCATTCAAACTAAGCACAACAATCTACCCTCAGATTTTATGTAACATTTTCAAGTGTCAGTTTTCATAGAAAAAAAGAATTATACCTATGATCATCGGGACATTATATACGTTTCAAGACTTGAAGTCATTTCAGATTGATTCTTCTAAAGTATAAGTTGTCTGTTGATTGTTTAGTTTTAATGCATTGAAATGTGAGAAGCTAATTTTGATGGGAGGGGTAAAAGTTTTTGATAATTTCCCGACAATGATCAAAGACGTTTAAACTTGCTAAAAATCTTTACATTGAGGAGCATTAATGTGAACCATTTTAAATGAATTTTCTATCCCACAAATAGGAAAACGGAAATAACTTATTAAAAAAAAGATATATTGAACACTTCTGTTATCTTCAATAAAACTTTATATAAATAGAAGATCTACTGAATCTTTTAATTTGCACAATATGAGGACTATTTTAAAAGGTGTAAACCATTGTTCTCAGTGAGATTTTTTTGGTTTGGTTTGTTGGGTTTTAGGGCATATCATCCTTTGTATGTTAGTTAACACCAAATCCATTTTTATGTAAATAATCAGATCTATTTAAAACAATTATATTTAGCATGAGTACACAGTCTAATTATCAAAAACATTTCTATTTCAAACTATTCAAGCAGTTTTATATAACAATTCAGTTTAGTGTAAGTACAGTTCCAATGTCAAAAACAGTTCAATTTAAAACAATTCAGTTTAGCATAAGCATGAAAGTTAAATGTAAGTACCGTTTAATTGTAAAAAACATTGCTATTTCGAGCTATTCAGTTTAGTCAAGCAATTCTAATTCAGCTAATTCAGTTTAGTAAAAGTACAGATTTTGTTTACACACAGTTACATGTCAGAACAGTTCTATGTTAAACAATTTAGTTTAGTGTAAATACAGTTTCAATGTCAAAAAACAGTTCTATTTGAAATAATTCAGTTTAGCACAAGCACGCAGTTCAAATATAAGCACGGTTCAATTGTCAAAAAACATTTCTATTTCAAGATATTCAGCTTAACATATGTATGCCGTTACTTCTATTTAACCCATAGATAGGACCCTATCAGGTGCTACCACGCCGGGCTAGAGTGGACCTGGGAGCAATGGCTGTGAAGGGGTGCTCCGTATTCCCCAAGGCTCCAGCATTACTGGAACCTCACCATCAGACTGTTTAGTGTCATATCCAGGACACTCATTGGGGGGGTCTTAACTCTGCAGTCACTGGGCAAGATTATTTTGTAAAGCTGAGGTCAACTTAGCTGATTTTCACATTATATCCTCCGAGGTCAGTAAAGAGCTAAGTTCCCATTGAAAATTTGTCAAGTCATATGACTCAGAGTTTTCAAGTTGGAAATAGATCTTAATTTTCTTGATAATATTTACCAACCCCTCCGCTCGGGCAGGATATGACACAAGGTCAATTTTTAAGCCGAGTTTAATAGGTTTTAATTCAGAGTTTTCCTTCTCCTAGACTAGTTGCCTAACCAAAGCTGAAGAACCTTGTCTGTCCTACTATTTACCCATAGCTGGAGGGAGAATAATTGGATTCATACCTTTCCCAAGGGTATTAGTGCTATGTGAAATGCAATCAGTCTCGTCCAGGATTTGAACTCGCGTCGCCGTGTCCATTTCCTACGACGATAACGACTACATTAATTTTCTTGATAGCCAGTTCGACTAACCCAAAGAAAGCAGACTTGAAAAAATTGTGAAATCGTGTTTTCTATCAATGTTCTAAGGGTTAGTTCCTTGGTCTGCGTGGCTGGTTATGTAAAAGGCCCTGATTTAAGAAGTAAGACGTAAAGAAATGTGTAGATACAAAAGTGATTTTCATGAGTATTCATTCCAGTGAGGGGGGGGGAGAAATGGCGCATCATGAAGGATCGAAACCCATCCTTCTCGGGAGAAAATGGAGCGACGGAAGAGATGAGAAAACAAGATGGCCTGACGGGTATACAAAACTTTCATAGAGAAAAAAATGTATTAGCGAAATATATTATTCAGAATAGTCACCATCATGAAACAAAAATCCAAGTTTCGTTTAGGAAATTAGAATTTAGTTTTCTATAACGAATGAGTCGTTGAGGAGCCAGTATGAATATCCTGGAAAATTAATGAAAATTTATGAAAATTTATGTTAGAATGATAAAAAAATAACATTGAATGTCGTAAGAAAATTTACATCATTAGCACATTTTATGACTTTAAGACAGGCTTGGGTTATCTTTTTCTTGAAGTGGAGCACATAAGACATAGCTCATCCTCAGGAAGGATACACTAGAAACGATAAATAGCAATTCTTTGTTAAGGATACCAACACCATGTTCTTTGAAGACCATACGCGTAAACCCTTAGAAACAGGAAAAAACTTATTTTTGGAATCTTTGCTAAGCATGCGTTTCTATGAAAATAATATGGTAAAATATTATCGCTGATTTCAATGTGATTAATACATGTCGTTGAGTTATACATAATGGAATGATTAAAAGAATTTTTTAAAATAAATGCTTCAAAAAAAATTTGAATTTGAATGTTTTCATTTTAGCAGAATGACTCTGAGGCACGTTGAAAATTACACAGATTAATATATATTTTTTTTCTTTTTCTGATTGGGTTAACCATAATGCAACAGGACATAATAAGTTATGGAGATTAGTCGAGCATGTAATAGTTATTCCCCTTGGAGATCAGCTTTTCTAAATGTTTAAGTGTAAGAGAGAAAGATAGTTGGTTGGGATTTATGGCATATCAACCTTTGTAGGTTATTTAACGCCAAAGCCATTTTTATGTAAATAATCTGTTCTATTTAAAACAGTTCAGTTTAACATAAGTACACATTTTAATTGTCAAGAACATTTCTATTTCAATCTATTCAGTTTACTCTAACAATTCATTTTAGCATAAATATGCTGTTAGTTCTATTTAACCCATAGATAGGACCTTTATCAGGCGCTACTACTCCGGGCCAGAGTGGACATGGGAGCGATGGCAATGAAGGGGTACTCTGCATTCCCCAAAGCTCCAGCATTAGTTTGGTTTGTTTGGTTTGTTTGGTTTTATGGCATATCAACCTTTGTAGGTTATTTAATGCCAAATCCATTTTTTATGTAAATAATCTGTTCTATTTAAAACAATTCAGTTTAGCATAAGTACACAGTTTAATTGTCAAAAACATTTATTTCAAACTATTCAAGAAGTTATATGTAATAATTCAGTTAAGTGTAAATACAGTTTTAATGTCGAAAAACAGTTCTATTTGAAATAATTCAGTTAAGTGTAAGTACGGTTTAATTGTCAAAAACGTTTCTATTTCATGCTATTCAGTTTCCTCTATTCAGTTTAGCATAAGTATGCTGTTAGTTCTATTTAACCCATAGATAGGGCCCTATTAGGTGCTACCACTCCGGGCCAGAGTGGACCTGGGAGCGATGGCAGTGAAGGGGTACTCCGCATTCCCCAAAGCTTCAGTACTGCTGGAATCTCACCATCAGATTGTTTAGTATCATATCCAGGACACTCGTTGGGGGGGGGTCTTACCCCTCTGCAGAGAAGCAGTCAGTGTATTCTACAGCCCCAGCCGACTGGGCAAGAGAAAGATAGTGTGAGTCAACAAGTGTGAATGAAACGAGACAAAGAACATTTTAATAAACGTTATTTTCTCCGTGAAATTTGGCAATCCATTCAGAAAGCTCTGTGGGCCTCAATTTCCCGATGATTTGCTTTAGGAAATCAACTGTGGCTGCATGCGACAATGTAAGTATCAAGCAACAAATAGTGGTCGATTTTTAAAATTAATTTTCCAAAAATATTATATCTGAAAGGCTAAAATCCATCTTCATCATTTTTTTTCTTTTTTATTTGGTTGCTTTTTATGCAATTCATCTTCTTCATGAAGCTTAAAATACACCGACTGTATCCCTTTCAGAGGGGTATGACACACTCAGAAGGGGGTGTCCTGTGTATAACATGAAATTATAGTTGATAGTGACGCACCGGTTATGGAACTCTGGGGCGTATAGTATACCTTTTCAGAGCTATTACTCCCAGGCCGACGCTAAGCTAAAGTGTTACTAACTCTTAGAATCTCGTGTATATTTAAAAAATATCTGTTTCAAAAATTATTTGTCTTTTTTTGGGTGATTTGGGTTGCAAATTTGCTTCTAGGAAGCTAATTTAATCTCCGCACCTGAATTTAGATCTTGGAACCATGAAAATAAAAAAAAAAACATCAACGCAATTCTGCGGTACATAAGAACCTAAACAGTGGATTTCTGGAACAAACTAGTCCCCTCTACGAAGAAGGATCACAGAAATAATTTTCTCGATTGTTTTATTTTTTGGGCCCCATCAATAGTTGCATGGTCCATCATCTCAACGATAATATCCTTTTGAAGCAGATCACTGAAGACATTTTAAGACAGATTCCTGAGGATATTTTGTGACACGTTATTGAAGACACACGTATTAATAACTGAGATTTTTGTAAAAAAAGATATTTGGGAGGGACTCAGTGTAACATTTCAGGATACTATTGTGATCAGTAAAAGTAGTAAACGTTTTCTTAGACCAGGGTGGCTCATGAAACTAAATCTCCGCATTCAATGAGAAAATGTTTAAGGTCGTAGAGGGTTAGACATTCTATATGCTGTGGTATTTCTTTTCCTTTGCTTAGAAAGAAATAGTTATTCTTATGAAAGCAATTTGTAGTCGAGATATTGTGACATGTTCCTTTCTGGATTTTCTAAAAATTGGTTTCCATTCTCCTAGTTTTATTAGAAAGAGTTTATTTTGCATGTTGTTATTTCAACATTTTTGATATTTTGTATCTGAAAATTTATTGATTTGGGGTTTCAAGTCATTGTATAGAATGTTGACTCTGTTGAGGGCCATATTTAAAACCGACTCAACAGCAAAGTCAGCTTTGTCGTTTTTGTTTATTCCGATGTGGTTTGAGATCCAGCCTGTTAGAATATATTTTGAGTTGAGCATAGAATCTAACCAATCAAAGAAGTTAATGATTAAGGCGTCTTCAAGTTTTTATTTTCATTTTCAATGATAGCAAGAGAGAGAAAGAGAAAGAGAGAGAGAGAGAGAGTTGAAATATCTAACGTAATCAAACTGGATTGGTGGAAATTCCTAAAAGACTCCTTTATTTTTCCCTTTGTTTTTTTATATTAAGCATCTACAGGCGCCATGATGTCGACCATTTCTAATGTAAAAATAACACTTGCTTTAGATGTGTATGGGCCACAGCTTTTCCTTATTCATCGTTTTATGTTTTGTGGTATATAAAAATCTGTTAAAAGAAACTTTTATTAACAAAATTTTCAAATTATTTTCTAAACATTAAATCCCCCAGATGATGTCTAAGGGCAAAGACTTGTTTTATTTTTAAGGTAATCTTTACCAACAAAGCTGATATCGAAAAATATCAAGAAAGACTATTTCATTGTCATTTTCTAATTTCAAAATTCGAAATACAATTAGATGCCCTGCTGAGCAACATATATATTAAAAGAAAGACCGGCATAGTGTTGGATTATTTTCTTGGTATAAATCTTATAAAACTTTATTTCTAAAATAAATAGCAATCGACGTCGCACCCAGAGTAAAATGAATTTTTTAATTACAATAAAAAAAGCCTGACTCCTATGGGTCATTTAATGCTACGATTCTGGCAAGGAAAAAAGACACGGTAGATGTGTTTTATTAATGGTTTGGATTTGCTTTTTGGAGTTTTGATCTTTCTGGATTTAATGATGAACTGAATGATGTAATCTTTATTGACTCAGGAACTGATACCTATCATTTGGTACTTGATTGGAACTATACAATAAGTCTTTTTGTCAATATTACCATCTGATATGTCCCACCTTCCATCACGTGCCCGTGGTGTAATGGTTATCATTGTAGGAAATGGACACGGCGACACGAGTTCAAATCCTGGACGAGGCTGATTGCATTTCACATAGTACTAATACCCTTGAGAAAGTTATGAATCCAATTATTTTCCCTCCAGCTATGGGTAAATAGTAGGACAAACTGGTTCTTTAGCCTTGGTGAGGCAACTAGTCTAGGAGAAGGAAAACTCTGAATTCAAATCTGTTAAATTCGACTTAAAAATTGACTTTGTGTCATATCCTGCCCGAGCGGAGGGGTTGGTAAATAGGATCACGTGCATCAGCGATTATCGTCGCAAGAAATAGACTGTCACTGGGTATGAAATCGGTGAACCCAGTTTAAGGCATGAACAAGGCTGTTTGCGTTTCATAAAGGTAAAGCCTGAATATATTTCTTCTTTTCCACCCGCAGCCACATTCAAGAAGATTTAGACATTTTTTTTAATATTGGTTCTATTTGATCAACCCCTCTGGATAGGACACCGGGTCAATTTTAATAGGAGTACATCTAGTTTTAATAATGAGTTTTACTTTTCATTGACTATTCGCTGTACCAAAAACAAAGAACTCAGTCTTTCGTACTATCTAACCATATAGTGTGTTGCGGGGAGGGAGACTAATTCTTTCTAAAAGATATGAACGTCAAGTGTAACGCAAACAGGATTTGAACTTGGGTCAACGATTCCATTTAGACTGACATTAGCGATAATGCTATGCATGTTTAGATATATGTGTATGCGATCATATCTACATAGATAGCGCCACAGAAAGTGATAGATAGATAGATAGATAGATAGATATTAACAGAGGGAGATATAGATAGATGTATATTATCGGATAGATAGATAGATAGATAAATTGGAAGTGATGGCGTCGACTCAGATTTTGTAGGATCTAGAAATGGCATCTGTGAAGATGAAATAGTTATCATTATGTATGTATTTATGAAGTGGTGAGTATCGCCAGCCAGAGAAATCACAACAGGTTATTTGGGTACAAAAAAAAGAAAAATTAAGTAGAAGGAGAGAGATTTTCCTTAAGCGACGAATTGGCCGTGCAAAAATAAATTACGAACTAGCTGTATGCTTCATTACGACAAACTATTTGGGTGTTATTTCGTTTACGAACAGTCTGTAGCAAATCGGAACACAATATATATATATATATATATATATATATATATATATATATATATATATATATATATATATATATATTTAATAAGGTAAACCAAGTAGAAGGAGAGATTTATTGAGAAACAAAGTCTAAACTATAGCGTTTCGTTTCTACTGAACCATCATCAGGGCTATCAAGAGTTATATTTGTGACGTTCAGTTAACGATGATGTGTAAAAAGAGTTAAAACTATATAAAAACTTTGGAAAATGCACACATACACACACACACACACACAACACACACATATATATATATATATATATATATATGGAAGAAAATAATGGATTGTAATCTGACATTTTGTCAAGAAAAATTGGTAACAAGGTAATCCAAGTAGGAGAGGTTTATTGAGAAACAAAGTCAACACTATAATGTTTTGGTTCTACTGAACCATCATCAGGGCCATCAGGGGTTAAATTAGTGATATTCAGTTATCGACGGATGAGTAGAAAGAGTAAAAGATATATAAAAACTTTGGAAAATATGTATAACAAGAAACAGTTGGCTGTTTATGACAAGAAAAATTGGCCGTTTGATCAATAAATCAGCGTTTGTTGCTTTAAATGACATGACCTGACCTATTCGAAGCATTGTGCAGAATCCACGTTCCGTACGTTCATCGAGAAACATTTCGAATCATTCCTTGTTTTCGACGAAGTTCAAATCCTATAACTTTTTTTTCTTATAGAAATTTTCCGATGTTTTTTATATATTTTTTACACATTTTACACATCCATCCTTAACTTAACATCACTTATAGAACCCCTCATAGCCCTGATTGCTGTATAGCCACAGAATACATATGCATGCGGAAACATATTCAACACAATAAAGACGAGCGAACACAGTTCTTTAGAAAAATATTCCTTTCACTTTATTAAAAGGGTTCGAAAGGGTTACGAAGGGTATTATTGTGTGAGAGGTGAGTTGGAGACTGAACAGAACTGCAACATATTGACCCCCCACTCTTATGGCCATAACAATTCTCACGGGCTGCTCAATCCGGGGCCTGGGGGCTCAGCCTCTCTGGGACATGGTCCTCATTCCAGCGTCTTCTCTCCAACTAACCTGAACTTCCTGTCGCCGTGGTTATATAATAATTTGACACCCACCTACTTCCTGCGAGCGTCACAATTTCGCACTCAATTCAACCCCTCGACAATCAAGGTCGTCCCTGATCTCCAGATATCTTCGACCGGATGTCACCTGTTATTTACACAGGTGCATTTCTTCTTTTGACAGCTTGGCCGGGTCGGAGGTCAATATGCAACACTGATGATGGTTCAGTAGAACCGAAACGCTATACTGTCTCAATAAATTTCTCCTTCTACTTGCATTACCTTGTTATCAATTTTTCTTTACAAACTGTGGATTACAATCCATTATTTTTTCCATATATATATATATATATCCTTTTAAAGTCCAACAGTTGGGTAAACTGTTTTAGATATAGTCTAAATATTAAAGAGAAAGCAAGCAATACATAACTTAATGCTTTTCTGAATCTATTTCTAATTTTGAGGACTCTCCTTCAATGTATTCACGATAATCTTGAATTTAGGGATTAAAAAATATAACAGACATTTTTAAATGTCGAGATCAAGAGATTTCCAAATTAGATTAATTTTTTTCTACATCTCTCTTGTTCTTCATTTCTTTGATACAATTTCTATTTTTGCTGTTTTTACTACTATCTCGTTTTCCTCTATATCTCTCTCTCTCTCGCCTTCTCCCTCTCCCTCTCTCTCTCTCTCTCTCTCTCTCTCTTTCTCTTTCTCTCTCTGTTTTTCTCTCTCTCTTGTTCTTCATTCTTTGATACAATTTCTACTTCTGCTGTTTACCACTATCTTTTTTTCCTCCCTCTCTCTCTCTCTATCTCTCGCTCTCTCTCTCTCTCTATATATATATATATATATATCGGATGTATTTTTCCATTGTCTTTCTTTCTCTCCTTCCCTTCTATCTTCTACTGTGTTTGCCTTTTCAATTTTTTCCAGTTTTTTTGTTTTGTTAGTCTTTCTATTTGTTCTCATATTTTCTTTCTTTTCAACTTTCCTTTTCTCTCCAGCTTAAACCAATTTTGTTTTTCTTACATTCCGAATTTTCTTTTATATTCATCCGGTAACTTAATTACTCATTATTTCTTTTTACCTGCTTTCTATCCCTTAACTTTCTCCATATCCTCTATCTCATTTAACGCTAATTCACCGCAAAAACCTTTTATTTTCATTTTTTTCCCAAATTTCCGCTGTTTTTCAATTTCTTTTTCCTTTGAATAATTGCAGTTTTGTTCAAACAAAAGCAGAGATAAAAGTTGCTCTTCAAAAAAAAGTCCGAATATATGAAATTACAGAGGAGAAATTCTTTTTTGTTGTTGCTTGTTCAAGCCTTTGCCGTTTAACTTGGGCGAAGAAAAAAAAAATAGTTATATCATATACATAGTAGTGTGAGTCTAAAGTTTTGCAATATGTTGATAAAGTCAAGCGTAATTCTAAAACATCAGATGCATTTACCGATGTCATAAAGATGACGAACCACATTAGACTGAGAGATGCCGAGCTCGTCTGATACTCTCCGAGTTTTACTAGTGAGATTCACGTCTATGGCTTAGTATATAACCTCAGATCTACGGTTTAGGGTCTACTTGACCGTGCAAACTGAGATTTCTTGAGGAATCTGGTTGCTTTACTCTTGTCCTTGGTCTTGCTACAACGTTTAGGTCATTCGTTAAAATAACAGCGTCGTAAATATGACAAAAAGAGTATCTGAGGGTGAGGCTCTGGTTCTGGATATCTAGGGAGTATGAAGTGTTCCTTCCTTGCAATTACTGCCCGGTCTATTCCAGAGGTAGTTCCTGTTAACTTCTTTTTATGGTTCAAATAGATCAGCGAAAAATTTGTTTTATCTGATAGGACCATAAATTCTACACAATATTTTTTATAAGTCAAATGATGAAATTTAAAACAACAAATAGATCTTCTAATTAAACTACCAACTTATTCTTGTTATACAAATTTTCTTTAGGTTTTTGTATTTTGCATTTTTAAACATCCATCGTTGATTTCATAACACTAATACCACCCCTCATAGTCTGACGATGGTCCAATAGAACCGAAACGCAATAGTGTCGACTTTACTTCTCAGTAAATCTCTCCTTCTACTTGGATTACCTTGTTATCAATTTTTCTTTATATAGGAATACTTATATATTTATAGATAGGAATGTTATGAAATAGCCGAGGGATTTCGGTTCATGCCTTTGAGTTTAGTTAGGCTGAGAACCTTTCGGCTCAGCACATGGGTTGGTTGGGGTGTAAGATTGAAGCAGGTGTTAACGCGGGTGCGCGCGAGCGGATGGAGGTGTCACTCAGATGTCATAACAGTCCGAGACGACACTGGGTGACAAGGTGCGGGTGAGACGTCACGCACCGGAAGCACGCGTAAGTTTGTGTGAGAATTTGAAGAAAATAAGAGTCGGGTTTTGGACGCCGAACGAGAAGGATAGATTTTGGAGCTCGCAGGCGCGAGGCAAACGTGCGCCCGATGGGGGCCGCTCGAGTTGGGGGCCAAATGAATAAGACAGCGTAGAAGATTGTGTCTCTCCTCCTTACGTCGAAACCTTTAACTCAAAGTTAATAAAAAGTTTTCGTTCCTGAACAAGAAGTAGTTACGTGTTTTTGAGATTCCTGTTCTTTATATATTCTATCGTTATGAACATTACATGTCTATTTTGCACATGGCCATATTCGTGTACATGGCTATGCAACAGGAATACAAGAATGTCTGAATTATTTGTATTCATAGTTAGTTAAATATATCTAGGTTAAATAAAGACATTTATTAGTTATACCGGTTTATTGCCTAGTGGGTAGAGTGTTCGCCAATGGTCCGGGAGACCTGGGTTCAATCTGAGGTCGCGTCATACCAAAGAATTTTAAAATGGTACTTGGTACCTCCATGCTTAACATTCAGCAATATAAGGTACGTATCAAAGGTAAAGTGGACCAATCCAGGGAAAGGACATGCGCCCCCTAGACCTCAGTGTAGTAGCTATTGAAAAGGGAGCCTTCTGGTCGCCCTCGAGTATGGTCGCTAACTTTTTTATTATTAGTTAGTTTAAACCAAATAACTGTAGGCAAACACATGGCGATTATGAGATAGAAATAATTAATTGAAACATTTAACTATTTGTATTAGATAAGAATAATTGATACTATATAATTGTAGATTTTCTTTTATCAAGAACAGTTACGGGAAGATCTCATTGTTTACTTACTTAATCAATCAGGGGTGCAGAATACACCAACTGCACCTTTGCAGATGGGTAAGACTCCCCCATCGAGTGTCCAGGATATGACACAAAACAATCTGATGGTGAGGCTCGAATAATCCTGGAGTTATGGAGAATACGGGTACCTCTTTATTGTTATCGCTCCCAGGTTCATTCTTGCCCAGATTGGTAGCACCTATAGGGTCCTATGTATGGGTCAAAAAGGACTAAACTGAATACTTATACTAAACTGAATTGTTTGAATCGGTCTGTTGGTATGTATAAAAATAGATTTGGCATTAAATAACCGATGATGGTTGATATGACATGAAACTAATCCAAACAAAACAAAACCATTGTTTACTGGAGATTGTTGTTGAAAGATGCTATAGATTGGGATCAAAAATTAAATTTCTTTTATCGAAATCGTTATTTAAGACTAAATAATCACGTGTAGATTATTAGTATTAATTTTTTGGATTAATGATATACATAAAAATACTTTATATTATATAACTGTTAATAATTTGTATAACGAAAAGTCACTTGAAAATATGAGTGCTTTCTAAGAATTATCATCATTAGTTATTTAAATCCATATGACTGAGTTTAAACAATTAGCAGTCTAATAAAAGTAATAATTTGAACGCATATATATATATATATATAAAGTCGGTGACCCTAGTCGAGGGTGACCCGAATGCTCCCTTTTCAATAGCTACTACACCGAGGTGTTGGGGAGGGCACTACTCCATTCCCTAGATTTTCCGCTTTACCCTTGATCCTTACCTTATAATACTCACTGTTAAGCAAGGCGGCATCAAGTACCATTTTTTAAAAATCTTTGGTATGACTCGACCTGGGATTGAACCCC
>OY757931.1:73092414-73133957 GCA_963585895.1 Sepioteuthis lessoniana | reverse complement strand
GGCTAAAAGGACACAGTCTGTCCTATTATTTAACTATAGCTGGAGGGAGAACAATTGGATTCATACATTCTTTCTCAATGATGTTAATGCTGTGTGAAATGCAACCAACCCTGTCCTGAATTTGAACTCGTGTCACTATGTTCATATGACTATAACCATTACACTACGGGCGCCTCACAAATATAATCCTTTTAAATTACAGGTATTAATTTATTGAAATATTTTTTATTGAATGGAATAAGTGAAACTTTGTAAAAAATATTTGTATTTGATAGGAATCTCAGTTAAGAATTAAAAAAAAAAAACTCCTATAGAAAAATGTGAATATAAATTTAGAAGAAAGATTCGGTAACCCGAAGCCATAAAATAACACCAAACAGGTTGACATGCCATTAAAATCAATTAGACAATCAAGAATGTTAAGATACCAGTAATTTAACCACAACCTATAGGATTCCCCGAAAGACCCTTCTCAAATCCTCCAGGCCATCTCCACTTTAAGTGAAAAGCCTCTTAGTTGAGCAGTTTGCACACCTCGGTAGCTATATCTCATCTACTAAAAGTGATATCAACATAGGACAAAAGCGTGGGTTGTGATTGAAAAATGGTAGATCATATGCAATTCTGATGTCACAGATAAAATAAAACCTTTTTTTTCCATGTTATGGCCGTTTTTGTACGACAGTGTAAATGTACCATATGAATCATAACGAAATGCACTGAAAAAAAAGCTAGATTGGAACTACACTGGAATTTTACGTGCTGTTTTTGATAATGGAAGCAGCATCCTATAAAACAGCAGCTGCATTATCTCTTTCCTCCAATCTTAAAAACTTTATAAGACAAACAAGACATGGTAAGCAATCCCGCGGAAGTTTGGACAAACTCATTAGCGACGTTCACTTGTGGACTACTACACATGGACAGACCAATGTTAGCCGACCGGCAAATATTTACATCGACTACGTGCGAATACGGGATGCATTCTAGAGTACCGGCAAGGAGTGATTGACAATAGAAACGGATGGCGAGAGAGAGGGGGGTAACGGACTCTTAAATCAGCACTGAGTGAAGATATTGATGATGATAAAATTGTTTGGAGTTGTCTCTTGGACATTTGTCTAACTCCAAACCATCAGATATTCATTTGCTAATCTATGTCTCCTTTGAGTCGGTATATCTATCTGTTCTTAATACTTTGCCAATCCAATCTTACTCAAAGTTAATTTTAAAAACTTCTGGATACAAGATACGTGGTGCCTTCAATAAGTTTCCAGACTTTTTTGTACAGGCATTTAGAATTGTCGAAGCCTCTTGAAAATTCAGTATGTTATTGCTATACATCTTATGAGATGACAGACCAATTTTTATGATTTCAGGTTTAAATAAACAGCAATAGCAGCAATTGGAATACACCCTACCAAAGCCTGATTGTCACAGCTGGTGAATTTCAAAAATGCAATCTGGACGTCAGGACACTTTACAAGAACGATATGCAATAAAATTATGTTTTAAGCTCGGAAAACATACCACAGAAACGTATGTAATGCTTCAGAGTGCTTTTGGAGCATCTTGCATGAATCGAGCATCAGTTTTTGTGTGACATAAGAGATTCAAGGAAGGCAGGGAGTCTGTGAGGGATGATAAGAGGTGTGGGAAGAGTAAAGAAGTCAATACACCAGAATTGATTGGCCCAAAGAGTTAGGGTCACTATGTTGAGGTTTTAAGGGAGTTCAGGAAGAGATTCCGTCGGAAGGGGACGAGAGTTTTATGTATGTACTATCAATAAAAGTGTCAATACGAAAAAAAAGTCTGGAAACTTTTTTAATAATCCTCGTATTTCTCTTTTTCCATTGAAACTAACTGACACCAAATAAAAAAAAAAACAGTTTAATTTTTATCTTTAGTCCCTCGCTAATAAATTTAAGAACGATAGATTTGTTTTAAGAGGGAAGAAAGAGATCGGATAAGAATTAGAATTATTTATTGTGGCACGCTTCGGATACAAATTACTTTTCGATTTGAGAGATCAAAACTCTCTCACTATCCGGGTTGATGGCCGTGTACACTTTCCTTCTAGTAAATACACACAATTACGGTCGCCTAACCTCTCAGTGAGTCGAATCCTCCCTGATCCTTCATAGGAGAGATATATACTTTCTATTCAAAATACTTTGCGTAAATTTTCAAGCCATTAAGCATGAAATTCAAAGAGTGGCCGTTATGCTGCAGGAATTTTTATTTATTGATTGTCTTTAAAATAGAAATATGCTTGTGTATATTAACTATATTACCCACCAATATCTTACAATATCAATACTGTCTTTATAATAAAAAAAAGGGATGTTACTTCTAGACAGAAAATACCAATATTTTATCTTTTTATCATCACCAGCATCCTTAAATCTATCAGGTAGCATGTAATCTCTCTCTCTCTCTCTCTCTCTCTCTCTCTCTCTCTCTCTCTCTCTCTCTCTCTCTCTTCATGCACCTAATTTCCAACAGATCCTCTAATAGAATCCAGTTTCGGAAGAGAGTTAATACTCCAATGTTTATGTGTGCGGTTTAAAAGGAAAACTTCCCTTATGAGTTAATACTTATTTCTTCAACTGTGTCCAGCATGCTTTAAGCGTCTTGGATTTTTTGTGAGATGAGACGTAAGTTACGATATAAATGCTGTTTGGCGGGTGCTGCTTCCAAGACTTGTCGAAAACACAACACAGCATTCTTTTCTAACTACTATCGATCTTTTTCTCCAAAAAATCCTTAAATTGCAAGTGGTGCAGTCGTATAACAGTCCTGACGTTACATTTTGTAAAAATCGCCGTTTTATTCGATCAAAGAAATTAGATTTCAATATGGTCGTTCCTACGGGAATCTTGATATCGCTATCAGTAGAAGCGATCAGTAGAAGCGATATTGAGGGTCTCCTCATGGTGTAATGGTTAAAACAATGGACTGCGGAATCGTAGTATGCGAGTTCGTACTCCAGTCGTGTTTTACGTTCGCTTTCGGGCAAATACCCTGGGGAAAGGTATGAACCCCCTTATCCTCCCAGCTATGAGTTAAATAGTACCACTACTGTTCTTCTAGAACAATGGCTTTGGCATTAAATAACATAAAAAGGTTGATATGCCATTAAAGAAAGAAACCAAACCGAAACCAGAAGCGATATTCTTACTTAGCTATGTGAGCAAGTCAACTAATTTCAGAAGTTGATATAAAAACGGTAACATTAAGTTGTCATCATGTACTGATTACAACCACTCTCAGTACATTAAATGGCGGATGTGTCAGAGGAATATTTATAGGTGAAAATTCAAAGTTCGTTACGATTACTTAAGTATAAATGTAAATGTTAAGCAACATGGTAAATAAAGGAATTGTATTTATAATATTTATAACTTTTACATTAACGAGAATATACATTCATTATGCAAACAAACTGGGTATTATCATGTTTTATTTATTGCTCAACGATAGCAGTGAAATATTTGGAAAAATGGAATTTGTTGTTGTCGAAAGATAAGTACTTAATTATGCGTGAGTGTGTGAGTAGGTTTAGCCTAGTCGGCTGGAGCTCCAGAATACACCGACTGCATCTCTGCGGAGGAGTAGGACACACCCTCCAACGAGTGTCCTGAATATGATATAAAAAAAATCTGACGGTGAAGATCCAGTAATGCAGGAGCTTTGAGAAATGTAGAGTACCCCTTCATTATTATTGCTCCCAATGCTACCCTGTCTCGGGTCGGTAGAACCTAATAGGGTCCTGTCTATGGGTTAAATAAAACTGTTTGTCATTTAAACTGTGTGTAAACAAATGATTCATGGTAAATTGAATTGTTAGAAATAGAACTGTTTGATCATCTGTGAGTAAACAAATGACTGATATATGATTGAATTGTGACACAAAGCAATATTTGGAACCATTTAACTGGGTGCAAAAGAATTAGCTTTGGTTTCTTTAAAAATCTTATCGATGAAATGTGTTTAAAAATCATTTTTATTTAATATAAATATATAAAGAGGATTTGGTATTAGATAACAAACACTGTTTGATGTGCCTTAAAACCAAACCAAACCAAACAAAACGTAGATGTAGGTTGTCGCAGGAATTTTAAACTGTGTTGTAAGCGAAGTTTGGTAAATGGCTATGCTTCGTCTAGATAATATCCTTCGTCTTTTCAAATACGTTGAATTACGACCATAGTTTGGATTGGCTCACACCGGACTTTGGTGTTGAAATTTATTTTTAAATTATTAAATCGGTAATTACTACATGAGAACTTTTCGTACTCTTTTCATGTTTTGATGCTATTGTGGATAGAAAATAGATGCTGTTATCGGTAAAGAAATCTATCATTCCATCCGAAATTTCGGAAGATTAAAAAACAGCCTCCAAGCTTAGTTGCTACATCTAGGCTGCAAACAGAAAAAAGGCCATTAAAAGACACAACTATTAATCCTTATCAGTTACTTTTGTAACATATATATATATATATATATATATATATATATATATATATATATATATATATCGGTGTAGCTTCGTGATATCAAAGGTCATTGCCGCTGAAGTAAAAGTGGGAACTTGTGGGATTTTTTGATTTAGTTAGATTCGAAAAGTCAACTGAAATCAAGATGCTTGAATACTTGAAGTTATACAATAGTTAGCAATTTTTTGTTTTGTTTTTTGGTTACATTTTTGTTTGTTAGGTTTTTGTTTTTGTTGTTTGTTGTTTTGTTTTTTTGTTTATTTTGGGAATTCGTTTTTGCTTTTTTTATTGCTTTGCTTTTTGTTTTAGATAAGAACATTTTAAAACTCATAACTGTGCGCACAAAACCCTGAAAGAAATTTACGCTAAAATATAAAAATCTAAATCTGTAATAAAGTCAATTAGTAAACATTAGGCATAAAATAACCCCAAATGGATTGCTATGCGCTTAAAATTAACCATTCACTTAGACTACTGGCGCAATCCAGTCTTCTTTGATTTCTTGTCCTTCATTTGCTACCATTAATAAAAGCCAACTAAATTTAGATTATATAGTTACAGCGCCATATTAGCAGTGTCTGTTTGAAATATCAAACTCATTTAAAGAGTAGATATGTAAATCTAGCGCATTCATCATCACGCAGAGACGTCGATTGTCGTAAATAGTTTACCAAAAGTAAATTGGATCAAAGCTTAAGCGAAAAAAAAAGAACGATTTATATTTTAAATCGTTTCGAAAGGAAACAACCGATTGCTGTTCATATTGTTAAAAAAATATTAAGATGGCGAATTCTGTTTCTCATGGCAATTGCTTTTCAATTCCTTTTTTCTTACCAGCCCCGCTCTTTTAAAAGAGCTCGTAGACATTTTCAGATTGTTTATTCATCCTTTTAAAACTTCTACTCGTTTTATTTTATTATATGCTTTCATTTTTGCATTTCGCTAAACTTTATTTTACACCTAACAATGGTTATTTGCTTGTATTCAACGTCTGCTTTCTATCGATTGTCGGCCATATTGATAAATGAAGCTGTTTGATTGGCTACTGGGCTTCTCTATCATGGCCGACCGTATCAACAGGACAGGTTCAAGAGTCAAAATAGAAGAGTCATCCAGAAGTTTTGAATTAATGTGTTATTCTTATAACCCAGGCATCAAGGGGTTCACTTCTTTTTATTGTATTCACTTGACAGAGACAAATTACTAACCGGAGCCTGATTTTCTTTGTCTTCTTCCATGGACGCGAACGCGTTTTTGCCTGTTACCCAATCCAACCAACCCCACTCTCCCCCTCAACTCTCTTCCGCCGTGTTGCTGTTTGTGATTGTGCATGTGAACGGACAAAAAGAAACAGATGTTCATACAGAAATAGCTAGAGAAGAAATTCGTGATGTCGGATCAAACAATCAGACATATCCAAATAACGGTTGGGCGCCAGAGATTTGACAGCATCGACATCATTATTATTATTATCATTATTATTATTATCACTATTGGAGTTTTTCACATCAGCGTTAGCTTGGAGTTTGAGTGAGAGCAAGTCTCCTCAAGTCTGCAGGACTCTTCTCAGTATTCTGGCCGTTCTAAATAAGGTTGTTGTTTGGATGGTCTTAATTCGTCCACCAACTTCCAACTCCTCCATTCCCGTTAGTAATCCTTTTGTTACTGTGCCAAAGGCACCAATCACAATTGGTATAATTGTCAGCTTCATGTTCCATAGTTGTTTCAATTCTCTGTTAAGGTCGAGGTACTTATCTCTCTTTTCACATTCTTTCAGTTTTATTCTGTGGTTAGCTGGGACAGCAAAGTCAACAATTTGGAAAATTCTCCTTTTTTGTTGTTGATTATGATTAGTTCTGGTCTTCCGGTCGAGATTAGGTGATCCTTTTGTACGTCAAAGTCCCATAGGAGTTTTTGTGTGTTATTTTCTGGGACAGGTACTGGGTTGTGCATATACCATTTGTTCGTATGGTCAAATTTAAATTTCTTGCACATCTCCCTCCAAACTAACCCAGTCGTGTCTAGTCTTATATTCCTTCTGTGCTAATTTGCTACATTCGCTTATTATGTGATTGATGGTTTAATCACTCTCACCGCATAACCGACATTTGCTAATTTGTTGCGTCTTATCTATTCTCATTTTGATATGATATGTTCTTATGGCATTGTTTTCTGCTGCTATTAGGAGAGATTATTATTATTATTATTATTATAGTCATTTTTGAGTATTTCACTGCAGTGTTAGCTAATGGTTTCTCAATAGAGTTTGAGTGATAGCAAGTCCCCTTAAGTCTCCAGGACTCTTCTCAGTATTCTGGCTGATCTGAATAATGTTGTAGATATGATGGTCTTCTAATCGTCCTCTTTTTTCCATGTCCTCTAGTTCCTGTACCAAACATTTCTTGACTGTACCAAGTGCACCAATTACAATTGGTATCACCGGCACTTTCATGTTCAACACATTTTTTCAATTACCTACATAGGACTAGGTACTTATATTTCTTTTCGCTTTCTTTTAATTTTAGTCTGTGGTCAGCGGGAACAGCAAAGTCCACAATTCGGCAGCTTTTCCTTTCTTTTCTTTTTTTTTTTTTTTTTTTTTTTTTTACTAACTCAAGATCTGGTCGACTGGCTGCGATTACGCAATCCGTATGTATTTAAAAATTTTAGAGGATCATAATAATTATTGGATTTTTCCCGCCAGCGCTGCTGACAGTGAGTCTCCTCAGGTCTTCATGATTCTTTGAAGTATTCTAGACGATCTTAGCAATGCTGAGGGCTTGATAGTCTCTGTTCTTCTTCTAATTTTCAGTGCTTCTTTTCTTTTTTCCAGATATTTAGTGACTGTTCCAAGTGCACCAACAGCAATTTGTTTTACAGTCACCCTCATGCTCCATAACTTTTTAATTCTCTAACAAGTACCAAGCATATTTTTAACTTTTAGCTTTTTTTTCACTTTTACTCTGAGGTCGGCTAAAAAGGAAAAAAAATCTGCTCAATAACATTTTCTTTTTTCTGATGTTAATTATCACTTCGTCTGGTTTTCTAGGCAGAATTAGGTTAGCTATTTGTATCTCAAAATTTTAAGCCTCTAATATACTGCGACTGACTCTGGTTTGTGCTTACACCACTTCGTTTTAAAATCAAATTTTAATCTCTTGAAAAATACCCAATGGATCATCACCCAGTCATACGGAGTCTTGCACTTTTTTTTTTTTTTTGCTAGTTAGCCGCATTCACTTATTATTTTATTAATCGGTTCATCAATGTCTCCAAATGATCTACGTTTGTAATTCTGTTGCATATTATCAAATTTCATTTTAATATACTTGGTCCTATTGGCACTATTTTATCGTTGATATTTTACTCCTGTCAAGTTTTTCATGTCATCGTTAGCAGGTGGGCTTTCTCAGGTCTCCAGAACTCATATGAGAACTATTCTGGCCAATCTCAACAGTCTGGATGGTCTCGATTCTTCCACTGGTTTACAAATATTCCAAACCCTTTCCACAACTTTTGGCGACCATTTCAAATGCACCAACTATCATTGGTATCACTGTCATATCCCTCTGTTTTTTTGGTTTATTGTCTGGCAAGGTCCAATTATTTCTATATTTTCATCTTTCTTTTATTTTCACCCTGTGAACTACTAATACAAAAAATACTCATGAAAAAAATTTATTTTCTTTTTAATCTTTTTCTTATTATTTTCTTATTAACATCAAGTCCAATCATCCGATTTTTTGACAATTTTTATTATTTTGAGATTTTTTCACACCAGTGTTATCTGAAAGATTTCCACTGGAGTCTGAGTGACAGCAAACTACTCCAGCTATCCAGGACTTCTCTCGGTATTCTGGCCAATCTCACCGATGCTGCAATTTTGATAGTCTTCACTCGTTCTCTCTTTTCCAATATTATTATTTCACTCTTATTCGAATTTTTCACACCAGATTTAGCTGATGGTTTTTCACTGGAGTTTGAGAGACAGCAAGTCTACTTCAGTCTCCAGGACTCTTCTCACTATTTTGACCGACGTCTATAATGCTGTAGTTTGGCTGGTCTTCACTAGTTCTCTTATATCCAAGTCTTCCAGTCCGTGTTCTAATCCTTTGGCGACTGTCCCAAGAACACCATATTACAAGTGCTACCACCATCACTTTCATGTTCGATCGTTTTTTCAATTCTCTAGCAAGATCGAAGTATTATCGTTATTTTCGCTTTGTTTCAACTTTGCTCTGTGGTTAACCGGGACTGCAAAATCCATAATTACGCAATTATCATTGGTGACTGCACTGAGTTTGCAAATTACAACTGATATCACCGTCACTCTCATGTTACATAGTTTTTATCACCGTCAATTTAGTCTTTGAAGATTTTTCACTCATATTTTAACCGTTGGTATTTCACTGGAGTCCACAGACTGACAGCAAATCTCCTCAGGCCTCCTGAACACTTCCGAGTTTTCTAATCGATCTTAAAAATGCTCTGGTCTGAGCGGTTTCAATTCTTTCTCTCATTAATAATTCTTGTCTATTTAAGAAGCTTTTGCCGGCCGTTTAAACTGCACCAACTACAATAGTTACCACCATTTACCTCATATTCGCCGTTTGGGGGGGGGCGCTTTTCTTTTAGTTATCAGGCAAGATCCAAACATTTCTTCTTTTTTTTTACATTTTCCGCTGGAACACCAAAAACGTTTTGATTACAAGTTTTATCTTTATTTTTAATAAAGACATGCACTGGTCCCCTTCTTCTTCTTCTTCTTACAAAATCAATAAAACTCTTTATGTGTCTGTTAGAGTATTAAGAGTAATTGAGGTTACTTGACATCTAATATTAGACTCCAAATATGTTAATTAGGAAAAATCAAATGAAAATTTGACCATGTCAACAAACAGTATATGCACAACCTAGCACTTGTCCGAGAAAAAGACACACACAAACAGATCACCTACTCTCGGCCAGAAGACCAGACCTTACAATAATCAACAAAAAAAAAGAAAATTTGCAAAATTGTCGACTTTGCTGTCCCGGCTGACCACAGAATAAAACTTAAAGAATGTGAAAAGAGAGATAAGTACCTCGACCCAGCTAGAGAATTAAAAAGCTATGGAACAAGAAAGTGACGATTGTACTAATTGTGATTGGTGCTTTTGACCCAATAACTAAAGGATTATTAAAGGGCCGGGAGGACTTTGAAGTTGCGAGCGGGCAGAGACTATCCAAATGGCAGCATTACTGGGAACGGCCAGAATAGTGAGAAAAGTCCTGGGGACTTGAGGAGACTTGCTGTCATCAAACTCCAGTGAAAAATGATCAGCCAATACTGACGTGAGAAACTCTAAAGGAGTAAGTAATAATAATAATAATAATAATAATAATAATAATAAAGAAAATTCTACCAACAATTGGAAGGAGATGCCAATAAAACATACTAACAACCGGATGAAAAAGAAACCCAACGATTTTGGACTAAAATATGGCAACAAAAAAACATAATGAAAAGGCTGAATGGATAAACCATATCACCAATGATGTGGAAAATATTAACAGCACAAATAAGGGAAGAGATTTACTACTCTCAAACAAGCCGTGGATTGTTCCCTGATGAACAGAAAGGATGCTGCAAAGGATCCAGAGGCACAGCAGAATTACTTTACATAGATCAACACATTTTAAATGAGAGCAAAACCAGACAGAAAAATCTAGCGATGGCCTGGATTGACAACAAGAAATCATATGATACGGTGCTGCATAGCTAGATAATCATCATCATCATCATGTCATGCCGCTAGCACGGATATCCCTGACCCTCTCTCGCCACTTCTCCCTATCATTCATCGCCTCTGGCAGGCCTTCAGGGCTACATCCCGTATCCTCACAGAGCTGCTGTATGTATGTTCGAGCTGGTCGTCCTGCTTTTGCTTGGCCATATGCGGGGGTCCATAGGAGTACATCACTGATGAGTTCGTCCTTGCTTCTCCAGCAGTGTCCTGCGTGTCTGGTTTGTCTAACTTGTATAGTTTTCGTGACAGGAGGCAGTTGGCCGTATAGTTAGTGCCTTGTGGGGTGTTGCCGCCAGGACTTGTTCAATATTGCTCGCAGCATTCTTGTGTAATTGCCGTCTAGCTTCTTCTTCTGCCGTTTAGTTAGCGTGCAATAGTGCATCCATATAGCAGTATCGATACGACCGCTGCCTGGAAGAAACTGCGTCTCATTTTATCGGTCAGGTCTGATTTCCATATGATCGACAGCTTACCAATAGCTGTACATGCTTTCGTTAGCCGTGTGTCGATGACTTTTTCGGTTGAGACGCTGCTTTCTAGGTAGGTGGATTTGTCTACGAGTTTCAGTGAGGTTCCGTCTAATGTGGAAATGTCGCCTGTTTGGTTATAACACATATATTCAGTTTTGTGTGCATTGACATGGAGGCCAATGCCTGTGGCGGCTCGTTTCACACTATGCAGTAGTTTCGGCTTGGTTAGGTGCATTCGCCAGTAACGCTATGTCATCGGCGTAGTCAGCGTCGGTAATTGTTTTTGCGAGGTACATTCTGCTTCTTTTCTTTGTCAGCTCGAAGCCATTTTCTCTGATTTTGTCGATCGAAGTTCTAAGCTTGTAGTCTAGACAAATGATAAAGAAGTATGGGGTTAGTGTGTCCCCTTGTAGTACTCCTGCTAAAATATCGAAGTATTCTGTGTCTCTATCCGGTGAACGTACTTTCACTTCGGTGTTTCTGTAGAGAATTGTTATTGCTGTAACGGTTTCTTTTGGTAGGCCGTATGCTAGTAGGATTTGTTCCATCTTCCCTCTGTTTATGGATTCGAAGGCCTTGGTAAAGTCGACAAATAGTAATGTTACCTGTAGGTTGCACAAAATATCACATGAAGTCATAAACTTCATCGACAAAAGCATGAAATGCTGGAGAGTGGAATTGACACCAGGAGGAAGAAGATTAGCTGAAGCAAATATCCAAAGAGGTATTTTCCAAGGAGATGCTCTATCATCTTTACTATTCATAATTACCATGATGCCACTTAACCACATATTCAGAAAATGCACAGCCGGATACAAACTCAGTAGATCGCACGAAAAAGTTAATCATATAATATACATGGACGTCATCAACTATTTGCAAAAATGAAAAAGAACTGGAAACCCTAATACACACAGTTAGAATATACAGTCAGGACATAGGAAAAGAATTTGGTATAGAAAAGTGTGCAATGCTTGTAATGAAAAGTGGCAAACGGCAGCTAACTGACGGAATGGAACTACCAAACCACGATAAGATTAAAACGCTCGCAGAAAACGAAACCTACAAACACTTTGGCATCTTGGAGGCTGACACCATCAGAAAGAAATCAGAAAGAATATCTCAGGAGAGCTAGAAAACTACTCGAGACAAAACTCAATAGCAGAATTCTCATCCAAGGAATAAATACCTGGGCTGTACCTCTCATTAGATATTCCGGACCCTTTCTCAAGTGGACATGAGATGAACTTACACAAATGGACCAAAGAACAAGAAAACTAATGACATTGCATAAGGCTTTATATCCCATAGACGACGTTGACAGACTATGTTTTAAGAAAAAAGGGAGGAAGAGGACTTGCCAGCATTGAAGACAGCGTTGACGCATCGATACAACGACTCGAAGACTATATACAAAAACACGAAGGAGGACTCATTACAGCCACTAGAAATAATACTGATAACATGGTGGACAACACAATGACAATAACTAGGAAACAAAAATGGGAAATAAAACAACTCTATTGGCGGTTTAAACGACTAATAAACAACATCTCACATGACAAAACATGGACATGGCTAAGAAAAGGAAACTTTAAGAGAGAAACAGAATCTCTCCTAATAGCAGCACAACACAACCCCTAAAGAAACCAATCATATCAAAGCGAGAATAGATAAGACTCAACAAAATAGCAAATGCAGGCTCTGTGGTGACAGAAATGAAACCATCAATGACATAATAAACGAATGCAGCAAATTAGCGCAGAAGGTATATAAGACTAGACATGATTGGGTCGGCAAGGTTATCCTCTGGGATATGTGCAAGAAAATTTAAATTTGACCATGCAAACAAATGGTATACGTACAACCCAACATGTGTCCTAGAAAATGACACACGTAAACTCCTATGGGACTTCGGCATACACACAGATCACCTAATCTCGGCCAGATGACCAGACTTAATAATAATCAACCAAAAAAAAAAAGAGAACCTGCTAAATAGTCTCGTCCAGGATTTGAACTCGTGTCGCCGTGTCCTTTTTCCTTCGACAATAACCATTATACCACTGGCATCTCCAAACTTAATGTTTTAGAAGAAAACGTTTTTATGAAGTGATATCAAAATACAAGGTGCCCGTGATGTAATGGTTACCATCGTAGGAAATGGACGCGGCGACACGAGTTCAAATCCTGGACGAGACTGGTTTCATTTCACATCGCACTATGACCCTTGGGAAAGGTATGAATCCAATTATTCTCCCTCCAGCTATGGATAAATAGTAGAGCAGACTAGGTTCTTCAGCCTTGGTGAGGCAACCAGTCTAGGAGAAGGAATATTCTGAATTCAAACCTGTTAAACTCCGCTTAAAAATTGACCTTGTGTCATATCCTGCCCGAGCGGAGGAGTTGATAAATATGGGATGCAATCAAAAATACCTACCAAAATTGGTGGAATCTATTTTTTGGTAGGTAGTATCGAATTACATAAAATGGTGCAAAAAAAACCTATGTGACACCTTGTTTGATTGGTGTGTGATGAACCCGAGGTCAGTTTGAGAACATTACTTTGATTGGATAAAAAGATCACCTGATCAGATAATCCAATAAGTTACTAATAAGTCACTTAGAGAGAAACGCTTTACTCCAGCGGTTGATTGGTGTTTTTTCACTTATTTCCCATAACCAACAACGGCAGATGAAAATGTCCTCAAAGTAATAAAACATTTTGTGCACATGAAAATGAGGTCAAATTATTGTTGATCCTCCAAGCAGAGAATTTTGAACAGCTGGAGATGACAACAGAAGAATAAAAATGGCGACACGAAAGATACACAAACAGGACAGAAAAAGGCAACAGAGAAAACAAACTAAGAACGACGTGCAGTAAAAAGGTAAACACTGGACCCTGACTGGGTATATAACACGATGGCCAATAGAAATTGATCGCTAGAGAGAATCCTCAGAAAATGGTTTTTCAACATATCATATGATGAGGAAAAAGGATGATTTTAAAAGAAAATCAATGCATTTGGAAGTCTTCACATAAAATCGAAATCTTAAACATTTATGCTCCTATGATAAACGATTTTTTAAATCAAATTATATGTAATACTCCAAGGCAAATTAAATTGCTTTTGTTCTATCAACAGATTAGTTTATGGATCATCCTTTGTTACTGTATATACAAATCAAATTGGTGAGATTAACATTCCAAATAAATCCTTAAGATTTGTATGTTTCATTCTGATTTTTAAAAAAGACGGATTAATGAAATATAAAGGCAATCTATTGAACATACACCCATTTGCCATATTATTGTAATTACATGGCACAACATTTTGAATAAAGGTTATTTGAAGGTACTATTTACCAACCCCTCCGCTCGGGCAGGATATGATACAAGGGTATTTGCCCGAAAGTGAACGTAATAGCGCGACTGGAGTACGAACTCGCGTACTACGATCCCGCAGTTCATCGCTTTAACCATTACACCACGAGGTTATTTGAAGGTAATTTATTGACAGTATCCTAATCTATGTTCAGAGGTTGACCTATGCAACAGGTTTTGGTTTAACCCAGAATTTTAAGTTAAAAATCTTGAGTTTGACTTATTGGTCAAATTAGCATGTACGGTCAGTTTACGGTCAGTTGAAATCTTCTGACCATGCTAATTCCATAATGTAGCCACGATTTTTAGTCTTTATAAAAACAGTAATTTCAACACTAACTGTGGTTCAGTAACATAATGTAACATGTTGTTAAATTCAATTCTTTTAAAATAGTCTTTTATACAGCCAATTAACAATACGCACATTTTAAGCAGAGTTTTTAATTCGGGTTTCCTAGTGAAAGATCGTGGGTGGAAGTTAAGACTTAATTTTTTTACAAATAATAACACAGTGATATTTTAAATTCATTCTATATGTTTAATGCTGCGTGCAATCCTGAACAAGTCCTGGCAGCAACACCCCACAAGACACCAACTGTACGGCCACCTGCCCCCTATCACGAAAACTATTCAAGTTAGACGAACCAGACATGCAGGACACTGCAGGAGAAGCAGAGATGAACTCATAAGAGATGTACTCTGGCCGCGCAAAAGCAGGACGACCAGCTCGAACGTACATTCAGCAGCTATGTGAGGATACAGGATGTTGTCCTGAAGACCTACCTAGGGCGATGAACGATAGGGAGGAGTGGCGAGAGAGGGTCAGGGATATCCATGCTACCAGCGCGATATGATGATGATGATGATGATATGTTTAATTAGTTTTATTTTTTTTTTTTTTAATACTTTTTTTTTCTTTTTCTTTTACGTATTTCTACTTTTGTGCCTTCCGAGCAACAAACAAAAGCTAAAAATAATATTGCTTTTTTTAATCTTTATAAAATAGGCTTCTTTTTCTCATTTTTTAAAAAATCCATATCCGTTTTTTTTTCTTTTATTCGTTTTTTTTTTCCGGTTATTTTTTTTTCTTTCTTTCATATCAGCCAAAGTAAAAAATAAAACTATCATGATCTGCTTCTTTCTCACCTACCATTTTACTAAGCAAGAGTTACATCTTTTCATCTATTTTCTTCACCAGTTTTATTTTCCATCAACATCACTGTCAACATCTCTAAAAATGCCAACACTATCACAACCACCACCACCACCACCACCAACAACAACAACAACAATACCAGGGTGAGTCAAAAGTTTTCAACTCTTTCAAGCTATTCCGTATTTTAAATCTTTCAATGACTGTTCGAAGTTCGAGCGTGTTGAGGTGTCGATTGATGCTGGTTTATGCTTGGCTATAGTTGGAACATTCCAAGCATGACCACACCTTCTATAACAGGTTTCCTCGACCTTTGTTCGTCTTCATGACTGGTGTCACATTGCTTTCAAAGCTAGAACTACTTCAGCTGTTACACGTTCGTTGACATTTCCTAGGGATTCCATATCTTTAATTTCTTTTGATGTTGCCCTTACATTCGGTCTTTTTTTCTTCAAACTGCGTAAAATGGTTCTAATTGATATTATTTCCCACTCATTATCAAAGATTTAAAATAAAGAAAAAACAATTAAAGCTTACATAATATAAGCAAGAATCAAGAATAACCAATTCAGTAATCCTTTGAGAAGCAGTGTCAAATTAATGATATATGATATAGATACGAATTGCCAAAAATTATCTGCCCAAACCTTTTTCTACTCAAGCTGGTAGCTTGAAATAATACAAAATATTAGACTGAACCAAATATAACTTTTAAAGCCTGGGAAGTGCCCGTGGTGTAATGATTATTGTCAAAGGAAATGGACACGGCTACACGAGTTCAAATCCTTGACGAGACTGATTGCATTTTCACATAGCACTAACACCCTTGGGAAAGGTATGAATCCAATTATTCTCCCTCCAGCTATGGGTAAATAGTAGGGCAGACTAGGTTCTTCAGCCTTGGTTAGGCAACTAGTCTAAGAGAAGGAAAACTCTGAATTCAAACCTGTCAAACTCCGCTTAAAATCTTTTCAAACCTTTGGGCGAGGCTCAGGTGCCGTATCTCTTCATCAAACCCATGTTCTTAGAAGAGTATAAAACAACAACTATAGGACAGTCAAGATGACGAAATGGTTAAAGTGTTGGGCAGTGACATCAGAGTGGGTTCGAACCCTAATTATCTTATTACTTTCACTTTCGGAAAAATATCCTTGAGTAAATATGAGCTCCTTTGTGCCTCCAGCAATGGATTAAATAATATCACTTTTGTTTTAACAAGTATGGCTTTGGCATTAAACAACCCATAAAGGTTTATATGCCCTTAAAATAAAGAAATCTAACAAAATGAAAAATACAAAAAAAAAAAAAAATAGATAAATCAAAGAGGAGCCTAATTCGAGTGATTCCAAGCCTGCAGTAACTCCCCAATTTCACCAACGACGTATTGCTGGTAGATTAAATATCCAGTTCGTTATAAATCCGAAACTTACGATCCCCGACGAAGATAGGCCAACTACATTTATTGGCCTTTACACAGAACTTTGGCGACGTAGGTAACAGTATCCTTACAAAATTAAAAAGAAAAAAAAGGGCCTCATTTTTTAGTGGATCAATATCTTCTTTTATTTCATTCGGGATTGCGTGATTCACAGTACAACAAACTTAAATCGCCCGTCTTCATGAAGAGTTTTAACATTAAACAAAAAAAAAAGATCAAAACTATAATTTACTTTCTTATGTCTTACCGCCAAAAAAAAATTCAATTTATGCAAGAAATGATAAAATCTTGACCTTCATTGAATTAAACAAAGAAAAAAATGTCCGTTGGATCATAAAAGGGTTGTTTTTTGCGTTGTTATTATTTGCCTAAATCTATAAGCATCAAACGTTTTCCCCAGGCCGAAATTTATTGTCAGTAGAAGTAAATAGACGGAGCAAAAATGAAATATTGTTTCAGTGCATGGATCATAGATAAATAAAAGAGAGATGCTATAATGTGCTTTTAAAGTTAGACGCCAACGTGTTTACTTTTTTGTTTTTGTTTTTGTTTCTTTGCTTTTTATTTGTTTTTATTATAAGCGAGCAAAGATGTTCAAAGGAATTTACTTATAGAGAGATGTATGCCAGTGTATTCACTTTTTTGTGTGAGCGTGCCTGTGTGAGAGACAAACTCAGATTGTGTGTGTGTATGAGAGAGAGAGAGAGAGAGAGAGAGAGAGAGAGAGAGAGAGAGAGAGAGAGAGAGTGTGTGTGTGTGTGTATGTGTGTGTATGTGTATTAGTATGCGACATCGAGAGTTTGTGTGTAAGAGAGAATGTGTGTGTGTATGACCAAGAGTTTGCATGTGTGTGTGTGAGAGAGTGAGGGAGAGAGAGAGAGTGCGTGTGTTTGTGTATTTGTATGTGATAGAGACAGTCTGCGTGTATGTGTGTAAGACAGATGAAGAGCATATTTATGTGATCAAGTGTGTGTATATGCGCATGAGAGAGAGAGAGAGTGGGGGTACTTGTATGCGATATAGAGAGTTTTTTCTGTATTTATATTAGATTGATAGGTACTATTTACCAACCCCTCCGCTCGGGCAGGATATGACACAAGGTCAATTTTTAAGCGGAGTTTAACAGGTTTTGAATTCAGAGTTTTCCTTCTCCTAGTCTAGTTGCCTCACCAAGGCTGAAGAACCTAGTCCGTCCTACTATTTACCCATAGTTGGAGGGAGAATAAGGGGGTTCATACCTTTCCCAAGGGTATTTGCCCGAAAGTGAACGTAATAGCGCGACTGGAGTACGAACTCGCAGTTCATCGCTTTAACCATTACACCACGAGGACACCCCCCCCATATTAGATTGATAGGTAGAATGTGCATAAGAGTATAGGTGCATCTGTGAGCGTTTATTTATCATAGAGAGAGAGAGAGAGAGAGATTATGTCTGTAGGTGTGTACATCTGTATGTGTGTGTGTGACATAGAGAGAAAAAGTGTGTGTGTGTGTGAGTGACAGAGAGAGAGAGAGAGAGAGAGAGTGTGTGTGTGTGAGTGTGTGATAGAAAAATAATGTTTGAGAGAGAGTGCGTGTGTATGTGTATTTGTATTCGACATTGAGAGAGAGAGAGAGAGAGAAGGAGAGAGAGAGAGAGAGATGGAGCGTGTATGTATATGAGTCTCTATGTTAGTGTGTAAAACAGAGAGAGCGTGTGTGTAAGATTATGTGTGCGTCTATGAGCGTTTTTATGATAGAGTGAGAGAGAGGGACATAGTGTGTGTACGTGTGAACATGTGCATACGTGCGTTTGACAGAGATGGGCAAAGTGTTTGTTTGACACCGAGAGAGGAAGAGAGACAGTGTGTGTGTGAGAGAGAGAGAGAGAGAGAGAGAGAGAGAGAGAGAGTGGTTGAGTGTGTCTTTGAGCAGAAGCGTGCTTCCCTTTCATTTCTGAGCGTTTTTCCGATGCGGGAAGATACACCTCTTTTGCGTGTGATGAACTGCCGACGGTAGCGTAGCAACAGGTCTGCTAAACTCCCGTAAGTCTTCGTACGTCATTATATATAATATTATATTCGCATCCTACTGAAAAAAAAATATCTGTACCACTAACAAACCTTCGTCAGATGATGACTAGCTTCAGGAAAATTTTGGGTATAATATTATCATTTCCACTAATAAAAAAATGTCTCAGCAGATCGCACGAGACCACTTTTTTCTTTTCGTTTTTTTTTTTTTTTTTTTTTTTTTTTTTTGCTTTCCGTCTGATCGTGGAAATGTCAGATCAAGGTTAGGTTTAGTTTGCATTGGTTTTATGGCATATCAAACTTTGTTGGCTATTTAAGGCATGATCCTGTTTTTAAATATATATTGAATATATGATCTGTAAACACTTTTTGTATTTATTCAAATGATCAAAGAGTTCTATTTCTAACGATTCAATTTAGCATAAGTCAACCAAGCTAAACACTTCCAAGTAATGCTATTTATAAATAACAATTCAATTACAAATCAGGCATTTGTTTACATAGAGTCAAATGATCAAACAGTTCTATTTCTAACAATTAAATTAAGCATCAGTCATTTGTTTGCACTATGTTTAAATATCAAACAATTCTAGTCGACCTATCGATAAGAATAATCAGGTGCAATCGCTCCGGGTCACAGTGGACAGGGTTCGACGGCAATGAAGGGGTATTCTGCATTCCCCAAAGCTCCAGCATTACAGGAGCATCACCATTAGATTGTTTGATGTCATATCCCGGACAATTGTTGTGGGTGTCTTACTCCTCCGCAGAGATGCAGTCGGTGTATTCAACAGCCCCAGCCGACTGGGCTAGCCATATTAAGAGGAAGCCTTATCGTATAATCCTTTATTTTGTTAATCTCGTCAATTAATTTAAATCTTACGTCAGTGAATTAACAGTTCATTGTTGTTCTCGTCTGGCTAAGAAGCTTTTCAGCCAGACGATTACAAAAATGAATTGTTAATTCACTGACGTAAGTTTTAAATTAACAGACGAGATGACAAATTAGTTAACTGAACGAGAACGGTATTTCCGTAAAAATCCCATGAGAAATAAGCATACAAAATGATCTATATAAAAAATAAAACGACTATATATATATATATGTGTGTGTGTGGGGGGGTCTAATGGAGAAAATGTCCCTTAGGGAACAATGCAAATTTGATCTTACAAATATATATATATATATATATATATATATATATATATTCATATATATATATATATATATATATATATAATCAGCATGACGCACGGCTAGCACGAATTTGCCTGACCCTACCTTGCCACTCGTCTCTATGGTTTATCGTTCCAGAAGGTCTTGCATGCTACATCCTGGATCAGTAGAGCTGTTGTAGATAGGTTCTAGCTGGTCATCTATACCTTGCCCGTCTGTGCAAAGGGTTCCACAGGAGTACATCACTTATGAATTCGTCATTACTTCTCCAGCAGTGTCCCACATATCTTGTTTGTCTAATTTAGATTGCTTTCGCGATGGGTGGTTGATGGCCGTACAACGGCTTTGTTGTAGGATGTTGCCTCCAAGATTTGTTCTATACTGCTCGTATATATATATATATATCGAACGAATTTAAACAAACAGAATGTTATTAACGAAAATACAATATTTTTAGGAAAAATAGAATATTAAAAAAACGAAATAACAAAAATAATTTCAAAACATTATCACTATTTTCAAAAATTGTTTTTTGTTTGTTTTCATATGTAGGGAATCTAAGCTTTGTCGTTGTATCTTATTAATTTCGTCTGCTTTTATTGTGGTATTTTCAACGATATTTTTTCGAAATTTGGATTTGAGTGTAAAATGAGTTTTGAGATGTAAGGATATGGAGTTAGAGCCATTAGGTGCAAAGTAAGCCGTCTTGAAAGAGTCGTAGATGTAAGAACAACGTACGTATTTTTTTCGTTGGAGACACTCTCCTAATGGACATTTGAACATATATACGATGTTTGTCCAATCAAAAGGTCAGTGGAGGGAGAAAAGTTATTGGATATAATTAGGTAGTAGGTTTTAAATTTCTTATTGTAGCAGGAGTACTACAAGGGGACACGCTAGCTCCATACCTCTTTATCATCTGTCTAGACTACGTGCTTAGAACTTCGATCGACAAAATCAGAGAAAATGGCTTCGAGCTGACAAAGAAAAGAAGCAGAAGGTACCCAGCAAAAACAATTACCGATGCTGATGACATATCGTTACTGGCGAATACACCCAACCAAGCAGAAACACTACTGCATAGTTTGGAACAAGCCGCCACAGGCATTGGCCTCCATGTCAATGCACACAACACTGAATATAAGTGTTATAACCAAGCAGGCGACATTTCCACACTAGATTGAACCTCTCTGAAACTAGTAGACAAATTGACCTACCTAGGAAGCAGCGTCTCATCAACTGAAAAGGACATAGACACACGGCTAACGAAAGCATGTACAACTATCGATAGGCTATCGATCATATGGAAATCAGACCTAACCGATAAAAGTAAACGCAGTTTCTTCCAAGAAGCGGTCGTATCGATACTGCTATATGGATGCACTATTTGGACGCTAAATAAACGGCTGAAAAAGAAGCTAGACAGCAATTACACAAGAATGCTGCGAGCAATACTGAACAAGTCCTGGCGGCAACATCCTATGAGGCACCAATTATACGGCCACCTGCCTCTTATCACGAAAACTATCCTAGTTAGACGAACCAGACACACAGGACACCGCTGGACAAGCAGGGACGAGCACATAAGTGGTGTACTCCTATTGACCCCCACATATGGCCGGGCAAAAGCAGGACGACCAGCATGAACATACATTCAGCAGCTATGTGAGGATACGAGATGTAGCCCTGATGAACTGCCAGAGGCGAAGGAAGATAGGGAAATGTGGCGAAAGAGGGTCAGGGATATCCGTGCTAGTGGCACAACATGATGATGATGATGAAACCTTTTTTAGTGAAGTAATCAATTAAATTTCAAAATAGCTTGCTAGATAGATAGATAGATTGATAGATGACTTGTATCTTTCTTGCCATCCATCCCTATCGGTTATAGGATTTTACGTCCATTAAACGGCATCGGGTGTCTGCAAAGTGTCTACACAGAGCTGATTAATTTTGGTTTATGATAGTCGACCAACGCTGGTGTGTAGGAATTCGCAAAGGGGACGTTGTTTATGAGTTTGTTGTTCCCTCTCCAACAGCATGTTTTCTTCATCTTGGAAAGTTTGTGTGGCGGGTGCGAAATGTCTATACAGTCCATTTTTTAGCGGGTTGCTACCAGGATTTCTTCTAAACCCCTTGTAGCGTCCTTGTGGGAGCAGCTTAATCAGCATTAGAGTTCATATTATTTTACTCTAGTTGGAAATCAGAAGCGAATAAACACACACACGCACACACACACAAACACACACAGACATACACATACACACACAGAGTAAGATACAGACACCTGCTAACACACACACACACACACACACACACACACACATACACACACACGCGCGCGTGCTAATGTACACCTACAGACACTAACACACACAGAGATTAAAACGAATACACACACACGCTAACATACATATGCACGTATTAAGACACAGACACACGCGGAAAACGCACACCCTCATACACTAACACATACACCGATTAATACATATACGCACACGCTAACACACACGCACACATACACATACGTACAGACTAAGACACAGACACACGCTAACAGAAAAATGCGTGCTAACTCACAACCATATACATTAACACACACGCAGAATAAAACACACATACAACCGCTAACACACACACACACACATACACACTCACACAAACGATAACACACACACACACACACATACACACTCACACGCACGTATGCAAACGCAAACGCTAACACACACACACACACATACACAAACAAATACGGTAATGATAAATCTAACATTTTAACGTGAACAACAAATTATACGATTTGCTATTCTTACTCTTCTTGTTAAGTGTCTCTGTTTTCAGTGACCCTCGAGCTCACACAAACCAAAAAAAAAATTTGGGGGGCCTTATTTCTTAAGCTGAACTCCGGAAAATTTGAGTTCTACTTGATCAATCACAAAATATCTTCCAGCCCTGACTCCACGTTCATTTTCCAAAATATCATTTTATATGGCTTTCCACTTGACCTGCATTGATACCGGCAACAAAAGGAAATCAAAAATCTTATAACGGTGTAGCAAAAGATATTTGATTTTTACGATTTCTTTTACAGAATCGGATCATCAGCTAAATTAAATGCACCGTCTGTCTTTATGAATGAAGAAATACAATGTTAGAGAAAGTTTGAATACCTCTACTATTATAGGCATTTACTATTACAGACTTAGCAAAACACAGCGCCAATCCACCTACAATTGGACAATCACTAATGACTGAAGTTACCACTCAATTAATATGTATCAGAAGAAAAAAACATAAAATCTTAAAAGTACCGTTTTGACATGAATTGATACATTAATACGTATCATTAGCTGGTGTACTACAAGGAGACACATTAGCCCTATACCTCTTTATCATCTCTCTAGACTACGTGCTTGGAACAAAGCTAACAAAGGAAAGAAGCAGAAGGTACCCCGCAAAAACAATTACCGACGCCGACTACGCCGATGATATAGCGCTTCTGGCAAATGCACCCACCCTAGCAGAAACCCTGCTAAATAATCTGGAACGAGCCACAACTGATATTGGCCTCCATGTCAATGCACACAAGATGCAATATATGTGCTTTAATCAAACTGGCGACATCTCCACACTAATCAGCAGCTCTCTGAAACTAATTGACAAGTTCACCTACTTCAGAAGCAGTGGCTCATCAACCGAGACAGACATCAAGACACCACTATCGAAGGCATGGGCAGCTATCGATAGGCTATAGCTCATATGGAAGTCAGACCTGACCGATAAAATGAAACGCAGTTTCTTCAAAGCAGCAGTCGTGTCGATACTAATATATGGATGCACTACATTGATGCTGACAAAAAAGCAAGTTTGACAGCAACTGCATAAGAATGCTGCAAGCAATTTTGAACAAGTCCTCGAGGCAACACCCCACAAAGCAGCAGCTGTACGGCCACCTACCACCCATCACGAAACCTATCCAAGTTAGACGAACCAGACATGCGGGACACGGCTGGAAATGTTGGGACGAGCTCATAAGATATGTACTCCTGTGGACCCTTTCATATGCCCAAGCAAAGGCAGGACGATCAGCTCGAAGCTACATACAGCAGCTCTGTGCCGATACGGGATGTAACACTGAAGACCTGCCGGAAGCAATGGACGATTGGGAGTGACGGCGAGAAAGGGTCAGAGATATCCGTGCTGATGGAGTGACCTGATGATGATGTATCATCGAAACTCCTCATTTTGATATATTTTTAATGAAAGGAAATAACAACATTAAATCATGATTTACTTTATACAAATAATTAAAGAGGTGAAATAAAATAATTCTTTCATTCACTCAGTGGACAGGGTTTTGAATAAACTGACATTATCCTCTTCAGAAGGGTAAGATCCCCCGAAAAAAGGAGGCGTCCTGGGAGAAACCCTAAACTGCATCTTATGGTTATACTCAATTTCAGGAGATCAGGGAATGTTAGGTACACTGCTATTGATATTACTCCCTGGTTAACCTTGACTCGTAGTAGTAGTAGTATCTATTATCGTAGCGTCTACGGCTTAACCAGATAAGTTTAGAAAATATTTGTATTCAATAAACCCGTGTCTATAAAAAAAAATGGCCTTTTAGAAATAACACAAATACTGTAAATATGAATGTCAAATGAATGTGATTCTCTAACCTCTACAGCCAAGTTCACTGGGAGAGGGTAGAATATACCGACTGATTCTCGGCGGAGGGGGGGAGACCCCTCCAGCGGGTGACCTGACTATGTCATAAAACCATCTGATGGCGAGGTTCATGCCTTGCAGATTTGAGAAATGCTGAGTACCCCTTCATTGCCATTACTCCCAGGTTCACTCAGAACCGGAGTTGTAGTACCTGATAGGTTCCTATTTGTGGGTCAAACAGAACAGACTGTGTGCAAACAAATGTTAAATTGTGACTTTTATATTGTAATATTTGAAACCATTTAAGTGTGAGCAAAAAAGAAATCAGGCTCGTTTAAGAATGGTATCAGCAAAATATGTTTATAAATCATATGTGTATTTAATATATATGTATAAAGATCATTTGTCATTAAACAATCTACAAGGGTTGATATGCCATAAAATCTAACCAAACAAAACCTAAATTCTTGCCATAAAATAACCCTAGAGGTGTTGTCATGCCGTTAAAATAATTCTGTATATTTATGTAACATTTCCTTCAATACGATGCTTATTATCAAATATTTGGTTGCGTTGATTCTTTTATTTAACGGCATATCAATTCCTTATGGGTTATTCAAAATCAGAATTTGATTGATCTGTAAATGCTTTCACATAAGCACGCAGGTTAAATTTAAGTTCAGTTTGAACGTCAAAAACATTTATATTTAATGCAATTCGATTTTGTCAAACAGTTCAAATTTAAACTATTCAGTTTAGCATAAGTATGCAGTTAGTATTATTTAACCCATAGATAGGACCCTTATAAGGTGCTACCATTCCGGGCCTGAGTGGACCTAGGAGAAATGGCAATGAAGAGGTGCTCCGCATTCCCCAAAGCTCCAGCCTTACTGGAACCTCAGTTAGATTGTTTAGTGTCATATCCAGGACTCTCATGGGGATAAGGTTACACCTCTGCAGAGGTGCAGTCGGTGTATTCTACAGCCCCAGCCTACTGGTCAATACACAGTTAATATCAAGACAGTTTTATTTCAGATAATTCAGTTAAGCATAAGTACACAGTTTAGAGGTCAAACCAGTTCTATTTCGAGTAATTCAGTTTAGCATAAGTATGCAGTTTAAATATCATCACAGTTCTATTTTAAACAGTTCAATTTAGCATAAATACGCAGTTTAAATGCAAAAAAACAATAAGCTCAAACAACCGTTTACTTCTATTAAACCCATAGATAGGACCCTTATCTGGTGCTATCACTCCGGGCCAGAGTGGACCGAGGGACTATAGTAATAAAGGGGTACTCCGCATTCCCCCAAAATCCAGCATTACTGGAACCTCACTATCAATTTGTTTAGTGTCATATCCAGGACACTCGTAGGTGAGTGGGGGATCTTACTCCTCTGCAGAGAAGCAGTCGGTGTATTCTGGGTAAAACACATGCTGGTAAATATCATACAAAAGATACTCTTTTTTTAAAGTGCTGTACTCCATTGGATAGGATGCACGGTTTTTTTTAACCCGACTAACAAGGCGGAATTACCATGACAGAGTCGTTTATATGATGCATGTCTTTAAAAATCTTGGAGAAAAAACATCTATAAAGAACCATAAAAATTCACTTTGAAATCGTTTTGTCTAATCGAGGCTTTATATATATATATATATATATATGACTCTGCCAGTTTTAACTCTAAAAAAAGAAAGTATTGCATGTAGGTTTATCGCTATTAGTATAAATGTCAAAGTCATTCAATCTTTGAAGATATATATATATATATATATATATATATTTCATTAAGCAATATAGACATCTTTTGTTTTCACATTTTTGTATATGTCCTTTCAAGTTGCTGCATTGATTTTATGGTATCCTACTGGAATTGGTTAATGAAACTGCCGAAATTAATTGTTACCCTTGTACTTTCTGCCCGATCTTGGACCATCATCAGGGATGTGTACATTGGAAAAGTGATGTGACCTTTGCATTTACATTATCACTTGAAATATCCATACAGTTGTTGTTCCTCTCATTTGTTTTTTCTAGTTTTTGTTGTTTTTCTGTTTGTTATTGAGTTTGAACTGATTTTCTAGCTACTGTGCTTATCCTTTCTTTAGTTTTTTTAATAAAACCATTCAGTCCTTGTATTGACAAATATTTGCAATCCTTAATGATGGCAAGTTCTCTTTATTATCAGCTTAATCGTCTCCATATAAGCTACACATGCAGTTAAGTATTATCAATTTTTGCTTTCATACATTTGCTCTTGGAAGGAATATTTTGTGGTCCTATGAAATGAGAATCCGTTTATCTCTTGAGACTTGCATGCGTTAGCCATTTCTGATTTCTGGTCAGACTTAAAAAAATTCTACGACTACTAGTATCCTAATTGCAATCTACTGAAATTATCACTTGAAATATTCCCACAGATGTTTTCCTTCTTAATTAAACTTCCCAATTTTACTTGTTTTCCTCTGTACTTAATTGGCATTACAGTTATTGGCTGCTGTAACGACTCTTTCTTCACTCTTTTTAGCGTATGCTTGAATAGATTGAATCTGCGCAACCCTCAATACAGGTGAGTCATTTTCCCACTTCTTCTCTTGACACGTATAGTCTAGTTGTCTCTCGGGTGTAAAGCTTTTGGATTAGTTATCGATTCCCAAGTTTGTTTGTTTTGGGTTTTTTTCGGGTTACTCTTTTGTCCATTGTAAGGTAGATCCAGAGTATCTTATAACAGAGACTGTGAAGTTATTTAAATCCTTTTAGAGGTTTCTGCTTCAGAGCAAGATTTCAAGATTTTTTATTTATCAGAGCTACTCTTTTCTTATTTTTCTTCCATGGCTGATTTTTTGAGAGAGTTCACTACCAATATTGCTGGGTACTTCATTACTATTATGTGACTCGACGAGTAGCAATTCGTTTCCGATCTCTGTTTTGGCGTGAAACCCACACAAAGGGCCTGAGGACAAGATCTCCCGCGAGACAGTAAGTGGAGGAGGGAAGAAAGATCCGAGAGAAGACAGTGAGAGTTAGTTGACAAAGGATGGCCGAAGAGAACAGTTGGCTTCAGATAGCAGTCTAGAGAAAGACACAGTCGACAGAAGGAGACTGTGAGAAGATGGAAGTAGGGCAGAGAATTCAGTCAACATAAGTCAGAAAGAGGACCTAGTGACCTACAGAGGCCGGGTTAACCAACGCGAGAAGATGTCAACATTGCTTGTAGCTTGTGATAATTTCTTTCTAGTACACGCACACGTTAGCTCATAGAATGTACAGTGTCACAGACTCCCCCATTTCTTGCGCTTAGAGCTGACCCAAGGCCGAATTTGTTCGTTGTTCTCTTCATCCATCCTCTCGGTTGTGTTTTTGCGTCCGTAAGAAAATGTGTAATGCCCATGGCTGGAAACTACTAGATGAATCACTGGCCATGAGTAGTTTGGTTTTACGACTTTGAGATTGTCAGGGGTCGGGTCGGCAGGTGTGTTATCACAATTATCACTCCTTTGAGAGTTTTTTTTTTTTACACCAGCGTTAGCTTATGGTTTTCATCGGGAGTTTGTGAGATAGCAAGTCTCATCTCTTTTGGACTCTTCTCAGATTTCTGGACGATATTAATAATGCTGTAATCTGGATGATCTCCCCTTGTCCTCTGATTTCTATATCTTCCAGTTCATTTAACAAACTTTTGAGGATTGTTCCGAACGTTCCAATTATAATTAGTACCAATGCACTTTCATGTTCCATATTTTGTTTAGTTCTCAAGCAAATTCTAAGTACTTACCAAGCTTCTCACTTTCTTTTAATTTTATCCAGTAGCCTTTTGGGAGAGCTAAGTCCATTACTTCGCAGATTCTCTCTTTTTTTTCTGTAGACAATCACAGATCGACTGGGCGAGATTAGGAGATCCGTTTGTATTTCAAAATCCCTGAGAATTTGGTGCATCCCATTCTCCATGACGAATTCTGGGTTGTGCATATAGCACTTGTTCCGATGATCAAATTAAAATTTCTTGTGCAATTCCCAATGGATCAACTTGCCCCACTATTCCTGTCTCATCTTCTAACCATTTTGCGCTTATTTGCCGCAATCGCTCTGTGACGATACCCCCTCGGCCCCCGAATACATCAACTTCTTCGAAACATTTCAATCTTGGCCGGTGAAACATCTAGTGGTTCCGATAGGGGTATCGCACATTTCTTTACGGCACAAGAGATACAATCAAGGGAGTGGGAGAAAAAGAACAAAGAACAAACGAACAATATGGGTTTGGGTTAACTCAAGTGCAAGAAGGTTAAAGAATGAAACTCTGCATTCCTGGTGCAACTGTAGACTAACGCTAGCGTGTATTTCTTGCAAAATTTCTACAAAGCTACCAGGAATGCCAACTCATCCTGAGTGGCCTTCCCTTACTGCTTCTGGACCCCATCTCATGCCGACTGATCTCTTCTGCTGTCCGGTGTCGACTGTCAACTGCCCCTCTCCGACGACCGTCACCAACTGATTCCTGTGGGTTCCTTCTTCCAAATCTTCACTGACGTTCTTCTGTCTACTTCCGGTCGTGTCGAGATCTCGAGTCCAACCCCTTTGTCTGGTTTCGCGCCAAAACAGACAAAGGGGTCGTCTGCTTAGCGGAACACTCACATAATGTCACAGCTCATTATATGATAGATTATTCGTCTCTATCACCACATCACCTATTGTCGCAATTTTGTTCAGTCGTATTTATTTTTGCTTTAATATAGTTAGTTTTTTTTTAGTAGTTTTATATTATTATCATTTACTCCTTTAGGATATTCAGTGTAAGCTGATCGTTTTTTTCTGGATTTTGAGTGAGAGCAAGTCTCCTCAAGTCTCCAGGACTCTCCTCAGTATTCTGGCCGTTCTCAATAATGCTGTTATTTGGATAGTCTCCACCGTCCGCCAACTTCCAAGTCCTCCAGGCCTTTCAATAATCCTTTAGCTATTGTGCCAAAAGCACCAATCACAATTGGTACAATCGTCACTTTCAGGTTCAATTCTTTTTCAATTCTCTAGCAAGGTCGAGGTACTTATCCTTCTTTTCCTTCAGGTTTAATCTGTGGACAGCCGGGACGTCAAAGTCGACAATTTTAAAATTCTCTTTTTTTTTTTAGTTGATTATTGTAAGGTGTGGTCTTCAGGCCGGGATTAGGTGATCCATGTGTATGTCAAAGCCCCATTATATAGGATTTTATGTGTATCATATTCAAGGAAAGGTGCTGGTTTGTGCATATGCTATTTGTTGGCGTGATTATTATTATTATTATTATTATTATTATTATTATTATTATTATTATAGAATAAAAACAATGATAAAAGGTCATTTACAAAGATTTATACGGCTAGAAAGCAAACAAAAGGATTTATGCTTCAAGGAAAATCTCTCTCTCTCTCTCTCTCTCTCTCTCTCTTTCTCCCTTTGTATCCCTCTTCCCACTTTATAAGTCAATCATTCTATTTTCCTGCACTAAGCTTGAAGGGAAGATGAAAACCACGACTTTTTGACCGTGGCGAAAATGCAAGCAAAAATAATATTCCTTTTCTCTAACTCTCTCCCTTTCTCCCACTCAGTTTTGTATTTTAGGCTCCCGACTCAAAGCCAGAATGAAAGCTACTAACCGTAGAATCCTTGAAGGCGTTCGGGCAAAAATCCTTCAGGCGACATTACTATTTGTCGACTTTACCAAGGCCTTCGATTCCATACACAGAGGGAAGATGGAGCAAATCCTACGAGCATACGGCCTACCAAAAGAAACCGTAGCAGCGATAATGATTCTCTACAGAAACACCAAAGTGAAAGTACGTTCACCAGATGGAGACACAGAATACTTCAACATTGTTGCAGGAGTACTACAAGGAGACACACTAACCCCGTACCTCTTTATCATCTGTCTAGACTACGTGCTTAGGACTTCGATCGACAAAATCAGAGAAAATGGCTTCGAGCTGACTAAGAGAAGAAGCAAAAAGTACCCCGCAAAAACAATCGAATACGCTGATGACTTAGCGTTACTGGCGAATACGCCTAATCAAGCAGAGACACTACTACATAGTCTAGATCGATCCGCACCTGGCATTGGCCTCCATGTCAATACACACAAAACTGAATATATGTGTTACAACCAAACGGGGAACATTGCCACACTAGACGGAGCCTCTCTGAAACTAGTAGACAAATTCACCTACCTAGGAAGTAGCGTCTCATCAACCGAAAAAAACATCGACACACGACTGACGACGGCATGGACGACTATCGATAGGCTCTGGATCATATGGAAATCAGACCTAACCGATAAAATGAAACGTAGTTTCTTCCAGGCAGCGGTTGTGTCGATACTGCTATATGGATGCACTACATGGACGCTAACTAAACGGCTGGAGAAAAAACTAGACGGAAATTATACAAGAATGTTGAGAGCAGTATTGAACAAGTCCTGGCGACAACACCCCACGAGACACCAACTATACGGTCACTTGCCCCCCATCACGAAAATTATACAAGTTAGACGAACCAGACACGCGGGACACTGCTGGAGAAGCAAGGACGAACTCATAAGCGATGAACTCCTGTGGACCCCCACATATGGATGTGCAAAAGCAGGACGACCAGCACGAACTTACATACAGCAACTATGTGAGGACACGGGATGTAACCCAGAAGACCTGCCGGAGGCGATGAATAATAGGGAGAAGTGGCGAGAGAGGGTCAGGGATATCCGTGGTGTCGGCACGACATGATGATGATGATGATGATTACTTGCCCCTTTTCTCACAATAACAACTACTGTGTTCTCGACGTACATTCCTTGAATGATTGTGTTCGCAACAGTTTTCCTCAGAAATTAAGAAATGAGAAGTTCAAAAATACAAGCAGAAAGAGGATATTGAAAATTATCTAGAGCATATTTACATTACACAAAATTATCTATCCCGAAAAAAACCTGGGTTCAATCCCACGTCGCGTCATACCAAAGACTTTAAAAACGGTACTTGATACATCCTTGCTTAACACTCAACATTATAAGGTGCGGATCAAGGGTAAAGTGGAGAAATACAAGGAATGGAGTAGCGCCCTCTCCTACTTCTCGGTGTAGTAGCTATTGAAAAGGGAGCCTTCTGGTAGCTCTCGACTACGGTCACCAATTTTATTTACTTATATGCATTGTATACATTGTTTATATATATATATATACATATACCGGACGTTGGCATAATGGTTAGACTGTTTGCCAATAGCCCCAGAGACCTGGCTTAAATCCCAGGTCGAGTCATTTCAAAGACTTTACAAATAGTACTTGATGCCTCCTTGCTTAACATTCAACATTATAAGGTATGGATCAAAGGTAGAGTGGAAAAATACTGGGAAAGGAGTAACACTCTCCCCTATACCTTGGTGTAGTAGCTATCGAAAAGGGAGCCTTCGGGTCACCATCGACTATGGTCACCAACTTTATATACTTATATATATGTATATATATATATATAGAGAGAGAGAGAAAGGGATCTAAAATAATATGCAGGAGAGCAATATTTAAACCAATTATCTCATTTCATAGCTTAAATAAAATTGAAAAAATCTCAAATCTAAAATAAAGTCTGCGAAATCCATGTGTTGGCTAAAACCTATAGTAGTTTGTACTGTTATGTTAATTTGCTTGTGGCATAAATTGTCAAAGATTTCGATTGCAACAGGAAAATCAAAGGAAACCATTTAAATGCCGTATGGACAGCGATTTCAATGGTAGATTTATTTTCACTCTGGGCAAATCTTAAGCGAGAATCAAAAAGCAAAAAGCAAAACACAGAAATATCGCTTTTGATCGACCACGATGTCCTCTCATTGGAAAATAGATCCGTCAATATTTTATTGCCTCCAGATTAAAAGTTCAATTTTCATGCCAATGTTGAAGTTAATAAAAAAGACCGGACATTTTAATCAGCGAGGCCAAATCGTTCATTAAACTGATGTTTTATTTTTTTATAAAGAGACGAGCAAGTAAATTAGCCAAATTAAATCCGAGGAGAAGACTAAAAAAATGTTCAAGTCTCGACTCAACTACTGGAAAAAAAGAAGCAGATAACGGTTTAAATTCAGCAATGATATCTTATATATATATAGTATTCAATAAAAAAAACTGACAATGACAAAGCATTTTTCATTGCAATAAGGTTCAATAAGACCTCAATATCTTAAAAACACTTAAAAAGTTATTATTTTCCTTGATTATTTCAGTCAAAATTGCCTTAGAAGCATCGATAAGTCATAAGTTTATCAAAGGAAAATAAACAGAAATACAGAAACTAAGAAATTTTTTGAATTTTATTTTCTTTCATTTGATAACTTAATTAGGGATAAGTCTTTCACAAACGACTTTCCTTCAAAGGCTGAATTGCCCAGTCTGGTGGGGTTGTAGAATACACTGAGCGCACCTCTGCAGAGGGTAAAACCCTTCCATGAGTGTCCTGGATATGATACTAAACAATCTAATGCTGAGTCTCCAGTGATGTTGGAGTTTTGGGGAATGCGGAGTACCCCTTAATTGCCATTGCTCCCAAGTCCACTCTGGCCCGGAATGGTAGCACCTGATAGGGCCCTATCTATTGTTTAAATAGAACTAACTGCATACTTATGCTAAATTGAATTGTTTGAGTTAGAACTGTTTGACTAAAGTGAATAACTTGATATAGAAAAGTTTTTGACAATTAAACTGTACTTACATTTAGACTGCATGCTTATGCTAAACCGAATTGTTTGAAATGGAACTGTTTTTGACATTGAAACTGTACTGACACAAAACTGAATTGTTTAATATAGAACTCTTGATATTTAACGCGGTGTAAGTAAAAACTGTACTTATACTAAACTGAATTAGAACTGTATGAATGAACTGAATAGCTTGAAATAGAAATGTTTTCAACAATTAAACTGTGTACTCATGCTAAACTGAATTGTTTGAAATAGAACTATTTGCATAAAAATGGAGTTGGTGTTAAATAACCTACAAAGGTTTATATGCCATAAAACCCAAACAACCAACCAACCAACCATCAAAGGCTGAAAAGTTCAGACGATGACGTCATATCCGTTGTAAATTTCTTTTTTGATCAATGGGATCAAATCAATTCAACATCTATAAAAGGGGTGTGTGAACCCCGAGTAGGACTATGCTTAAAAATAAACCTTTTGGGTAATATTTCAGGAGAAAGTTTAATTTTTTAGCTTCAAATATATTGGCATAATGGTTAGTGATCCCCAATGGACCGGGAGAACAGGATTCAATACCAGGTTGATTCATATCAAAAACTCAGCAAATGGTACTCAATGCCCCCTTGCTTAACATTCAGCATTATAAGGTACAAATCAAGGGTAAAGAGGCAATCCAAGGAAAGGAATAGCACCCTCCTCTTAACCTCATTATATATTTACCAACCCCTCCACTCAGGCAGGATATGACACAAGGTCAATTTTTAAGCGGAGTTTAACAGATTTAAATTCAGAGTTTTTCTTTTCCTAGACTAGTTGCCTCACCAAGGCTGAAGAACCTAGCCTGCCCTACTATTCACCCATAGCTGGAGGGAGAATAATTGGATACATACCTTTCCCCAGGGTATTAGTGCTATGGGAAATGTAATCAGTCTCGCCTAGGATTTGAACTCGTGTCGCCGTATTTATTTCCTACGACGATAACCATTACACCACAGGCACCTCTTAACCTCAATGTAGCACATAGTTAAATAGCTTCAACTTCAACTGTTTATATTAATAATTCTGTCCATGAAACATTCCTATCTCATATAAATAACATGTACATATGTTTAAAAACTTCTAGTATTCGTTAGGAGGGTGTGTTAAAGTTTTTGAGAATCAATTAGTAAAAAAAATTAAATACGTAGGAAGGTGCAATGAACGCGATGACCTAACCTGTTAGCAAAATTTAAACCTACAGAAGTTGACATGCCGTTAAAATCAATCAAGTAGTCAGTCATATTCTTGTATCTGCAGGCATATGCCTTATTACACTTTAAATAACTTCATTGTTATGTCTTGCTTTATTTAATCAATCGCTGCTAGAGATAATTTTGAAAGAATGCAAATAATCGGAGAAGATGGTAAAAGGATAAAGAAAAAATATAGGAATTCCGCTAAAGATGGAAATTGTACTAACAAGAAAGAGGGTAGAAGAAATTGTGTAAAAATGATAGTTAAATAAAAATAGAAGGCGAACTGGAGATGAATGATGCAGAAGGGGTTAACCAGAAATATACAAAGAAAGGGAAAGAGACTGACAGACAGAGAGAGACAGAGAGATAGAGAGAGAGAGAGAGAGAGGATAATGCAAAAAAAAGAGAACTTTTAAAATCATTTCAAAGAGAGAGACATAGACAGAGAGAAGGAAATGTAACGTAATGGCCAAGGGATTTCGGTTCATGCCTTTGAGTTTAGTTAGGCTGAAAACCTTTCGGCTCAGCACATGGGTTAGTTAGGTGCAAACCTTGATGTAGGTGCTAACGCGCGCACGCGCAGGTGGACGAAAGTATCACTCAGAGATATCACAATAGTCCGAGACGAAACGGGTGATGGGGGGCGAGTGACGTCACGCACCGGAAGCGCGCAGAGGTTAGTGGAGAATTGAAAGAAAGTAAAGGAGTTGAATACTAGACGCCAAACGAGGAGGATAGACTTTTGGAGCTCGCAGACGCGAGGCGAACTTGCGCCCTATGGGGGCCGCACGAGATAGGAGCCAAATGAATAAGACAGCATAGCAAGATTGTGTCTCTCCTCCTTATGTCGAAACCTTTAACTCACCGTTGATAAAAAGGTTTCGTACCTGAATAAGAAGTCGTTACGTGTTTTCGAATTTCGAGATTCCTATGTTATTTATGTGTTCTACGTTATGTATATATGTAATGAACATCCCATGTACATTTCGCAAATAGTCGTATTTACCTAGAGTACCGAAAGGGTAATATAAAAAGAAGAAATATGGGAATCATTTTAAATACGAGGATCATTAAATAAGTTTCCGGACTTTTTTCGTTTGGGCACTTTTATTGATATTATGAAAAATCTAGTCCCCTTGATATTATGAAAATCTAGTCCCCTTCGAAGTAATCTCCTCCGGCTGCAATGCACTTGTACTGTTCCAACAAATTCTGGAAGGCCCCATGGAAGTCCTCTTGTGTGAGCATGTCAATGACCTTCGTCACAGTCTCTTTCATCTTCTCAATTGTCTCATAACAACAGCCTTTAGGCTTAGAGAATAACCAAAAGTCACAGGGAGCAAGGACTGGAATGTAGGGAGGGTGACGAACTGTCTTGATGCCCATCGTGGTCAAATAGTCTGTGACAAGGATGGAGTTGTGGACTGGTACATTGTCCTGGTGGAAATGCCACTGACCCGATTTGAAGAGTGCTGGCCTCTTCCCTAAGAATCTCTTCCTGAACTCCCTTAAAATCTCAACACATTAACCCTAACACTAACCCTTTGGCCAATCAACTCTCATGTATTGACTTTCTTACTCCTCCCACACTTCTCATCCTCCCTCACAAACTCCCTGCCTTCCTTGAATCTCTTATGTCACTCAAAAACTGATGCTCGATTCATGCAAGATGTCGAAAATCAGTCTGAAACATTCCATACATTTCTGTGGCATTTCTTTCAAGTTTAAAACAGAATTTTATAGCATTCCGTTCTTCTAAACTGTCCTCACGTCCAGATTGCATTTTTGAAATTCATCAGCTGTGACAATCAGGCTTTAGTAGGGTGTATTCCAATTCCTGCAGTAGTTGTTCATTTGAACGTGAAATCATAAAAATTGGTCAGTCATCTCATACAGTGAATAGCAATAACATAGTGAATTTTCAAGAGTCTACGACAATTCTAAATGCCTGTACAAAAAAAGTCTGGAAACTTATTGAATTCACCACGTATAAATATACAGAGAGAGAAAGAAGGAGACTCTCTATATGTGTGTATGTGGGGGGATGAGAGAGAGAGATGAATGATTAAAAAAGAGGAATTTTTCTGAAAAAGTTTCAGAAGAGCTTATAGCGTCTCGAAATTGCTCGATCTGGAAATATCAGGTTAGTGTTACACCTATTTTACTGGATAAGGGATTCAGGCAGTATTTACAAAATTCACTGTCCTTGTGTCTAACGTGCCTTAAAGTACGTAAAAATATTCCTGTTTGTTCGCACTTAACAGTATTTAATAACGTTGGCGTCTTAGCGAAAAAATGGACGTGATAACTTGCCGTGTTGTCGCGTGCACCAACTGCATCTTTGATTTTGCAGTCAGTGACTGATATAGATAATTTGCATCAGTCAGGATAACGCGAGCCGAGAACTAGAGAATAATTAGAAAAAGAATAAAAAAAGGATTGTATTTGTTGCCTTTAGTGATGACACAGCAATTGAATGAAAATTTCTCCTTGTGTCTGCTTACGACAATTAGATGACATCGAATCTCGAACAAGAAAAGCTTATTTATCTCATGGAAACAGAGAGGGAGAGAGAGAGAGAGAGAGAGAGAGAGAATGAAAGACAGAGAAAGTAAGTGATAGAGAGAACTTACCAACCTTTTTTCCTTTCTATATATATATATATATATATGTATATATATGTGCACATATATATACATATTTATATATATAGTGAGAGAGAGAGCGAGTGTTTGAGAGAGAGAGAGAGAGAGAGAGGCAGCGGGATTGAAAAATAACTCCCCACTGGTCCGTATGAGTGGCCAGCAAAAAGCTCTGACATAAAACCCAGTGACTTTTTTTCCTTTGGGGTTGGTTGAAGAAGCAAGTCGACTCAACCAAAGCAACTACTTTGGAAGAACTTGAAGGGCGAATATGAGAAGTCATGTCTTCGATCTCACAAGAGTTCCGAGAGAAATCGGCTGATGCGAGTCCAAGACAACTTAAGTAGCTGATTGCCGAAGCTAATGTCCATATCAAACTTCAAATACAATAATGTGTTCTGCGCTTTATCATATTCGTTTCTTGTAAAGATCATAGTTAAGCAATAAACTATAAGAATTTAAAAATAAGGAGTTTTTTTTCAATTTACCAGGATATATATATATATATATATATATATATATATATATATATATATATATATATGATTATTCCTTCTTTCCTTTATAAGCTGATTAATCCACAAATGGATGAATATTTTTTTACTCTCTCGCACTTTCTAGTTGTTAACGTTCTCCGCTTTGGCTCCAACTACCTCTCTCTATTTATGTCAGTCTTTTCTTCTCTAATCCTCTCTCTATATTTATATCATTATCAATCTCTCTTTCTCTTTCTTTCTCTCTCTCTCTCTCTCTCTTCTCACTGTTTTTTTCTATCTCACCGAATCTCTGCATGAGAAAGCTGGAGTGGGTGTCCATGTGGTGAAATGGTTAAAGCGATGGACTGCTGAATCGTAGAACGCGAGTTCGTACTCCAGTCGCACTATTACGTTCACTATAGGGCAAATATCCCTGGGTAAGGTTTGAACCTCCTTATCCTTCTAGCGATGGGTTAAATAGTACCACTACTGTTCTTCTAGGAGAATGGCTTTGGCATTAAATAACCTAAAAAGGTTGATATGTCATTAAACAAAGAATACCAAACCAAACCAGAAAGCTGGATGACATGTGATGGATAATAAAAGTATAATTTTGATTTGGAGAAAAACCGAGACAGACAAACAATTAGACAACCTCTCTTCAATTCCATAAGTGCGAGCACACACACACACACACACACACATATATATATATATATATATATTATTTTTACCAACCCTATCTATTTATATTCTATCTCTCCAAAGCAACTCCTCCTATACTCACTCCTCTTTCTCTGTCTGTCTGTCTGTCTCTATCTATCTATCTATCTCTCTCTCTCTATGTGTGTGTGTGTGTAATCCTCTCTCTACAGACCCTTTCAATATTTATATTTATCCCGTTCTCTCTCTCAAATCTTCTGCATGAGATAATTGAAGAAGAAAAGGCGTGAGAAAGAGAGAAACCTGTGTATGAGAGTATATATATATATATATATATATCCACTCACGTAATTTGAGCAAAATTAGCTAGTTATATATATATATATATATATCCACTCATATAATTTGAGCAAAATTTGCTAGTTATATATATATATATATATCCACTCACGTAATTTGAGCAAAATTAGCTAGTTATATAAATATATATATATATATATATATACACTCACATAATTTGAGCAAAATTAGCTAGTTATATATATATATATATATTGTCATCCATGGACAGACTGTCTCGTTGTTCCACAACACTTCAGTGTAGCTAGACTCTTCAAGCCGGAATCGAAACTTACCTAATGTAATTACTTCCATTATTTCCGAATTTCTTATATTAAACATTCTTTTTCAAAACTTCTCTGTATTATTTATTTATTTATTTCTCAATTTCAATGTCCTTCAAATTCTTTCCTACACTTCTCTATGTATATCTATCTCTATCTTTTTCGCTCTTTCTTCCTCTTCCCAACTCTCTTAAATTTTTCTCTTTCTCTCTCTCTCTCCCTTTATCAATGATATCACAAAATATTCATCCCATTTTCTCCCTAATTATATCGAATTATATCTATTTATCTCATTTTCTCTCGATCGCTCTCTCCAACACACTGTCTCTCTATTTTCAGCTTTCCTCTCTTTCCTTCTCTGTAACTTTTCTCTCTCTATGTATCCCTCTCTCTTTCTCTTCTTCTCTATCTTTTTGTCTCACTCTCAATCAGAACCTATTCCTCTCTCTCTCTCTCAAAATGTATGGCCATTACATTACACTGAGAAAGTCAGAGATTACTTGCCAACATCTCTCTCTTTTGGTGGTTGCAAATGTGTATATATACAGGGTGGAACGATAAAATTGTCGCCATAGAAAAGACGACATGATTCCATTTCAGTTTAATTAAAACCGTTTTTCTTTTTTTGTTGAAGACCATCTACTAGTTGGCCAGTTGTGTACAAATCCTAAGAGCAGTAGGAGCCTTCTATCATGTCTGAAAGTGACACAATGTTCAACGGAGATGCACCGCTGTACAACTCATACTCTCTACCGATCCAAGTTATAACAACAGGACCATTGCCAGCACCCTCAAAATGCAAACCTGGTTTGCCACGAATAACAGGGACGTGCCCAGGGTAATGAAAATAAAGTTTCCGGCTACGGTTATGGTCTTTGGTGCGGTTTCAAGTGAGGGCCACATCATGCCACCTCATATCTTCGAAGTCGGCTTGAAAGTCAACACCAAAGTGTACCTGGATGTGCTGAAGAGTGTTGTGATAACCTGGTGCAAATCAGGTGGCCAGTGTCAGACCCTGTGTGTGGCAACAGGACTCGGCGCCGGCCCACAAGTCCAAAGAGATCCAGGCTTGGCTTCAGGAGTGCTACGACTTTGTATCTTTCTCTCACTGCCCCCTCCTCCCACGACCTGAACCCGCTAGACTACTTCGTTTGGTCATACGTCAAGAACATCACTAACATGATCTCCCACAACACCAAACCCAGCCTGATCGCTGCCATACGCTGAGCCTTCGCCGGCGCTTGTGGTAAAGGCATTCTCCCAGTTCCGGATCCGTATCAAGGCGGGGATTGAGGCTGAAGGAGGCTACATTGAATAGATGTCAGCTCTTCTTCATAATCAAGCTACCTGAATTGGTTTTTTCAATAAAAGTTTTAAAATAAAGCTGTAGTATTGTTTTCTTTAGGACGACAATTTTATTGTTTCACACTGTATATATATCTCTGTGTGTGTGTGTGTGTGTGTGTGTTGTCGTTGGACTGGAGTTTTAACTCGTTACCTTCGAGACTAGAAGGAAAACTCTGAATTCCAACCTGTTAAACTCCGCTTAAAAATTGACCTTGTGTCATATCCTGCCCGAGCGGAGGGGTTGGGTAAATAGTACCTTCGAGACTAGTCAAGCACTTTAGCTATTATGCCACAGGAACTCGTCTTATTTATAATATCAAATCTCAAATTTCTTTATTCATTTTAAAATTTTTTACTCATGCTTTTTTAGCTGTTCGTGTGCACATAGACCTTTGACCGAGCCATCAATCAGAGGTTGTCTGAAGAGGACGCACCAGTGAAAATAAGCAGGAACAGTTACGTGGGAAAGGAAATTTGTAACTGTTATGAAATGATGTATGCAGATGCCCACGTGAGATACAGGCAGGCTGTCTGTGTGAATCTCAGTATTTAGTCAGGTACAGGAGGGCCACCGAGTGGTTAGGCACCCCGCAGGAGACAAAGGCACACAGTGGGCCTCTGGTTGAGTACCCCCACGGCCGAGAAGCAGAAGAAGTGCTAACTAGGACTTTGAAGATAACACGGCGTGGTATGGTCAAGTGAAGAAGAAGTTATGGGACAATATGGTAGTCTCTATTCGTCTCTTTCCATCTGTTTGTCTCTCTCACACCAAAAAAAAGTTTTGACTCAAAGAAAGAATAAAGAAAGTTATATTTTCTTGACCAAGTGTTATGAACATTCTTCCTCCATGTAAATTCCTTCTTTATGAGCATACAGCATACGGTGAAGTTTTCCGAATGTAAATCAGACCTGACCGATAAAATGAAACGCAGATTCTTCCAGGCAGCGGTTGTATCGATACTACTATATGGATGCACTACATGGACGCTAATAAAACGGCTGAAGAAGAAACTAGACGGCAATTACACAAGAATGTTGAGAGCAATATTGAACAAGTCATAACGTTAACACCCCACAAGACACCAACTATACGGCCACTTGCCTCCCATCACGAAAACTATACAAGTTCGACGAACCACACACGCAGGACACTGCTGGAGAAGCAAGGACGAACTCATCAGTGATGTACTCCTGTGAACCCCCGCATATGGCCAAGCAAAAGCAGGACGACCA
>OY757931.1:73017414-73087414 GCA_963585895.1 Sepioteuthis lessoniana | reverse complement strand
GGTGCAAAGTTGATAATTCTTCCAATTGCAAATTCTTTAAACACGTGCAAGAATACGTGACGAACAAACACGGTCATCATGGTCCCACTCAACGAATTTCCGCGTGAAACAATGTTTACAAGCGATCATGAATGAAAATAAGCTAAAACTCTGTCGAAAGGTTTTTATGCGAAAGGAAAAAAAAAACTTGTTATTCGCTGGGAATAGTGGGAATTTAAATGGAAATTATATAGAAAAATAAAGCACAATCTTTTTTTACAGGGTGATATGTGAATAATTTTATAGCGAAGTCTAGTAGCTTTTTTATTGAATGGACCTCGTACATATATGTTTGTTGATATTCTAAACACGCACACACACACACACACACACACACATATATATATATATATATACCTTGTTCTTGTTTATATATATATATATATATATATATATGTGTGTGTTTGTGTGTGTGTGTGTGTGTGTGTGTGAAAGAGAGAGAGAGAGAGAGAACCTTTCTCTATGTTTATATCTATATAATATACTTCTATTCCAGCATATATATGTACAGCTACACATGTCTCCTTCTATCTATCTATCTATCTATCTAGTTATTTTGAAAAAGCACTCACGGGGTAAAATTTTTCCCATATCTTTATAAAGAATAGGTCGATGCAGACCTTTTCCGGATATATTAGAGCGGGTAATATGAAATACAAATAGTCTCGTTCAGGCTTTGAACTCGGCCAATTGTGTCCATCTCCTATGACTACAGCCATCACAACACGACGGCCTCCATTTAGATAGATAGATAGATAGATAGAATAAAAGGAGACATGTATAGCTGTACATGTATATGCTGGAATAGATATATGTAGAAATGGACATCCATATATATATATATATATATACAGACAGACAGACAGACAGACGGAGTTAATTTTAAAACACGAGGAAGAAAAATAACATCGTAAGTGACGTGGTCGTTTTTTTTTTTAGGATATTTTAATTCTGATCTCGTTCCTCCGTTTGTCAAATAATTGCATTTACGCAATTACAGGCAACAGACGAGAAACTGTTCACTGTATGGATTCTTTTCCTTGGAGACATTCAACCAAATTATTGTTTTAAATTTCAAAGATCGTCTTCTGCATTTTGCAAGAAGCAGTTTGCAGAATTTTTTTTCAGTTCATTCTTTCTCAAATGATTATATTTAAAATGTTTCTGTTCTGAGTAAAAAAAAAAAAAATCCGATACATACAATTGAAATAAAAAAATTAAAATCAAAAAAAATAAAAACATATTTCTTAAATGCTTTACATTTGAAAATGTGTATTAACCTTGACAGAAAATTCTTTAACATCTCGCATCAAGTAGACAAAGCCTGACTCAAAAGAGAGAAAGTAAAATTTACTGAAGTTTATAAAGATTGATAAAATACAAATATGAATAAATAACGAAATACATGTTTGTTTATATTCGTTTTTTTTATGGATGAGGCTCAAAGTATATTTGATATTTTTGTGAATATATTTACCAACAGATATGTGTTTTTATTTATTTATTTTTTTTGTTTTGAAAAAGCCGTATGTAAAAGCTAAAGACTGTACAAATAGCTCAATTACATAAGCTCACCCTGATGGTGAGGTATACAATATGCTGAATTCTTCCTTGGAAGATAAGTATACTACCGTAAGAAAGGGTGTCCTTTGTATAAAGCTAAAAATCATTCGATAACGAGGATCCAGAACTAGAGTTTGGGCCAATGAAGTGTAGTTCTTTTTTGTCATTACTCCCAGGTTCACTCTAAGTCAGAGTGGCTGTACCATTTAGGTTCTTATCTATAGGCCAAATAGATCAGTAAGAAAAAAATTAACTATGAGACTGTAATATGCGAAAGGTATTAAATGTGTGCAAATAAATTATTGTTATTAATTTTTTTTAAATTACAAGAAACCATTTAATTGTGTATAAATAATTAGAATTAGTAAGAAAAACAATGGCACGATCTAACTGTGTGCAAGTAAATCGAATGAGATAAGATATTTTATACAATATAAATGTGCCATTATATTGTTATTATTCTTTACTTCTTGAGAATCTTTCACATCAGTTTTAGCTGATGGTCTTTGACTTGAGTTTGACTAACAGCAAGTCTCCTCAAGTCTCCAGGACTCTTCTCAGTATTCTGGCCGTTCTCAATAATGTAGAAGTTTGGATGGTCTCCACTCATTTCCAAGTCCTCCGATATCTTTAATAATCCTTCGGTGACTGTACCAAAAGGACCAAACACGATTCATATCATTATCACTTCCATGCTCCACAGTTTTTTTCAATTCCATACCAAGGTCGAGGTACTTATCCTTCTTTTCGCTTTCTTTCAATTCTATTCTGTGGTCAGCCGAGACAGCAAAGTCTACAATACTGTAAGTTCTTTTCTTTTTGTTGATTATTATAAGGTCTGGTCGTCTGGCCAAGATTAAATGATCTGTTTTTATGTCACTTAAAACGTCCATACAGTTGTTTTTCTTTCCATATTTATTTTTTGTCGATCTGTTGGTCCTGTTGTCAGCGTTGTTTCTGGTGGCTGTAATCAGTCTTTCTCCGTGATTTTCTATGTAGCCTTCATGTCGTTGCATTGATGCGTCAACACTGTCTTTAATACTGACAGGTCCTCTTCCTCCCTCCTTTATTGTCTGTCACCGTCATCTTTGGGATATAATGCTTTATGCATAGTCATTACTTTTCTTGTTTTCTGGTCAATTTGTTTAAGTTCTTCTCGGGTGCACTTTAAGAATGGTCCCGAATATCTTACAGCCAAAGTATTTATTCCTGTGATTAGGTTTCTACAATATAGTTTTGTCTCGATTAGCTTTCTGATTCTTCTGAGATACACTTTCGAAATTTTTTTCTTTCACCTGTTGTTTGATGGTTCCGCTTCCAACATCCCCAAGTATTTCTAGGTTTCCTTCTCTCCGAGCGTTCTAATTTTTTCTTTGTTTGGTAGTTCCATTCCGTCTGTCAGGTGTCGTTTGCCGCTTTTCATAACTAGCATGGCGACTTTTTCTATGGCAAATTCTATCTCTATGTCCCGAATGTATATTCTCGGTGCGTGAATTAGACTTTTTACTTCTTTTTTAATTTTTTGCTAACAGTTTGATGTCGTTTATGTACATTAGGTGATTGATCTTTACCAGTGATTTACTAAGTTTGTATCTGGCTGTGCATATTCAGAGTATGTGGTTGAGTGGCATCGTCGCGCTTATGAATAGTAATGGTGATTGTGAATTTCCTTGAAATGCACCTCTTTCGATTTTCGCTTTAGCTAAGCTTTTCCCTCCTGCTGTCAATTCCACTCAACAGGTTTTCATGGTTTTCTCAATTAGGTTTATGACCGATAACTTGTACATTTTGAGGCAGTTCATCATCCAGCTTTTTGGGACCATACCATATGCCTTTTTGTTGTCAATCCAGGTCATATCTAGATTTTCCGTCTGGTCTTGCTCTCCTTGATATGTTGATCGATGTAAATCAGCTCTCCTGTGCACTTAATCCTTGGCCGCATCCTTTCTCTTCCTCGAGGAATGATCCACGGCTTGTTAGCGAGTAATACATCTCTTCCTTTATTAATGACGTTAGTATTTTCCACATCAAAAGTAGGCACTTTATAGGTCTGTAGTTGTTTGGTGCCGTTCCGTTGAGGGAATCTTTTTGGGTCAACGTGGGCCTTCCTTTGGTCATCCATTCGAGTACGTGCCTACTTGGAGGCATCTGTTCATTTTGAGTGTTTGTCTCTTATGAATGATGATGAATCTATATATTCCATCATGGCTTGGCGTTTTCCAGTTTGATATTTTTTAGTATTGAGTAAATCGATGTGTATTTCCGCTTTCGGGTCTTTTTCGAGTCCTTCAAACTCCTTTTTCATGTTGCTTATCAATTCGACTTTTTTTAATTATGTTCTCTTGGTTGCCATATTTAACTCCAAAATTGTTCAGCTTCTCTAACATCCGGATGTTGGTATGTTTTTATATCATCTCCCACAATTTGTAGGTAGAATTTTATTCCGTTGTTTTGGAATCTTCTGTTTTGTCTTTATTGGTGTACCCTTTCACGATATCTTTTAATCGACCTTCTTTCGCTAGTACTTTCTGATTTATTTCCCCAAGTTTTATTATTATTATCCTTTTCGAGTTTTTCACACCAGCATTAGCCGATGGTTTCTCACTGGAGTTTGAGTGACAGCAGTTCACTCAAAGTCTCCCGGATTTTTCTTAGTATTTGGCCGATCTGAAAAATGTTGTAATTTGGATCAAGTACCATTTTTTCAGCCTTTAGTATGACTCGACCTTCGACTGAAACCCGGTCTCCCGGATCATTGACGAACACTCTGCTCATTAGCACCAATTACAATTGGTATCATCGTCACTTCCATGTTCCGCTTACTTGATACCATATAATTGTGTACACATTGTCAGTATGGAAAAGAAATCTATGAAAATATAGAATTCTTTTGAAATCATTTGTTTCAGAAAAGGATTATTTAGGCCCTCTAAGTGTGAACAGTCAAATATTTTTTTGTTAATCTAAACAAGAGTGTCATTTTTTTAATCATGGTTATGGGTCTTTGAAAATGTGAGTACTGATCACAATAAAAAATTCAAAAATGAATCAAATCACAGCATTAAATAACCCATAAGGATTTGATGTGGCGTTAGATAAACAAACCCAAGCATGTCCATTTATCTGTTAATGTACATAAGCACCAAAAGACACTATTACTTTTATAATAGGTTATCGCCCCTTTGTAAAAGCAGGTATCGATATGACGAGGGTAAATCAATCGATATTTTTTGTTTGTTGGTTATCCAAATAACAAACTATTCCAAGTGTTCCAAAATTGAATTGAGATATGGCTGCAGATATCTAATAGCTGAGATGTACAAATCGATGTGAAATTTACCGGAGATTGTGTGATGTGTACGTAGAGGAGTTTTTTAGTCTATGAATATTTACAAATGATTTAAACATTACAGTGCAATTACGAGCCTGAGTCGAAATGATAGTTCATGTTAAGGAAACACACAAACTCTCCAGTAAAGAAAAATTTCCGGGCACATAGTTTGGTAAATAAGATCATGCAGAGAGACTTTTGGGACATAAAAGGACCCATCATTATAGATGTATAGACAGATCTGTGAATAGTGCTTCATACTCTAACCCCGTAGGCAATATTCATCTCATTTAATGAATGGTCTACGTATTTAAGAGGGTACTGCAGAATGCTAAATAACCTTTCATAGTTATCTGCATAATATGAAGATGATTAAAAATTAATTGCTCTTTGGTTTATCGATTGTAGAGTTTGATGTGATAGATAGATATATAAATATGAATAGTGGTATTGAAAGATGTGAACAAACTGCGATAGATAGATAGATCGATATGAATAGTGGTTTTGGAAGATGTGAAAAAACTGCGATAGATAGATAGATAGATAGATATGAATAGTGGTATTGAAAGCTGTGAACAAATTGAGATAGATAGACAGATGTGATCGCAAGTGTAACATAGCAGAACCAATGCATTATAAACCAAACCCTTTTTAATCATCTTCATTAATTTAAGAAGTGCTCGACTCATTTAGACCTTTGACCAGGAGTGAAATGCACTTATCTATTCTACAGGAATATGGTAAGTAATGTTTCTGGTAAATGAAAATAACTGCTAGACTAATATTATCTTTCATGAAGCCCGTTTTGAAGAAAGGGAAAAAAGTCAGAAAATCAGAAAATAGAATATGCCCGTTGCATTAGCAAACCATGAAACAATTTCTTCAGAATAATTCTGTCTGAGCAATATGATAGAAAAGATAATCCCACAGCTACCCGATCAAGATAAAATAAGACATTTGAACTTGAACTTAGTCAAAACTTAAGAAAATGAACGTGGACTTTTCTCTTGATTTGATCACAAAGCAGATATCTTGTATCAGCTTGTCATTGAATAACACTCCCTGAGTCAGAGAGTATTTTTCAAGCCACGAAAACCTAGAGCAATGAAATTCAAAGGATGTAGCATTGTAGATGTGAAGTAAAGCAGATGAAACCAAAAAAATGGTAATAATTGAAATTCAGGAGATGCTAGAGTGAAGAATCTCAGAGGTTAACAGCCAGGACTAAATAGTTCATTTAGAAATCTACTGATACAGATCTCAAAAAGTGTCCTCTTATGATAAGAAAAAAACGGTCGACGAAGGTATACCATAATTCCAATCGACTTCGTAAACCCAGACCACATCACCCTCCCCTCGATTAAACAAGGGATACGTTCTCTTCAGGTTGGAACTCTGGCTCCAGTGTCAAAAAGTCAGAAACCTAACTTAGATGTAAATACATTTACATTGTGAATTTTATCATTAGGAATTTAAACACAATAAACCTTTGCCCAGTTGGCTGGGGCTGTAGAATACACCGACTGCACCTTTGCTGGTTCCCTCTGGCCCGGAATGGTAGCACCTGATAGGGCCCTATCTATGGGTTAAATAGAACTAACTGCATACTCATGCTAAGATGAATTGTTTGAATTAGAACTGTTTGACTAAACTGAATAGCTTGAAATAGAAATATTTGTGACAATCAAAATGTACTTACATTTAAACTACGTGCTATTGCTAAACTGAATTGTTTGAAATAGAACTGTTTTTGACACTGAAAGTGTTCTTACACTAAACTGAATTGTTTAATATAGAATAGTGTTGACATTTAATTGTGTGTAAACAAAATCTGTACTTACCCTAAACTGAATTAGAACTGTTTGAATAAACTGAATTTCTTGAAATAGAAATGTTTTTGATAAATCAACTGTACTAATGCTAAACGGATTTTTTGTTTATTTTTTTTTTTTTTTGAATTGATGTGGCGTTAAATAACATATAAAGGTTGATATCCCATAAAACCCAACCAACTAACCAAAACAATTAACCTGCCACCCGAGTTTACAGCATCTGCAGCAGAGCACAATATGCGTGCAAGAACGTATATATTTCTATAACGAACAAGATTTAGTGTCCTATGATACTGGTAGTGGCTAGATATTTGTTTCGGTGTCTGGGTGGAAAAAGTTCGTTAATGCCGTCATAAAAGGTTTATAAAACCTTCTCTGTCTTTATACTTTAAAATCACGAAAAGGCAACAAGACAACCTAACCGACAATTATGTGTGTCACATTAAATGGCCACTCCTGCACAAAAATTCTCCCCTTACTACAGTCCTACCAATACCAGTAATGAATCAGTTATAACAACCTTCTAATACGGGCTATTTCCTTAAGCTCCACACATTCCCAAACACAACGTTCAATTTACTTATAGAGACATGAGTAAAGTGAAGTTGACGACTGGAGTCGAGAGCGACCAGAAGGTTCCCTTTTCTCTAACTACTACACCAAGCTGTGGGGAATGGCGCTACTTCTTTCCCTGGATTGCTCCACTTTACCCTTGATACGTACCTTATATTGCTGAGTGTTAAGCAAGGAGGTATCAAGTACCATTTTTAAAGTCTTTGGTATGACGCGACCTGAGATTGAACCCAGGACTCCCGGACCACTGGCGAAAACTCTTGCTATTAGAGACATAAATAGTCAAATAGGCAAATTTGAACATTTTAAAGAATTGCTCATACAACATACCAAATAGAAAAAACGAATATCCAACAGATTATTCCCAAGACGAAAAGTCTTTATGCTTATATATTAGATTAAAAAACGGGAGAGAAAACTATGGCCGTACACCCACCCAAATAATACTAAAAAAACAGCTAGATTATATAATCATAAACAAGAAGTGGATAAATAGCGTTGTGAACTGTGAGGCATATTCCTTTTTTCTTACCTTCAGATCATTAAATTGTCTCGGTAAAGAAAGACCTGGGTCTACACAAAAATCAGAAATAAACTTTTAAAACAACACATTATGGTTTGGTGTCTTTGTTTAATGGTATATCAACCTTTTCAGGTAATTTAATACCAAAGCCATTCTCCTAGAAGAACAGTAGTGGTACTATTTAACCCATAGCTGGGAGGATAAGGGGGTTCATACCTTTCCGAAAGTGAACGTAATAGCGCGACTGGAGTACGAACTCGCTTACTACGATTCCGCAGTCCTTCGCATTAATCATAACACCACGAGGACACCCACCAACACATTATGAATGGCCCTTGCATGGAAATAGAGACATAAGCAAAATACGTTAACTGTAAGAGATAAATCTGACACTCTTCAAGAAACATCAAATATATATATATATATATATATATATATATATATATATATATATATATATATATATATATGTATACTCTGACTGATGAATATGAAAGCTTGGTCACTGCCGACATGAAAGTAGCTGCAGAGGGAATACCATCCAAACCAAAGCTTTAGGAAAAAAACGAGATAACTCAAAAAATGTCTCTTTACTCAATAAATGAAACCGAATAAATACCATCGCGCAGAAACTTAAGAAAACCTACAAAGAACTAAGTTATTCGTACAAAAAAGAACAAGTACAATTCATTCAAGGACAAATCGATACATCAAGAAATTCAGTATTACAAAGATAATAACGATTAGCACGATTACCCAGAGAATACGGATGTGCTATTAAAAATAGAAACCAAACCAAACATATATATATATATATATGCAAGTCTATATAGGTGGTTTTATATAGATATTACTATACTCCTATATAGTTATGAATACGGTGTCGCATACATGTACTTTATCTTGTGTCTGCTACTACTACGACTACTACTAATATATATATATATATATATATATATACTCTCCCTCGGAGGGTTGAGTAATCTCACGAAGGAATTACTAGTTACCACACGGGTTATGCAAAGCTGTTCAAATTAATTAAGCACTCGGTAGCCATTAAGCGTATATGTAAACAAAAGAAAAGAGATATATAATCATTAAAATCCCATTGCTAACGTTGTGGTTACTGATGGTTCTGTTGTAAAGTCATTTGGGTTTCGATTCCAGCTCGAAACATCTCGCGTGTCTAGCCATACTGATGTATTCAGATACATCCACAGACAGACTGTTTCGTTGTACCACAACGCTTCAGTGTGGCTGGACATGAAGGACGACTGAAGCTGGGATTGAAACCCGCCCAACTTTACGTTAGACTTAGTATCATACTGCTCAGCCAACAAGCGAACCACGTCAGCCAGGGAATTAAAAGGGATTAAGTAGTAGGTTTCGTTTGTTTACATTTATACCTCACCGGATACCAGAGTGCTCAAATCGTTCGATGGCCTTTGCATTAAGCGAGTGACAGCCGTATATTCTTTCGCCCGATATATATATATATATATATATATATATATATATATATATATATATATATATATATATATATATCAACAGTGTTAATTTAGCAGTTAAACATTCGTTTGTCTGATACAACACTGCTATAAAATATAAGGTAGGATCGAAAGCACTACCCTCTCTGTTGAATTATTTCATTTTACCAAATATAAAACATATACATACAAAGAAATTGATAACTACACTTCACGCCAGACAGTTTTGCAGATCTATTACTGCTTAATTTATCGTTTGACCTCACAAGTTGCCACATACACACAGTGGCTTCGTTTGATTAAGAACAGAATGTTCATATAATAACTCCCCTTAGCCATGTACCAGACTAATCTAAGTTTGATATTTGTTTAATTCAGTTTATTCCAATCTAAGATTGCTCATATCCTTTTTTTAATCTCTATTCATATGTATCTAGATATGTGTCAATCTCTCAATATTTGTTATATATCTATCTATCTCTCTCTATCTCTCTCTCTATATATATATATTTGTAATTCTGTTTCTTATATCTCCGTCTATCTCTCCTTCCCACTTTCCCTCCCTTCGGTCCTTTGTTTCTCTCTCTCTCTCTCTCTCTATATATATATATATATATATATATATATTCAAGTGGATATTTATTTTTCTTTCTATCTATCTATCTGTGTATCTGTCAAGCTATTTAGATGCTCTTAGAAACTAGTGCTCGTATCTGGCTTCCTTTTCCACCTGGTGATTTTTATTCTAAGTTCGTTGGACTCGAGAAGAAATCAGTGTGTGAATTTTGTTAATCACCGTTAGTAGGAAAACCCCTTTTATACATAAACACACACGTGTTCAATACTGTGTATATACAGACAGACTGTGTAATATATTACATTAATTTTATCATTTTCCTCAATAATCATATTGATATAAGGACAAATCGCCGGTAGCGAACGGTCAAGTGGGAAACACAGTCGAATATAATAAAAGGCTTCAAAAAATCTATTCCAAAAATGGACCAAATCTATTCGGTATTAATCGAAGAATTTCAATGACTGCCATTCTAAGATTTCTCAAGATGTATTGCGGTAATTGCTGTACAGCTAAATATCAATGACCATGGGTAATACGTTTTCTCTTCGCACGGATTGTAACTGTCAAGGATGGCAGGAGAAGCAACAGATTTTATCCATTGTGTCATGATTGTGTCGAAGATTCATTGACAAGATATCTGACGTTGAATATATATTCTCAACAAACCAAATTTTATTTCCGGTCGAGAAATAATTCTTTTCCGTGTTCCGTTATGATAACCTTTGCCAAACATGGTAATTACACACACGCGTGTGCGCGAACTCACATCTATATATATATATATATATATATATGGGGGGTGTTTTGGTGTTTGGGTGGGGGTGCTTGAGAGAGAGAGAGAGAGAGAGAGAGAGAGATTGCAGAAGTGCGTATAGACTTAGAGAGAGAAGCATTAAAGCACACGCACATACACACACACATACACACACACACATATATAAATGTGTATATATATATGCACACATATACATATATATATATATATATATATATATATATATATATATATATATATTATATTTTCGGTTGAGAAATTGTACAGAATTTGAACTCGGTTAAGTGTTAACGTGTTTCTTCCTGATAACCATGGGCTATTGTGTTAGTTCTACATATATATATATATATATATACATATATATATAAAACAACCCCCTTAAATTCAGCATTTTTCCTTCTCTTACACCAGTTGCCAGACTAAATTTAAAGAAACATGTTAACCTTTCTATTTAATCCTGGATGGATGGAGAATACTTGGATTTTACAAGGTTTTTAGCATGACGTGAAAACTAAAGAGTTTCGCTAAAAATTTGAACCGTGTCATTATCATACGGCAGTAACCATTTCACCACGAATATATATATATATATATATATATATATATATATATATATATATAATTGTGTGTGTTTGTGTATAGTGCATATATATGCTTTTGTGTGTGTATTGATAGAAAAACTGAATGAGTAACACTGAGATAGATAAAATAAAGAGAAAAATAAACGCATATAGGTAGTTACAATGTAAAAGTTGCTATATAGGAATAGATAGATAGATAGATGTGGGTATGTGCGTGTATATGTACATATATGTGTATATGTGTATGTGTTTACAGAATGACAGACAGACAAATATGTGGTTGGACAGACGGATAGAGAGAAACACAGAGATACAAAGAGAGGCAGATGTATACACTTATAAAGAAAAAAAGCTTTATATTCAAGTATATATGTGTGTTTCCGTTTGTGTGTAAATATGTGTGTCCAAGTGTGTGCATGTGTGGGTGTGTGTGTCTTAGTGTGTGTGCAAAATTGGTAATAAACATGGTTGTTTTTTCTGTTTATTTTATCACTATTTTCAACTGACAGATTTTCCGATTCCAATGCGTTTTCTTCGACAACGTTCGATTCTACTGCTAAAATACGACTACTACTACTACTAATAATAATAATAATTTTGTCTGTGACCCGCTTAATTTGGTCGCATCTGTGCCAGCCGCGCAGATAATAAAGAACTCCTGGTCATGATATAGCTACTATATACTAACCATGAAGTATGCTAAATCAAAACAATATTCAGCATGGGACCCAGTCAGCAGGTTTGGGTGTCAAGATCGGCAAATGCTCCCTATAGGGAACCTCGATGGCATCCTGCGAATGTTGGCTGTTCCTTTTGGGGACACAAATGATGAATACATTTATAACTTAAATTCCAAACTACATTGCAGAAAATGGACTAGGGAAAATGATAAACTTGCACTATACTGTTTTTAGGAGCCATCCTACACAAAGAGTGTATAGAAAAAGAACACTAGAGATTTGGGCAGATTTCGCTCGATTTCAGACAACAAACCAGAGACTCACTGACCAGGTCAGGATAATAATTAAGAATGATTGGTTATCTGATCTGGAAATATTGGAATTATACCTACAAATATATATTGGGAAATTTATCAACAGACCTCTGATTCAGTAACCGAGACACAAAATACTGAAATGCCAGAAACGTCTAACCAAAAGGAAATATTATGTAATTGTGACCGAAATTCCACTCAGCCAAAGACAACGTAAATACTTACACAAGACGAAAAAATAAATGTATAAATTATGAAGAGAATTATGTCTGAAAAAAAAATTGCATTGACCTCTTTCAGGAACCAAGACTGGAGAAAAAAAAAAACAAGTCCGAAAATGAGAAAATAAACGATTTATTAACAAACACTTCTGCGAAGAACATCACGGAATTAAATTATCTCATCGACGCAGGAGCGAAATTATTGAAAAAAAAAGTGGAGTTCCCTTGAACAACACAAAGAAAGAATCCTAACCGGAATGGGAAATTAGATTGGAAAAGCAGGTATTAAAGCCGATATTTGTAACTGCTTCCTACCAGATAGGACTTGACACAATGTCAATGACCCGAAGGTCGATTAAAGTGGGGATTAGAGGAGGGGGAGGTCGGGCTCTGTTGGACTATGATGCAGCTTCCCAACCCGATGGTGTCCCAGCCGAAGCCGGGGGCCTTACAGTATCTCGTCTGCCTTTATTGGACTGTACCGGTACCTTTCACCTAATAAAGCCACGATAACAAACAAACATGCTAAAACAGCTGGAAAACATAAGAATATGTTCGGACAAGCAAAGAAAAGCAAGACAATTAGAACAAATATACAACTCGATGAGATAAATCAGATGGCACTCGTCAAAGAAAGAAGACTAAAAAGATACCGAGACAGGGTCAAACAGTATAAACGAAAAAAGACATTAAAAAAAAAGTTAGAAAATACCGCCAACTAGTGGGAGTTGGGCGAAGACATACCAGCAACCGGATGTGAGGGAGGCAAAGAGATTTTTTAGCAAAGTATGGGAAGGGAGAGATTATTTAAAGAAAACAAATGGATAAATAACATGGAAAAAAGGAGTCGCAAATACTCAAACAATGCTGTAAGGTGCAAATGCACCTCTATTCACTCAAAGCAACACTCAGAAAATACCAAACTGGAAAACCCCATGCGTTGATGGCATACACGGATTCTGGTTTTAAAAATTTACATCCATCGGCGGCAGACTTGCAACCGAAATGAAATTGATGTCTACAAGAAGCTGATATACCTGAATGACCTAGGGTAAATCTACTCTGATCGAGAAAAAACCCTTCAAAGAGACCTCCATAAACAACAATTGTCCTATAACGTAACTACCGATGATGTGGAAAATACTGATAGCACAAATCAGGGAGGAGATTTACGATTCGCTTATAAGCAAAGGTCTCTTCGCCGAGGAATAGAAATGGTGCCGCAAAAGAACCAGAAACACAGGAGAACAATGATGTATCCATCAATGCACCCTCAACAAAAGTAAAACGAGACGGAAAAATCCAAATATGACTTGGTTTGACTACAAAAAGGCTTACAACATGTTCTCCCAGAGCTGGATAATACTCTGAAAATATACAAAATATTGAATAAGTTATTAAATTTATCGAGAAATACATGAAAACCCGGAGAAGGGAATTGTCAGCAGGAGGGAAAAGATTAACAGAGGTAAAAATCCAGAGAGGTGTCTTCCAAGAAGACGCACTATCACCATTATTATTTTTCATCGCGATGATGCCACTTAACCACAAACTCGGGAAATGCATGGGCGGATACAAACTTACCAAATCACAAGAAAAGATCAATCATATCATGTATATGGACGATTTCAAACTGTTTGCAAAAAGCGAAAGAGAATTCCAAACCCTAATACAGACAGTGAGAATATACAGTCGGGACATAGGGGTAGAATTTGGCATATAAAAATTCGTCATGCTAATAATGAAAAGCGGGAAAAGATACATGACGGAAGCTATAGACCTCTCAAACCAATACAAAATTAGAACACTTTGTAAAAAGAAAACCTACAAATACTTTGAAAAATTAGAACCTGACACCATCAAACAAGTGGACATGAAAGGAAAGATTAAAAAGGGTTTCTCATGAAACGAAAAAGCTACACAAAACAAAACTGTATAGCAGGAATCTTATAAAAAGAATAAATACCTGGGTTGTAGCCCTTGTAAGATACTCGTAATCATACGTATACTAAACTGCATTAACTGAATTAAAACTGTTTGTATAAACTGGATAGCTTGAAATAGAAATCTTTTCGACTATTAAACTGTGTACCTATGTTAAACTGAAATATTTGAAATAGAACTGACAATTTGCATTAAAAGTGATTTGGCCTTAAATATCCTACAAAGGTTGATATGCCATAAAATCCAACCAACCAACCAATCAGGAGAACCATAAAGCTACTCGAGACCAAACTATATGAAGCAGAAACTTTGTGAAAGGGATGAACACTTGTAAGATATTCGGGACCATTCTTGAAGGGGACCAGAGAAGACTTTAAACAAATGAACCAGAGAAAAAGAAAACTAATGACCATGCATAAGGCCATATACCCCAAAGATGACGTTGACAGACTATATGTGTCAAGAAAAAAAGGAGGAAGAAGACTTGCTAGTATTAACGATGGCGCAGACTAATACGATACAGCGAATCGATACAACGACTCGAAGACTACATGCAAAGAAAGACTGATTACAGTCATCGGAAACAATGCTAACAACACTATGGCCAACAGAAGGGAATAGACTAGAAAATAAAAATGGGAAGAAAAACAACTGCATGCACGTTTTAAGTGACTAATAAACGAATCTCACACAAGAAAACGTGAACGTGGTTAAGAAAGGGAAACATTAAGAAAGAAACTGAATCTCTTCTAGAAGCAGTACAAACAACGCCATAAGGACTAATCATATCAAAGCTAGAATAGATAAGACGTAACAAAACATCATATGTAGATAATGTGGTGATAGAGACGAAACCATCAATCACATAATAAGCGAATGCAGAAAATTAGCGCACAAAGAGTACAAGACTAGACACGAATTGGTGAGGAGGAGGATCCTTTAGAAATTGTGTAAGAAAAAGAAATTTGAGCATACGAACAAATGATATATACACAATCCAGAATCTGTCCTGAAGGATGAGATGCAAAAACTTCTCTGGGATTTGGAGATACAAACGGATCACATAATCTCTGCCAGACGACCAGACCTTGTAATAATCAACAACAAAAAAAGAGAATTTGAACCATTGTGGACTTTGCCATCCCGGCTGACCACAGAGTAAAATTGAAAGAAAGAGAAGAGAAGGGTCAGTACGTCGATCTTCCTACGGAATTGGAAAAAAAAATATGGAACAGTGACGATGATGCTAATTATAATTTGTGCCCTTGGTACAGTCACTAAAAGATTGGTACAGGGAGTGGAGGACTTAAAAATAACAGGATGAGTGTAAACTATCCAAACTAGAGTATTGTTCAGATTAGCCAGAATAATAAGATCACCTTATCCCAACCAGAAGACCCAATCGAGTGATAATTAACAAAAATAAACTTGCTGTATAATAGGCCATGAAAGAAAATAAAAGAAAACAAAAAGAGAGACAAATATTTGGATGCTGAAAACAAAGAATGTTGCGGAAGGATGGATGGATAGATGGTTGGGTTTTATGATATATCAACCTTTGTAGGTTATTTAACGCCAAATCCATTTTATGTAAATAATCAGTTCTATTTCAAACAATTCAGTTTAACATGAGTACGCAGTTTAATTGTCAAAAACATTTCTATTTCAAACCGTTAAGTTTAGTCAAGCAGTTCTAATTCCGCTAATTCATTTTAGTATAGGTATAGATTTGGTCTACACACAGTTAAATGTCGAAACAGCTTTATATTAAACAATTCAGTTTAGTGTAAATACAGTTTCAATGTCAAAAAAACGTTCCATTTCAAATGATTCTATTTAGCATAAGCAGGCAGTTTAAATGTAAGTACGGTTTAATTGTCAAAATCATCTCTATTTTAAGCTATTCAGTTTAGTCAAACAATTCAGTTTAGCATAAGTATGCCGTTAGTTCTATTTAACCCATAGATAGGGCCCTATCAGAGGCTGTCGTTATGAGACAATAGCGGAGATGAAAGAGGCTGTGACGAAGGCCATTGACATGCTCACAGAAGAGGACTTCCATGAGGCCTTCAAGAAGTTGTTGGAACGGTACAACAAGTGCCCTGCAGCTGGAGGAGATTATTTCGAAGGGGGCTAGAGTTTCACGTGTGTATTATCAATAAAAGTGCCCATACTAAAAAAGTCTGGAAACGTATTTAATGATCCTCATACATACATATATATATATATATATATATATATATATATATATATATATATGTATATACATGCACACATGGCAGGATCTTTCAATAAATAAGTTAAATTTCGCAATAAGACGACTCTTATTTTAGCCAGAAAAAAAAATTGTTTTTTCTTCTAAATAATTTTTATTCTTTAAAATAATGTTTTCCCGTCGAAAAACAAGCTTTTGTGTTTCTTCAATATAGAAATATTTCGTCTGAGTTATTTAAAATTTTTTTTGTTTCGTACAAATAACTCGATTATCTCTTGAAAACATTGTTCTAAAAAGATATTCTTTGAGAAGGCTAAACAAGTGAAAATCAGCGGGACCAGCTTTGGAGATATTAGTAGATGTTTGGAGAACTTAGTACCTTCCATAGTTTACGGTAGGTACTTTCAGGTTTCGTTTCCACAAATACAACACAAATTTTACAAGCACGTAAATTAATGGAATGTGACCACAGCAAAGATTAAGAAACAAGCAATTTAATAGTCGTAATAATAAACATGATAATTCAAATACAATGTTCATTTTATGTGCGTGAGTGTGTATGTGGAAAACACAGCTATGGCCATTTCAATAAAAATGATCTGTTCGCCCGTGTGTGTATGTGTACATATTGAGAAAGTCTATTGACTCAATGTGTCCTTAATTGGCCGAAGTAAGAAGGATAAAAACTGACTGTACTTAAATAAATGTGTATGCGTGTGTGTATATATATGTGTGACAATATGAATGGGCCTTTGGTTCTCTTAAGACGAAACGTGCGTTTTTGCTTGTGGTTTATCACCTTTGGCGACAATGACTCGCGTTTGGGTGGTTGGCAAAAGAACGTCACATGCTTCTTTGCTCTGTGTCTTGTGTGTGATGCTTTCTGTCTACCTTGTCTCTCTGTCTGGTAGTGGAATCCCTTAGTTAATTAAATTCTTCGTTGTTTATACTTTCGTGGGGAACTAAAGTGGAGGAGTAGGGACGGGCTCATAAGTGATGTACTCCTATGGACCCCTTCACATGTCTGAGCAAAAGCAGGGCGACCAGCTCGAACCTATATACAGTAGCTCTTTGAGAAGTCGGGGTGTAGCCCTGACGACCTGCCGGAAGCGATGAACGATTAGGAGGGATGGCGAGAGAGGGCCAGGGATATCCGTGCTGACGGCACAACAAGATGATAAGACGATGAAAGTGGATCAAAAATAGGATTTTGTTAAGTTTTATTGCGGGTCCTAAAATTCAAGCGAACATTTCTTGACCAATCAGATTCGTAGTATTACGAATTTTAGAGCCTAAATACTTTTCTGTTAATTAGTTCCCGAGCCGAATTTTCTAGAATGTTCTCATTGTGTGTTTTTAGCCGATTGGTTGGAAAATATAAAAGTTTAACTTCAATGTTAATGTGATTTTGATCCTAAATTTCTAGAATGTTTTTATCTATATTTTGGGGTTTGATTATTTTAATACTAAAAAATGTGTATTCTATAGATGTTACCACAGTTCTTGCTGCAAAATGAATCCTTGCGCTCAGATATCAACATTTTGGTAACCCAATGAAAACTGACCTTATATAAGACAAGATCTTCATACACGATTTTGTCTTCTGTATCCACTGGAATTACCACTTTTTCAGACACGTTCACTGTTTTACCTCTTCTATAAGTCAAAATTAGTTCCTTGGCTGAATCTAGAATTTCAGGTGTATTTGTTTTGTTTTTTTAGCCATGTCTATCTTGTCTTCGTTTTTAATACTATTTCGAACTTCTTAAAAGAATTCCACCTATTTGCAAATGAATTTTTGGATAAAACATGTTTCTCAGACTACATCCCCTATTCTTCAGTGAATTTCACTAGGTTTTCCGTTCTTTGCTATTAAAAATTTGATCATAAACCCCTGTTCAAACATAGAGAATACCATCAAAACATATATCTTCGTGGTGAAAATTAACTAATCCCAAACAGTGCAGAGCTTACATTTATCAATAAAAAATCACTATTCATTGAAAAACTATTGAATATATATATATATATAATTGGAGCGCTAGACAGTTCTATTTTTATTAACTCATTTTTATATCATCATTATCATCATGTCACGCTGCCACCACGAATCTCCATGACCCTCTCTCGCCAACCGTATCTATCTCCAGGGAGGTCTTCAAGGTTATATCCGGTATCGGCATAGAGCTGTTATATATAGGTTCTAGCTGGTCTTCCTGCCTTTGCTCGTCCATGTGAAGGGGTCCGCAGGAATATGTCGCTTATGAGTTCGTCCTTACTTCTTCAGCGGTGTCCCGCATGTCTGGTTCGTCTAAATTGGATACTTTTCGTGATGCGTGGTAGGTGGCCGTATAGCAGCTGTTTCATGAGGTGTTTCATCCACGACTTGTTAAATATTGCTCGCAGACTCCTTGTGTAATTGCCATCAAGCTTTTCCTCCATACGTTTAGTTAGAATCCATGTCGTGTATCCAAACAGCTGTATCGACTGCTGCTTGAGAAAAAACTGCGTTTTATTTTATCGGTCAGGTCTGACTTCCATATGACCGATAGCCAATGGTAGCTGTCCATGCTTTTGCTAGTTGCGTGTTGGTGTCTTTCTCAGTCGATGAGCTTCTGTTTGCGAGGTAGGTGAAATTGTGTACTAGTTTCAAGGAACTACGATTTAGTGTGTAGATGTTGCCTCTTTGATTAAAGCGCATGTATTCCGTCTTGTCTGCATTGAGATGGAGGCCTATGCCAGCAGCTGTCCGTTCCAGACTATGTAACAGGGTTTCAGCTTTGGCGGGTGTATTTGCCAAAAGCGCTATGTCATCGGCGTAGTTTGCGTCCGTAATTAACTGTGCGTGATATCTTCTGCTTCTTTCCTTTGCCAGCTTGTAACCGTTGTCTTTCATTATATCAAAAGACGTTCTAAGCACGTAGTCTAAGCAGATGATAAATTGGTATGGAGCTAATATGTCTCTTTGTAGCACACCTGCTACAATGTCAAAGTAGTCTGTCTCCATCCGGAGAGCGGACACTTACATTCGTGTTTTTATATAGCATCATTATTGCTGCTGCGGTTTCTTTAGGGCAGGTCGTAGGCAAAAAGCATTCTATGGAGTCAAAGGCTTTGGAGAAGTCGACAAATAATATTGTTACCTTAAGATTTTTTGCTCGTACACTTTCTAGAAAGGGATGCGCCACTTCTTTACCTAGGAAAGGTGACCTCGGAATAGACAAAAACTACTTAGGTATACCCCTTACTTCCTTAGCGGCCAATATCTACAATGCCTTACTACGCTACCGCATAGAACCCAAAATGAAAAAGATTTTTTGGAAGAACCAAAATGACTTTTGGAGAAATCGATCCACAACATCACATATTTTGACTATATATATGAGTTAATTCTTTTTTAAAACTCTCTCTCTCTCTATATATATATATATATATATATATACATGTGTGTGTGAGTGTGTATATGTGTGTGTAACAGAGCAGATTGGGGCTGCGGAGTCTAGCCAACTTGATTTAATAATGAAAAAATATTCGGTGTGGATTTTAGAAAATTGGGCCAGTATGCTGAAGTACCGAGAAAGAATGTTTTTATTATTCGAAATTAATAGTAAATAGGAAAAACGGAATGTTTTTCTAAAAAGCCAAAGATGTTGCTTTATTTTCATAAAGCAAGAAACAATGAGTAGCGAAGATTTTAGATGAATAATATCAGTAAATTGTTTTTTTAAGAGTGATGCAATATATTGTCATAATGAGAAAGAAGCGAGAAATATAGTTTAATCTTTGGCTAGCAGAAAAAACACAAAAAACATATGAAATTGATTCATCTCACCAGCGAAAGAAAGAAAGAAAGGAACGCTAAAATCGGAGAGATCACTAGTCAAAACAACGATGAGTAGGATATAGGGTCATGGAAGGGTCAGCCAAATGCAAACCGATTGTTTTGGGAACAAAAATCAAACTTTGAGAAAAGGAAAAGTTTGATTTCATTTTGGAAGAAAGTAATCTTACGATTTATGATGAAAAAGTGCCGCACCCTGCAGAGAGAAGGACAGAGAGAAACGTTATGAGAGAAGAGGGAGACAAAACCCCATTGTAGCAGTCGTAACAGAAGTTGTATAGGGGCAACCAGCCTCCCTATCTGGTGTCTGGCAAAGAGATTCACTGTTGGGGTAGCAGAAAGCAATAGAATGAAATTAATTTGTTGAAGTTAATGTAAGAGAAGGCCGTTGATGAGATACGCCCACTTGGAAATAGGATAAACGAATATATAAACTCAATTTTTGCCAAAAAAGTAACATTTGCAGCGAGAGAGAGAGAGAGAGAGAGTTATAGTTAGTAGATTGAAGCAGGAAGGAGCTCCTGTGAAAAGAGCCTTGCACCAGAGTCGGAGATAACCAGATCCTCTCACACTTCTGTTGCTTTAACAAACTGAAGACAATAATAAAGCATTCGCGATACTAATTGGGTCAAAGTGAGAAAGACTGACCTTGGACTTAGACTGACTGCCACGAGGCAGGGGCTAGATTCCAAAACATTCTGGGGGTGTCCTCGTGGTTTAATGGTTAAAGCGATGGACTGCGGAATCGTAGTAAGCGAGTTCGTACTCCAGTCGCGCTATTACGTTCATTTTCGGACAAATACCCTTGGGAAAGGTATGAACACCCGTATTCTCCCATCTATGGGTTAAATAGTACCACTACTGTTCTTCTACGAGAATGGCTTTGGCATTAAATAACCTAACAAAGGTTGATATGCCATTAAACAAAGAAACCAAACCAAAACATTCTGCTTCGTATTTTCGTGAAATGGAACATCGAAATGACTACATTTATTTTCGTAACAGTAAATTGTTCTTTTTTCTGACTAAAGACATTATTATCTTGTAAATCAACTCCGAGTTTTTTTCATTCTCTTTGCATTTTTGAATTTTTTTTTATCATCGAATGATCAGCCGATCCGGTTATTTCAGCTTTCAGCGTAAACACTGGATCTAGTTGTCTGGATCTAAAAATTCACAACATCGGCAGATGACTGGTTCAGCTGAGATTTGATCTCTCACCAGGGAATGTCAAACGTCGAGTACTCGAGGGAACAGCTGGGTGACATATAGATGGAATTGATAAAAGAAAACGTGTCTAGCGCTCTCTAATCCTTCTAGGAATTTGAATAAGTCACTCAAATAAAAGTTTAGTGTCTGGCTGAGCGTTAATGTCCTTTGTAATTTACCGTCCACTCAAATATATATATAAATAATAAGGAAGACTGATCTCTGGGAGAAACTAAGCAAAACCCTGAATTTAAAAAGCTTTACTCTACCTAAAATAATGTACCCTCAATATCTGACTTTTGTTTCGCTAGGTCTCTTTCCCATGACGTAACGTCCATTTTTGCCCCTTAACTAGAGAAAAAAATTGTGCTGCACTTGTGTAAATATATGCATGAGAGGGTGACCCATTTTTTCATATTAGCGATGACAATGCCATGTTTTTTTGTTCCTTTTTTTTTCTTTGGCATGGAGGAATTCAATGATTCATCATTCAGTTGATTGATTTTTGATTGATCGATTTTAACGTAATATCAACCCGTCTGATGTTATTTCATGCTTATAGTTGCGTTCGTTTTATTTTCACATCTACATTCTTTCAGAAGTTATATCTTCTAACTTTTTTCATACATTCAAAAATGAAATAATTTCTAAAATTTTAAATAGATCTACCTTACACATAGAAAATACAAATAGACACAACAGATTGGATCTAGCTGTATTGACAATTTAGCGATACACAGCACTTTCCAGATCTTGAGATGTGGAACCTCACCATTAGATACTGTTGTGTGCTATACCTAGAACACCCATTTTTATGAGTGACTTTCCCCTTTGCAAAGGTTGAAATCAGATTATTTTTTGCCTCAAAGTCAACCTTGATGTCAGACTCAATTCACTAGTTTGTCGCTCATGTCTCATCTGTAACGAAAAAGCATCTGCGTTTATTGGCAGAAGAATCCATCGTTCCCAGCCACATTCGCTCGTGACTTTCGTGAGAAAACATTACTTTCGGTGAGAACATCTTCCGGGCAAGTTATGTATTAGTGTTCATCGTAGACAAAATTGTATATCCAATGGCAATATCTATGGGAGAAAATAGCGTTTTTAGCTGAAAACGAGCTCTATCCAACGTTGTTATTGCAATCATTATATCCGTTGAAGTTTCCGTACAAATAAATCAGAAGCAATGATTCGAAGAGACCTTTTATATCTCTTCAAAGCAATTGTTATAAATGTTATTTTGAATCTTATTTCAGCAACTTGAAGTACATTTCCGACTTTTGCCACGCATCTAGCATTTGTAGTAGTCCCTTATTGCCATTGCCCAGTCAGCTGGGGCTGTAGAATACTCTGACTGCACCTCTGTAAAGGGGTAAGACCCTCTAACGAGTGTCCTGATATGACACTAAACAATCTGATGGTGTGGGGAGTGCGGAGTACCCCATCATTGCCATCGCTCCCAGGTCCTCTCTGGCCCGGAGTGGTAGTACCTGATAGGGCCCTATCTATGGGTTAAATAGGACTAACAGCATACTTATGCTAAAAGGAATAAAGTAAACTGAATAGCTTGAAATAGAAACGTTTTTGACAATTAAACCGTACTTACACTTAAACTGCGTGTTTATGCTTAACTGAATTATTTCAAATAGAACTGTTTTTCGACATTAAAACTGTATTTACACTTAACTGAATTATTACATATAATTGCTTAAATAGTTTGAAATGGAAATATTTTTGACAGTTAAATTGTGTACTTAGGCTAAACTGAACTGTTTTCAATAGAATAGATTATTTACATAAAAATGGATTTGGCGTTAAATAACCTACAAAGGTTGATATGCCATAAAACCAAACAAACCAAACAAACCAAACCCTTATTGTCATACTCGATTTTTATAGCGAATATGATAGAGAGACTGAAACGTTTTGCAATATTTTAATAATATCACATGACCGAAGTAGTTCACATCATGGAAAGTACTAACCGCTAAATCGACATCGTAGATCAGAGCGCTTGACTTTTATTTTCTGTTAGTATATTGCTCGGCGAAAGATATTTATTCATGGGGTGAAAAAAATAAGAAAATCTCCTCCCACCCCCGAAATATACCTCCCTCCCTTGAAATATAGTGAAGAAGATCTGCCTGGAGCGGTAACTGATAGGGTGGGATTTCAAGTGAGAGAGAGTCAAGGGACTCCATGCTGTAAGCACACGGATGATATATATATATATATTTTTTTTCTTCCAGGTAGCGGTCACATCGATACTGCTATATGGCTGCACTACATGGACGCTAACAAAACGGCTGGAGAAGAAGCTCGACGGCAATTACACAAGAATGCTACGTGCGATCTTGAACAAGTCCTGGCGACAACACCCCACAAGACACCAACTGTACGGCCATCTGCCCCCTATCACGAAAACTATTCAAGTTAGACGAACCAGACATGCAGGACACTGCTGGAGGAGCAGGGACGAACTCATAAGAGATGTACTCTTATGGACCCCCACACATGGCCGTGCAAAAGCAGGACGACCAGAACGAACATACATTCAGCAGCTATGTGAGGATATGGGATGTTGTCCGGAAGACCTACCTTGGGCGATGAACGATAGGGAGGATTGGCGAGAGAGGGTCAGGGATATCAGTGCTACCAGCGCGATATGATAATGATGATATATATATTCACTGCAGACAAAGGCGTAAATAATTGCATGAGACACATATTAACAAAATAATAAATTTTACTTCATTAAACTGATAGAAAAGTTTGTTGAAAACAGAAGTTACCAAGTCTTTTCTTGTAAGAAAACTTAATATTAGTAAAAGCATAAATATTGTAAGAGAGAAAGCGAACGTTCATGTATGAAAAGTTGTAGTTTTTTATGGTCCTTGTCTTACTCGGACAATATATTATTATTTCCTGTGTGTATGAGGTTTTCCCATATAAGTTTCACGATGATGTGGAAAATTGGTTTTGATGCAAATATACTAGGTGCATACGATCAGTTTCCAGACTATTTTTTTATGGACATGTTAAATTGTCTTAAAAATTAAGTATGCTATTGCTATACATCTTATGAGATGACTGACCAATTTTTATGATTTCAGGTTCAAATTAACAGCTACAGCAGCGATTGGAATACACCCTACTAAAACCTGATTTTCACAGTTAATTTCAAAAAATGCAATCTGGATGTGAGCACACTTTAGAAGACCGACATGCAATAAAATTCTGTTTTAAACTTGGAAAAAGTGCCACAGAAACGTATGGAATGCTTCAGACTGATTTTCAACCATCTTGCATGAATCGAGCATCATTTATTGAGTGGCATAAGAGATTCAATGAAGGAAGGGAGTATGTGAGGGATGATGGGAGGTGTGGGAGGAGTAAGGAAGTCAATACACTAGAGTTGATTGGCTAAAGGGTTAGGGTTATGGTAACTCCGTTAACGTTGTAAGGGAGTTTGGGAAGAGATTCCTTGGGAAGAGGCCAGCACTCTTCAAATCGAGTCAGTGACATTTCCACCAGGACAATGCACCAGTCCACAACTCCATCGTTGTCACAGATTTTTTATCAATATGGGCATCAAGACAGTTCCTCAGCCTCCCTATAGCTATAGTCCAGACCTTGTTCCCTGTGACTGTGACGAAGGTTGTGACGAAAGTCATTGACACGCTCACACAAGAGGACTTCCTTGAGGCCTTCCAGAAGTTGTTGGAACGATACAAGTGCATTGCAGGCGGAGGAGATTACTTCGAAGGGGACTAGAGATTCATGTGTGTTCTATCAATAAAAGTGCCCATACAAAAATGTCTGGAAACTTATTTAATGATCCTCGTATATAACCGGACAATTGGCCTAATGAGTAGAGCCTTCGCCAATGGTCCATTCCACGTCAAGTCATACCAAAGATTCTTAACCCTCGGCATTATAACGTAAGGATCAAATGTAAAGTGGAGAAATCTAGGAGTAGCACCCTCCCCTACAATTCGGTGATGTATCAATCGGAAAGGGGCCTGCGGGTAACCCTCGACTAAGGTTACCAACAACTTTATATATGTTGTGCCAGTTGATCCTCTGACACGTTGTGCAATGCTTCACTCTATTTACTGTTAGAAGGTCACGAACATGAACGTGCAACGTTTTATAGTTCAAGAACATATGCCAAGGTTGAACTGGGTCAAAATGCCGTGTAAGTAACCGAAAATACTCATTGTCCGAAAGGTGAAGCTGTAAATGGTCACAGCTGTAAATAGTCAAGCAGATATTTGAAGAGATTTTATGCAAAACTCCGATAGCTAGTCAAAATTAGGTAAGTCTAAAACCGTGGATACGGGGACATGCTCCATGCCGTACAGGCAAATCCGGTGAGTAACAAGAAGAGGGAATCAGGCAAGCTCGTCATTGTGGTTCGTCACCGATACGAACGCGGTCAAAGCGTCCAGCACTACTGAATTGTGCCTCAAGCTACCAAAATATTACCAAATGTTTTACTCATCTTCAGACATTTTCAACGCACCTTAGAATTTTTGACGGGGCACTATTGTCAACGATGCTCGATTTTCTTTGCGAATATATTACTGACGTAGATATCTGCTTCCACGAAAACTTTTCTTTCCTCCAGCAATTTCTTCTTTTCACAGAAGAAAAAATCAGGGCCAACACACGAAAGTAAAAAAAGAAAAATGTGACAATATTGAAAACCGAATAAGAACCTTGGAGCTTTCTTGAGCTAAAGGATATCTCCTTGTTCTTTCCTCAGGGAAAAAAGAATTAATGGATTACCTTCTCTTAAATTCACCAAACGGTCCGTGTACCTTCCGATAAAATTCCCATGTTTTGTGCCAAACGTGGAGATGTGAGATAGCGTCTCTTTAGAAATAAACGGCGAAGAAATGTGGGACTAAAATACTATGTCGAGAAAAGGTATGGAAATCTGTTCAAATATTTAAATGAAAAATGAAAGTTCTTTTCTTCCCAGACATCAAGCAAATTAACTCAGAAACTTTTGTTCCAATTAAACACGGGTCTTTAATCCACGCCCAACCCAACCCTCGTCTCCCTCTCTGTTTTTTCTCTCTTTCACTATATATATTTAAATATATATTACTCTACTAATTATATATATATATATATATATATATATATATATGTGTGTGTGTGTGTGTGTGTGTGTGTGTGTGTGAGTGTATTTGCTATTATCTATCAACCTATCAATCTCAGTCTTTCCATATCTAACTTGTCTTACGTCGATATAAGTTTTGATATATTTTCTCTTGAAAATGCATCAATTGCAATCTCATTATATATATATATATATACATATATGCGTGTGTGTGTGTGTGAGTGTGTGTGTGTGTGTATGTGTGTCTGTCCATATTCATATATTTTTCTTTTCATCTATCTCACTCTGTTCTTATCTATCTATCTATCAATTTATCCTCCGACTTCTTAATTTGCACAAGAAAACATCTAGAGACAGATAGATAGATCATGAAACCTTTGAATCCAGACAAAAAATCAATACTGATTTATAGATTTAACACGAGGTCAACTGGTCTGATTTTTTTTATTTGTTTGTGTTGGTTTTATGGCATATCAACTTTTAATACCGAATCCATTTTTATAGAAATGGTCAGTTCTTTTTCAAACTATTCAGTTTAGCTTAATTACATAGATTAATTGTCAAAAACAGTTATATTTCAAGCTTTTCACTTTAATCAAACAGTTCTAATTCAAACAATTCAGGTAAGTATAAGGATAGTTTTCCACACTCAGTTAGATACCAAAACAATTCTATTTCAAATAATTCAGTTTAGCGTAAGTAGAGATTCAATGTTAAAAACACTTCTATTCAAACAATTCAGGTTAGCATAATTACGCAGTTTACGTGTCAAAATAGTTCTATTTAAAGTAATTCAGTTTAACGTAAGTACGCATTTTAATGCTAATTGACCCATCAGGTGGTACCACTCAGGGAGCAAAGGCAATGAAGGGTTGTTCCGCATTCCCCAAAGATCCAGCATTACTGAAACCTCACCATCTGATTTTTAGTGTCATATACAGGATACTCGTTAGTGGGGTCTTACACCTCCACAGAGATGCAGTCGGTGTATTCGACAGCCCCAGCTGGCTGGGCAAAACTCGTCCAAATCTTTTCAAGCTTAGATTTTTGAGACTTGCATATTTGGTGCATTTATTTTTATTGTGTAAATGTTTGTTCATATTTTTCACACATTTATATGGTATCAGGTGTTCCAACATTTTAAAGATAATTTGCAAAAATCTACTTGACATGTAGATTGGTTGGTATTAGTTTCACCGCGAAGGGTCAGAGTATATGTCAATGGAATGGTAATGAAGCGGTATTTGGCATTCTGGAGCTCCAGAATTCTAGCCTCACTATCAGTTTCTTGTTGACCTAATGAGTAGAGTGTTCGAAAATGTTCGGTAAAGTGAAGCAATGCAGAGAATAGATTAGCGCCCTCCCCTATACCTCGGTGTAGTAGCTTTGGAAAAGGGAGCCTTCGAGTCACCCGCTACTAAGGTCACCAACTTTATTATTCACTTACAGAGTATAGTTTGCGTATACTAAACCTCACTTGCTGATTAGACATATTAAGATTTAACCCCGATATTTCTCAATAGACTGTACAAATCATATAATAATCATGAACAATCAAAATGGTTGGTTAGTTGTTGGTTGGTTGGGTTTTATGGCATATCAACCTTTGTAGGTTATTTAACGCCAAATCCATTTTAAGTAAATGATCAGTTCTATTTCAAACAATTCAGTTTAGTATGAGTATACAGTATAATTGTCAAAAACATTTCTATTTCAAACTATGCAGTTTATTCAAACAGTTCTAATTCAGCTAATTCAGTTTAGTATAAGTTCAGATTTGATTTACACGCAGTTAAAGGCTAAAACAGTTCTATGTTAAACAAATCAGTTTAGTGTAAGTAATGTTTCAATGTAAAAAAAAAAGTTCCCTTTCAAATAATTCAGTTTAGCATAAGCACGCAGCTTAAGTACGGTTTAATTGTCAAAAACTTTACTATTTTAAACTATTCAGTTTAGTCAAACAATTCAGTTTAGCATAAGTATGCCGTTCGTTCTATTTAACCCATAGATAGTGCTCTATCAGGTGCAACCACTCCGGGACCGAGTGGACCTGGAAGCCCCAGTATTACTGGAACCTCACCATCAAATTGTTTAGTGTCATATATAGGACACTCATTGGGGGTGGTCTTACCCCTCTGCAGAGGTGGAGTCAGTGTATTCTACAGCCCCAGCCGACTGGACAACAATCCAAATGACCAAACCAAACCAAATCTTATATATCTAATATATATGTATAAAAAGGATTTGGCATTAAATAACCTACAATAGTTGATAGGCCATAAAATCCAACCAAGCCAAATCTTATATATCTAATATATATGTATAAAAAGGATTTGGCATTAAATAACCAACAAAGGTTGATATGCCATTAAACCAAACAAAACCAATCAAACGACGAAGACGATGATGATGCTCTGTTTTATTAATTTCCTGGGAATTTACCTTAATTATTCGGAAGTTTATGTGGCATAACGTTTATATTCGGTAGATAAGGACTCAGCGAGCTACGTTCGAAACTTGTACTACACTCTACGCCGTCGGCTGGCGTTGTGGACTACATTGACTTTACCTCGTGACGTGAGAACTCTCAACGTGTCCACCGGTTGCCCGTGTTTAGTGACCCATAATCCTTGTGCCTGAGCAGTTCGTAACTTGTTCGTGACGAGCCACATTCCAACTTGCCCCTTACTGGGTTAAATGGTCGGTCAAAGAAACCAGATCAGATCAATCAGTGTAACATATCCACGTCCAAAAGTACGACCAAGATATTCACGTGCTTAAAACGTTCATACGCCTATAGGAATCCGAAAACACGAAATTGGTTCAGATACAAAACTTTTATTTACCTTTTTGCGTTTAAGGTTTTCCGACACGAGGAGAGAGAGACGCAATTTCTTACTATGCTGACTGTTCCTACATCGTCAGCTCTCAACTCACTGACTCAACCAACGCGCGGGCATCCTGTAGACCCAAACTGGTCTGGTCTTGCCCAGATCAAAAATCGACTACCTTCCTCTAGCATCGAATCTCAACTAACTGCTTATGTTCAAATCCCCAAATCCTTAGCCCATCGCTTCCGGGCATGACGTCATTCACATCCCCAGTCCTATTTTCTTATCTGGGCTTTTTATTATGACATCTGTGATTTTCACATCCCCCCCGCGCGCGCATGAACACCTGCACTCAATGTGTGCACCTAACTAATCCATGCACTAAGCCGAAAGGTTCTCAGCCTAACTAAACTGAGAGGCAAGATATATAAAACGAAAAATGATAATATAAAAAAGAATACTTCCGCAATTATATAACATCAGCAGGTCATGTCAAGCCCTAGTACGCATATGATTTCCCCCATCCATATTCTTTTAATTGTTTTTTGACAAAAAGCTCCCTGCATTTAATCTTAACGGTGCAAGGAGAATATCTGTAGCGTAATAGCAAAACGGATTCCTTCCCGTCCTTCGATTTCCAACTCTTCCAAACTCTTAACCAAGCTTTAGGGGATCGTTCCAAGTGCGCTAATTACAACTGGTATCACCGTCACCTTCATGTTCCAAAGCGTTATTGTTCTCTAGCAAGGTCTAAGTAATTTTCTCTCTTTTGGCCTTCTTTGATTTTTGTTCTGTGGTCCGCCACGATAACTACGTTCACCATTCGGCAAGTTCTCTTTATTATTATTATTATTATTATTATTATTATTATTATTATTATTATTCCATTAAGATCTTTTATCTAAAATATATCTCTCACTAATTTATCCTATAATGTTTGATTCATGTTTTTCCTTAGAAAACTTTGAAGTTGTGTGCGCTGTTTCGTGCGCGAAGCGAATGATAAAAGCCTTGGTCAAATGAAAAGTAATGTCCAGATGAAAATACAGCCCTTCAGGGGACAGTCCAATTCCAGAGATCATGCAGAAATACTTTTCTTTTTTTTTCATTTTTCTATTTCTTTCTTTTCTTCTCTCTCTCTCTCTCTCTCTCTCTCTCTCTCTTTCTTTTTGTTTTTTTTTTTTGTTTCTGTATGAGTGTGTGGATCTGAACAAAGATTTTCCATTCTTCCAATCTTTTTCGACTCTTTTCTTACCAACTGGCTTCATTAACGGGCATTTTAGCAGGATTTCTTTGACTCAGTCGGAGACTTTTAATGGAAGATGTTCTTTGAGTCGCTTGTAGGTGGAAAGCTTAGAGTTCAAAATGGATGGATTGAAAGGGAAGGAAAAAATGAACTTTTTATGATAAAGAGGAAAATTATGCGCAAAAATTATTGGTTTAACGATGATGAAGAAAGAGAACACGAAAAGTAATAGAAAGAAATTGAATTTATCAAACAGAAAGAAGAAGTAGAAGAAAAAGAAGTGAACGAAGAAAAGAAAGAAAACAGCCGACGAATCAGATAAAACAAAAGAAAAAGAAAAGAACAAAAAAAAACGACAAAAGAGAAAAGACTGTTAAAAAGAAATAGATATAAATGAATCAGATGATAAAAGGAAAAAGAATTGAGAAGAGATTAAAAAAAAAAAAGAAATTAAACGAAAAGGATGAGTAATACAAAAACTGGAAAAAAATTATTATGACAAGAAGGAAGATAAAATTGAGGACGAGATAAAAAGAAGGAAAATAATGAGAGAAAGTTAAATGAATTAAATAGGATTGAGGAAAAGATAAAACGAAAATTAAAAAAGAAATAAAAGACTTGTATGAAGTAATATGGAAAAAAAAATGGAAGATTTAATGTAATGAAAATGTTACAAAAAGAAGGCAATATTGATAATGAAGAAGATGAAAAGGATAAAATCAAAAAGAGAAAAAAAAACTGGATTAAGAAAGAAATTAAAAAAAAAAGCTGACCATGAATGAGACGAAAAGGAAGCTGACGATGTTGGTAGAAAATGACAAAGAAATAAATAGCAAAGATTCTGAAGGATGGTTGCATGACTGACGCTCAAACCAACTCAGCTCCAGAGCCATTGATTCTAAAGGATGTGAAGAAAAAAATGAATGAAGTTGAAAAGAAAAATATAAAGATTAAGAGTATAAAGATGATCGGAAAGTTGAAGAACAAAAAAAAAAAAAAAAAAGAAAGAGAAAAAATGTAAATGAAATTTCAAAGTGAATATAAAAAAAATAACAAGAGGAATACGAACGAGAAGACTAGAAGTCGATGAGGACGAAAAAAGGGGGAAGATGTTGAAAATGTCGAGAAAAAAGTATCAAAATATTGACGAATCGAAAACAAATTAAAGTTGAAATTTAAATCTTCCTTTTTGAATTTAATTCTATCTATTTATTCATTCATACGTTTATTTTTGAAGAAGAAGAAGAAGAAGAAGAAGAAGAAGAAGAAGAAGAAGAAGAAGAAGAAGAAGAAGAATTATATGAAGAGAAGGTAATAGGTTAAATATAAAGATATGAATTCAATGCAAAGTCGTGGTAAGGGGTGACTAATAATAATAATCATAATAATAATACTATGATCAACCGAAAATAATAACTAGAAAACAAATCTTGAAAGAAAAGCATTTGTATGGATATTTCAAGCGGCAAACAAGCGAAAACTGACATGAGAAGACTTGGACATTGCAAAGAAAATGAAACCTTAAAAGAGAATCTCTTCTGATAGCAGCACAAAACGACGCCATTAGGACAAACTACGTGAAAGCAAAAATAGACAAGACGCAACAAAATAGTAAATGCAGGTTTTCTGGTGATAGAGAAAAAACGATCCATCAGATAATAAACGATTGCAGCAAATTAGCGCAAAAAGAGTATAAGACTAGATCCGTGGTACATTCAAAAAGTTTCCTGATCTTTTTTTGTACAGGCATTTAAAATTGTCGTAGACTCTTGAAAATTCAGTATTTTATTGCTATACTTCTTATGAGATGGCTGACAACTTTTTATATCAACTGCAAATGAACAGCTACAGTAGGAATTGGAATACACCCTACTGAAGCCTGATTATCACAGCTGGTGAATTTCAAAAATGCAATCTGGACTTTAGAAGAACGATATGCAAAAAAAATTATGTTTTAAACTTGGAAAAAAAGTCATGCGATGAAACCTAGATCTACTGCTATGACCCAGAGACCAAGAGACAGAGTTCCCAGTAGAAGCATGCTGGCTCTCCCAGACCCAAGAAGGCCAAACAGAACAAATACACCCACAAACTTATTATCCCTTTTTTTACAGCACTGGCATGATCTACATGCAATGGGTTCCCACTGGACAGGCAGTCAAGAAGGAATACTATGTTGAAGTTTTAAGGGAGTTCAAGAAGAGATTCCGTCGGAAGAAGCTAGCGCTCTTCAAATCGGCTCAGTGGCATTTCCACTAGGACAATGCACCAGTCTACAACTCCATCCTTGTCACAGACTATTTGACCAAGATGGGCATCAAGACAGTTCCTCACCCTCCTTATAGTCCAGACCTTGCTCCCTGTGACGTTTGCTTATTCCCTAAGCTCAGAGGCTGTCGTTATGAGACAATTGAGGAGATGAAAGAGGCTATGACGAAGGTCATTGACATGCTCACACAAGAGGACTTCGATGGGACCTTCCAGAAGTTGTTGGAATGGCACAACAAGTGCATTGCAGGCGGAGGAGATTACTTCGAAGGGGACTTGATTTTCATGTATGTACTATGAATAAAAGTGCCCATACGAAAAAAATTCTGCAAATTTTTTAATGATCCTCGTACAACTGCGTGAGGAAAGTGAACCACTGGAAATTGTTCAAGAAATAGAAATTTGACCATGCAAAGTAGAGGTCTATGCACAAACCAGAATCTGTCTTTGAGAATGAGTCGCAGAAACTTCTCTGAGATTAAGAGATTCAAAAGGAACACCTAATTTCAGACAGACGACCAAACTTAGTGAAAGTCAACAAAAACAAAAAAAAAAAGGAACTTGCTGAAGAAGCTATGAAAGGTAAAGGTGATATAGGTTGTTGTTGGTGCCCTGAGAATAATTCCCAAAAAGAATAATAAAAGGAATTGGAAGACTTAGAAATCAGAGGATCAGAAGAGACCATCCAGGCGCCACCATTATTAAGATTGGCCAGAATACTTAAAAGAATCTTGGATTCTTGAGGAGATTTGCTGTCACTCAAACTCTTCAAAGAGTAAGATAATAATAACAACTCATGACCTGCGGCAAAAGACTTTTTACGGACGAAATGGAACTACCAAACCAACATAAAATTAGAATGCTTGGTGAAAAGAAAACAAAAAAATATTTGGTGATACATGAAGCTGAACTATCAAACAAGTGAAGATGAAAGAAAACATTAAGAAGGTCTATCCCTGGAGAACCATTGCCCAGTTGGCTGGAGCTCTATAATACACCGACTGCTTCTCTGCAGAGGGGTAAGACCACCACCCAACAAGTGTCCTGGATATGACACTAAACAATCTGATGGTGAGATTCTCGTAAGGCTGGAGCTTTTGGGAAGGCGGAGTACCCCTTCATTGCGATCGCTCCCATGTCTAATCTGGCCCGGCGTGGTAGCACCTGATAAGAGTCTATGGGTTAAATAGAACTAAACCTAGGTTTGAGTTTACTGTTTTTTGCATTGAAACTGCGTATTTATGCTAAACTGAATTATTTAAAATAGAACTGTTTTGTCTTTTAAACTGTGTACTTATACTAAACTGAATTGCACGAAAGAGAACTGTTTTGATCTCTAAACTGTGCACTTACGCTAGATTGGACTATCTTAAATAAACTGTTGTGACATTAGCTCTGTGTATTGCCCAGTCGGCTGGGGCTGTAGATAACAACGACTGCACCTCTGCATAGGAGTAAGACCCCCCAAAAAGAGTCCTGGATATGACACTAAACAATGTAATGGTGAGGTTCCAGTGAAGCTGGAGCTTTGGGAAATACAGAGCACCCCTTGAATTGTTATTGCTCCCAGGTCTATTCTGTTCCGGAATTGTAGCACCCGATAGAGCCCTATCTGTGCATTAAATAGAACTATCTGCATACTCATGCTAAACTAAATTGTTTGAATTAGAACGGCTTGTCTTAATTGAATAGCTTGAAATAGAAATGTTTTTGACAATTAAATTGTGCTTACATCTAAACTGCTTACATATTCTAAACTGAATTATTTGAAATTGAACTTTTTTTACATTGAAATTGTACTTACACTAAACAGAATTGTTTAATATAGAAGTGTTTTGACATTTAACTGTGTGTAAACAAAATCTGTACATGTACTAAACTGAATTAGCTGAATTAGAACTGTTTAAATAAACTGAATAGCTTGAAATAGAAATGTTTTTGACAAATAAACTGTGTACTTATGTTAAACTGAATTGTTTAAAATAGAACTGACTATTTGCATTAAAAGGGATTTGGACTTAAATAAACTTCAAAGGTTGATATGCCATAAAACCGAACCAACCAACCAAAGACAAAGAGAATTATAAAAATGGGGCAGATAAAAATGGGGAATAAAAATGGGATGAATAAAAATAATGTTAAGAATAAGTAGATCCTGTTTGTTTGTTTGTTTGTTGGTTGGTTTGTTTATTTTTAATGGCATATCAAACTTTGTAGGTAATCTAATGCCATATCCATTTTTATACGAATGAACAGTTCTATTTCAAACAATTAATTTTAGCATAAGTACATAGTTTAGTTGTCAAAAACATTTCTATTCTCATTTTTCAAACAGGTCTACTTTAAACAGTTCAGTTTAAATTAGATATACATTTGTGTTTACACATAGATGTCAAAACAGTTCCATTTCAAATAATTCAGTTTAGCGTAAGTATAGTTTCAGTTTCAAAAGCAGTTCAATTTCAAGCAACACAGTTGAGGATAAGTATGCAAATTAGTTCTATTTGATCAATTGAATGGGCCATAACAGTTGCTATCAGAGAGGAACAGGGAGCAATGGCAATAAAGGGTTACTCTGCATTCCCCAAGCTCTAGGATTATTGGAATCTCGCTATTAGTTTGTTTAGTGTCATATCAGGACACTCGTTGGGGGTGTCCTACATCTCTGCAGATAAGCAGTCTGTGTATTATACAGCTCCAGCTGACTAGACAAAAGCTGATCCTGCAAATGGAGATAATTGACAGGAAAAGATAAAAGGACAATGAGTAAGAAGAAAGAAAAAACGTCGCCATGGAATTAAATTTGAGAAAGATGGGAAATCTTTAAAAATCCGATAGATATATTATAGAAAGAAGCCCTCTTGTTAAGGATGATGAATGAAAAGATATAAGAAGTAAAGTTGACCAAGACGAAAATGAAAACGAAGAAGGAATCTAAACAGATTATAAAAGTTAAAGACAATAAAGTGAATAAAACTCATGTTCTTCCTTTTTTTCTTTTTGTCTTTTTTCGTGATTATCCTGCCCTTCTTTTTTTTCTTTCTTTCTCACTTTCTTTATGAATTCTATTCGATGGAATGTTCTCTTTCTTCTTTCGTTCTTTCTTTCTTTTGTGAATGACCTTTATGATTTTTTGATTTTTTTTTTCTGTTTCATTTTGTATCGTTTTCTATGGATTGTTCATTTTCTTTCTTTTTTTCTTTCTTTCTTTCTTTCTTTTTTCACATTTTTTGGCGATACTTTAATCATCTTTCTTTCTTAACTTAATTTCTTTCTGCGTTCCTTTCTATAGGTGTTCTTTCTTTCTTTCTTTCTTTCTTTCTGTCCTTCACATGTTGTTGCAATATTTTGTAACAATCGTCTTTCTTTTTCCCTTTGTTTGCTTCTTTCCGTGTTCTTTTTTATCGATTGTTTTCTTTCTTTCTTTCTTTCTTTCTTTCTTTCACTTGTTCTGGCGATACTTTAATCATCTTTCTTTCTTCACTTAATTTCTTTCTATGATTCTTTCTATAGGTCTTCTTTCTTTCTTTTTTCTTGCTGTCATTCACATTTTGTTGCAATATTTTGTAACTATCGTCTTTCTTTCTTCCTTTCTTTGTTTCTTTCCGTGTTCTTTTCTATCAATTCTTTTCCTTCTTTCCTTCTTTCTTACATGTATTGTTTTAATGATTTATAAGTAATTTTATTATTTCGCATAACTAATGGTAGTACTCTTGGTAAAGTTAAGAAGAGCTTGAAGTTTAAATGTGTTCATAATTTTCCATAGGGCATTAGTCTAAAAGTGAATGTAGTAGCACTTCTTGATTTTGAACTTGCTTACTACGATAGCACAGTCAAGACCGTTAGCCACTACACCACATGGAATTTTCTTGGAAGAGTCGAAGTGAGTCAAACATTTCTGAAGAGATTAAGAGATTTAAAAGAGAAAAGACATTAGAAAAACCATCGCAAAAAAGACATCAAATTTAAAAACTGATGTTTGTAGAAATGATGATGATGATGATGATGATGATGGTGATTAAAGATTGCTGGTTTCACCAAAAAAATACAGGTCGTTAGGATATTATGCTTGGCTGAGCCATCAGTTCTACATGGCATCCTATTCTGTCATACCGTCTTTCATGCCATTCCGGGATTTAAAAAAATAAATTACCGATTTCTGTTTTCTCTCCCAGTATAATGCGAAAGATAGTATTGAATTATATAATAATAGTGTCTTCTCTCAGACTATAAAATATCGATCGTCATGGAGATCTGGTGAGAGATGATTTGGTTTATTTTCTTTGTTCGATAGTATATCAATCATCTTGGGTGATTTAATGCCATTGCCATCCTGGTAGGAAAACAGCAGTGTTGTTATTTAACCTATAACTAGAAGGATAAGAGAGGGTTTAAAACTTTTCCAAAGGTTATAACTCGAAAAGGAAACGTGATCGCGCGACTGGAGTTTGAACGTATTTACTTCGAGGCTGGAGGCCAAAATCTTAAATATTACAACGCAGGGACTTCTCTTCTAATGACAAAGGAACTTCAAGATGACGAGTAATAGAATATAATATCTGGTGTTGGATTTATACTTTTTATAATTAAGTTTTACATGGCATCCTTTTCTGTCGAGGCATTTAAAAAAATAAATTACCAATTTCTGCTAAATTATATTTTTGCTTAAATTGAATTATCAGTTTAAGATTTTGATTGATTAACTGGTTGATTAATTGATTTTACCAGCATGTACTCCTATGGACCCCCACATATGGCCGGGCAAAAGCAGGACGACCAGCTCGAAAATACATTCAGCAGCTATGTGAGGATACAGGACGTAGCCCTGAAGACCTACTACAGGCGATGAACAATAGGGAGAAGTGACGAGAGAGGGTCAGGGATATCCGTGCTAGTGTCATGACATAATGATGATGATGATCTTCTTATCTGTGTTCTTTATGCATCGGGATTTGGAAATCACGTACATTATGAATTTATTTTTAAATCTATATTTTTGTGTAGCAGTTTTAAAAGACTTTTTAAACATGTGAAAATCCTCTGAGATTCTCTATTAATAATTACATGGTACGATTTGGTTTGGGTGGGTTTTATGGCATATCAACCATTGTTGGGTATTAAATACCAAATCCTCTTTATATATACATATCAAATATATATGATTTGGATTAGTTGGCTTTTATGTTATTGCCAAATCCTCTTTATACACATATATTAAATATATATGATTTGGTTGGGTTTGGTTTTATGGTTCATCAACCATTACAGGTTATTTAATGCCAAATCCTCTTTATTCATATATATTAAACATATATGATTTGGATTGGGTGGGTTTTATGGCATATCAACCATTGTAAGTTATTCAATGCAAAATCCTCTTTATACATATATATCAAATATATACGATTTGCTTTGGTTGGCTTTTATGACATATCAACCCTTATAGGTTTGTTAATGCCAAATCCTTTTTATACATATATATCAATTATATATGATTTGGTTTGGCTTGGTTTTATGGCATATCAATCATTACAGGTTATTTAATGCCAAATCGTCTTTATACATATATATTAAATGTGTATGATTTGGTTTGGTTGGTTTTTATGGCATATCAACCATTGTAGGTTATTCAATGCAAAATCCTTTTTATACATATATATCAAATATATATGTTTTCAATTGGTTGCCTTTTATAACATATCAACCCTTACAGGTTTGCTAAAGCTACATCCTCTTTATATATATATATATATATATATATATATATATATATATTAAACCTATATGATTTGGTTTGGTTGGGTTTTATGGCATATCAACCTTTGTAGGTTATTCGATGCTAAATCCGCTTCATACATACTTATCAAATATATATGATTTGGTTTGGTTTGGTTTGGTTTGGTTGGGTTTGGTTTGATTTCATGGCATATCAACCATGGCATATCATGTGTATCTACATCATTATCATCATGTCGTGCTATCAACACAGATATGCCTGACCCTCTCTCGCCATCCTTCCCTACTGTCCATTGCTTCCGGCATGTCCTCAGAGCTACATCACGTATCGACACAGAGCTGCTGTACGTCAGTTCGACCTGGTCGTCCTGCCTTTGCTCGTCCATGTGAAGGGGTCCACAGGAGTAAATCACTTATGAGCTCGTCTCTACTTCTCCAGCAGTGTCCTGCATGTCTGGTTCGTCTAGCTTTGATAGTTTTCGTGATGAGTGGTAGGTGGCCGTACAGCTGCTGCATTGTATGGTGCTGTCTCCAGGACCTGTTCAATATTGCTCGCAGCATTCTTGTGTAGTTTCCGTCAAGATTTTTCTCCATGCATTTAGTTAGCGTCCATGTAGTGCATCCATATAGCAGTATCAACACGACCGCGGCGTAGAAGAAACCGCGCTTTTTATCACTCAGGTATGACTTCCATATGACCGATAGTCTATCGATAGCTGTCCACGCCTTTGCTAGTCACGCGTTAATGCCTGTCTCAATTGTTGAGACACTGCTTCCTCGGTAGGTGAACTTATCTACTAGTTTCAGAGAGCTATCGTTTAGTTGGTAGGTTGGTTTGTCGGGTTTTATGGCATATCAACATTTATAGGTTATTTAACGCCAAATCCATTTTTATGTAAATAATGTGTTCTTTTTAAAACAATTCAGTTTAGCATGAGTACACAGTTTAATGGTCAAAAACATTTCCATTTTAAACTATTCAAGCAGTTATATGTAACAATTCAGTTAAGTGTAAATACAGTTTTAATGTCGAAAAACAGTTCTATTTCAAATAATTCCGTTAAGTATAAGCACGCATTTTAAATGTAAGAACGGTTTAATTGTCAAAAACATTTCTATTTCAAGCTATTCAGTTTATTCAAACAATTCAGTTCAGCATTAGTATGCTATTAGTTCTATTTAACCCATAGATAAGGCCCTATCAGGTGCTACCACTCCGGGCCAGAGAGGACCTGGGAGCAATGTCATTAAAGGGGTACTCCGCATTCCCCAAAGCTTCAACACTGCTGGAACATCACCATCAGATTGTTTAGTATCATCAGGACATTCGTTAGGGGTGGGTCGTACCCCTCTGCAGAGGTGCAGTCAGTGTATTCTACAGCCCCAGCTGACTGGGCAAGGTATTGTTTAGTGTGGAGATGTCACATTTATATGTATATATATATATGTGTGTGTGTGTGCTGACAGAAATATGTCTTACATCATGAAGTATTTATATTAACTTTAAGTAAAATTACATTTTTCATACAATTTCCAGGTAGTGATATAAAAACATTCATTTTTGTCCACGAAGGCTGAATATTTTGTTACAGAAAGCCACAACAAACTGAACAAAATTGAACAAATTCTATTCATTGATTATTATTTTTATCTTGAAGCCATAAAGCTAAAATTAAAAGATGAATTTATATATGCGTACTACGTAGCCAATTTCCTTGAAGCTATTTGAGAATTTTCCAGGAATCTTGTTAATTAAATAAAGGCTTTTATTGCCAAAAACATATACAAGGAAAAAACTTAACTAGACATCGACATACATGATTCATCCAATACGATTAACACAGTAACCTTAGCCAATTTCAATATCTTTTAAAATTATATGGCCCCGAAAAAATGAATAAGTATCTATATTTCTGAAATACAGGTGGCAGCAACATTGAAATGAGGGAAAAGTAATAAAATCTGATAAAATGTTTCAGAAAAATTCTTTAACAAATTCCCGAATTTTAATAAACCTCGTACTTGATATTCTAAAGTGATTTTCCAGTCAAAGGTTTTTAATTAAGAACAGTCGTTGTCATTCTAAAATTAAGAAAATGACATTCTATTTTCTTATATTAATAAGTAGGAACAAATTTATTAGTATCGCAGGAATATAATTCTCTTACAGATCTTATTTTACCAGGTATACAATATTTCTGTAATAAAAACTAGATGGATAAAAATAGACATTTTCGATATCAGGACCACAAAGATATTTAGAAACATACACAGGGAAATTTCATAGTTGCTTCTGTGATCCATCAATCTATAAATAGATTACTGCGCATATACAAGGTGCATACGATAAGTTTCCAGACTTTTTTTGTATTGGCACTTTTTAAATATAGTACACACATGAAACTCTAGTCCCCTTCGAACTAATCTCCTCCGGTTGAAATGCACTTGCTGTACCGTTCCAAAAATTTCTGGAAGGCCCCATGGAGGTCCCCTGGTGTGAGCGTGTTAATGACCTTCGTCACAGTCTCTTTCATCTCAATTGTCTCATAACGAGAGCCTCTTAGCTTAGGGAATAACTAAAAGTCACAGGGAGCAAGGTCTGGACTATAGGGACGGTGAAGAACTGTTTCGATGCCCATCTTGGTCAAATAGTCTGTGACAAGTATTGAGTTGTGGACTGATGCATTGTCCTAGTGGAAATGCCACTGAGCCAATTTGAAGAGTGCTGGCCTCTTCCGACGAAATCTCTTCCTGAGCTCCCATAAAAACTCAACATAGTAACCTTAACCCTAAGCCTAACCCTTTGACCAATCAACTCTGGTGTATTGACTTCCTTACTCCTCGCACACCTCTTATCATCCCTCACAGACTCCCTGCCTTCCTGGAATCTCTTATGCCACTCAAAAACTGATGCTCGATTCACACAAAATGATCGAAAAGCAGTCTGAAGCATTTCCTAGGTTTCTGTGGCAGCATTTTTTCCAAGTTTAAAACAGAATTTTATTGCTTATCGTTCTTCTAAAGTTTCCTGACGTCCAGATTGCATTTTTGAAATTCACCAGCTGTGACTATCAGGCTTTCGTCGGGTGAATTCCAATTACTGCTGTAGCTGTTCATTTGAACCTGAAATCATAAAAACAGGTCAGTCATCTCATACGATGAATAGCAATAACATACTGAATTTTCAATAGTCTATGACAATTTTAAATTACCATACGCAAAAAAGTCTGGAAATTATCTTATGCACTTCGTATGTCAATCTATTCATTTATCAAGGCTGGTCAATTTTTTTCATATTTTGATACATGTTAGTATGTGGCACGGGACTAAAGCAGTTGATTTCAGTGAAGTCATCCGTTGCGGTTAGTAGGATCTTTATAGTTGATTCTCGGACACATTGTGCATTACCTCATCGTGCGTGTGATTTCGAGGTCTCAGAGAGTAGGGTGCATCATAATCCCATTCGAGAACATGTTTTATGAGTTTGAACCGGGGCCCTAACGCCGCTAAATCAACCAGAACATTTGATGTGGGAAAGGGACTGTTGATCAAAGTACAGTAACCAGATAATTGAGGAAATTTCGCTCGGATTACAAGAACCTCGATGATTAAACATATGTAGGCCAAAAACAGTGGATTCCAAGAATGATCTCCAAGCCTGAGTGGCAAATTTGGGAAGTAGTAAACGGAAAATTTCAACTGAGCTCGTTAACTCACTTTCTTGTATGGTTCGTGATCTTCGGTCTCAGTTAAAGCATCCAGGTCTTACGAATTGTGTCTTATGTTCCCAAAATATTGCAAAACTTTTGACTCAGTCTTGTATCTATTTCTTCTTCTTCTTCTTCTTCTTCTTCTTCTTCTTCTTCTTCTTCTTCTTCTTCTTCTTCTTCTTCTTCAAAAGAATTGACCAATTTTATTTTCCTTCGTCAAATTCCGATTCAGTCATCAAGATTTACTCGATCGAACCAAAATGGGAGCGGTGAACATAGAGAATAAAAAGCATTCAAAGTCGACTGTTTAGGTTAGTCTGGGACTGGTTTCCTGCTGGCAGTCAGTTCCTAAAGACAGTATTAAGATCCTCTGGTCAACCAGTGGATTTAGGATTGTTTTGATGTCATACTGACCTGTCCACTCTATTAAGAAAATATCCTATTTTACAGAATTCAGTTCAGGGAAGGGATCTAATTGTTATAGGTACTAAAAAGTTTGACATTGGATAAGGAATGTCTTATAAAGATCTTGGGGGTCAATACTGGACAGGAATATCTTTCAATACTAACCTAATGGATACTGTATATTGATTCTGTTTCGTATACCCCATGGCTGTTTTTTTCTAAATGTGATCAGAACAGTTAAGAGAAATTGCGGTTAGAACATACCACAAGATCAAACTGTAAGTTTGCAAAATACTTGCCGTTATAAACTCTACGACACGATGAAAGAAATCAATCAATGGCGTTTCTACCAGTTTACTACCAATGTTATATATAAAATATCTCCAATGCAATGCATTCTATATTTCATCTATTTATGGTTTGGTTTGGTTTGTTTGGTTTTATGGCATAACAACCTTTGTAGGTTATTTAACGTCAAATCCATTTTTATGTAAATAATCTGTTCTATTTAAAACAATTCAGTTTACCAAAATTACAGTTTGTCAAAAACATTTCTATTTCAAACTATTCAGGCAGTTATATGTAAAAATTTAGTTAAGTGTAAATACAGTTTTAATGTCGAAGTACAGTTTAATTGTCAAAAACATTTCTATTCAAAGCTATTCAGTTTATTCAAACAATTCAGTTTAGCATAAGTATGCTTTTAGTTCTATTTAACCTATAGATAGGGCCCTATCAGATGCTACCACTCCTGGCCAGTGATGACCTGGGAGCGATGGCAATGAAGGGGTACTCCGCATTCCCCAAAGCCCCAGCACTGCTGGTACCTTATCATCAGATTGTTTAGGGTCATATCCAGGACACTCGTTGGGGGTGGGTCTTCCCCTCTGCAGAGGTGCAGTCAGTTTAATCTACAGCCCCAGCCGACTGGGCAAGTTTATTTATCCATACTAGTCTCTATTTTTGGTTCTGTTCGGCTACTTTAATGACTTATCAACTTTTGTGGGTTATTTGATTCCAAAGCGATCATTGTAGAAGAGATGTAGTGGTAGTATATGAAACATACCTGTGGTTAGGAGATTTCATATCTTTTCTAAGGATATTATTCTGAAAATGAATATGATGGAGTTACTGGAGTACACGCTTATCAAGCTGTCGAGACTCCCACTCGGTTTAGTTTTTATTAACTAGCAATAAAATATATCTGGGGGTGCCCGTGGTGTAATGGTTATCGTCGAGTTCATTACCTATGAAGGTACAAGTTCAAATCCTGGACGAGACTGATTGCATTTCACATAGCACTAATACCCTTGGGAAAGGTATGAATCCAATTATTCTCCCTCCAGCTATGGGTAAATAATAGAACAGACTGGGTTCTTCAGCCTTGGTGAGGCAACTAGTTTAGGAGAAGGAAAACTCTGAATTCAAACCTGTTAAACTCTGCTTAAAAATTGACCTTGTGTCATATCTTGCCAGAGCGAAGGGGTTGCGTAAATATGATAAAATATATTGAGTTGTACGCATTGCCTTTATGTTCATTCTAGTAAGGAAGTAGAATTTCTCCATGACTTTTAGCATAGAAACCTGTAGAAGCAAACAATGTCAGGATTTAAGTTTATTTATTTATTCATAAAAGGCACTTATTTTATTATTTAACGTCGAAACCAAGCTATTCTCTCAAAGACCTAATATGATGTCAAGGAACTAAAGATAATAATATTAATTTGTAAACAATTATCATCATCATCATCATCATATTGTGCCGCTAACAAGGATATCCCTGACCCTCTCTCGCCACTTTTCCTTATCATTCATCGCCTCTGGCAGGTCTTCAGGGCTACATCCCGTATCCTCACATAGCTGCTGAATGTATGTTCGAGCTGGTCGTCCTGCTTTTGCCCGGCCATATGTGGGGGTCCATAGGAGTACATGCTGGTAAAATCAATTAATCAACCAGTTAATCAATCAAAATCTTAAACTGATTATTCAATTTAAGCAAAAATATAATTTAGCAGAAATTGCTTGTGCTTAGCCATATGCGGGGGTCCATAGGAGTACATCACTTATATGCTCGTCCTTGCTTCTACAGCAGTGTCCTGCATGTCTGGTTCGTCTAGCTTGGATAGTCTTCGTGATGGGAGACAGGTGGCTGTATAGTTGGTGCCCTGTGGGGTGTTACCACCATAACTTGTTCAATATTGCTCGCAACATTCTTATATAATTGTTGTCTAGCTTCTTCTCCAGCCGTTTAGTTAGCGTCCAAGTAGTGCATCCATATAGCAGTATCGACACGACAGCTTCAAGTAATTATTCTTGACACTCAAATAGACTCAGAACCTCGTGGTGTAATGGTTAACACCCTGGTCTGCGGGATCGTCATCAGGGAGTTCGAACTCCAGTCGTTCACTTTCGGACAAATACCTTTTGGGAAACGTATGAACCCCCTGATCCCCCCGCAGTTGCTGTTCTTCTCAAAGTATAACTTTGGCGTTAAATAACTCACCAAGCTTGATATAATTAATAATCAAAACAATTTACTTGCACACAATTATAAGATATCAAGTAATTCTATCTAATATAAATAATTTTAGCGTAACAAACAATAAGTTTTGTAACATTTTATAGCTTCAAGTAATTAATCCTAATAGGTTTTAATTTGGTTTATCTATTTAAAGGCATATCAACCTTCAGGGGTTATTTAATGTCAAAGCTATTCTGTTATAAGAGCGTTAATAATATTATTCAGCCCATAGGTGGGAGCTAAGGGTTTCATACTTTTTTTTTTCAAATGTGGACGTAATAGCAAATCCTAATTGAATTAATTTATAATTGTATGGTATAGATTATTCCTACTGTATACGAAATATTTTTAAATAGGCCCACTAGACCCTTGGACGAAAGTCATACAACTATAACTACACCAAGTAAATATGAACCTGGCAGTAACAACAATGCCCTCACTGAAGTGGAGCCCCACCATCAGATTCACTTTATTATCATACTCAAGAAAACGCTTTTGGAAATCTTTTCTCCGGCAGGTCAGACAATAAGTGCTTTCTAAGCATGCCTGAAGAGAGGAATTATGGCATCAAGTGACAATTCTTAAAAGCAGGAAAGTAGACACAATTTTATGGTTTCAGGTAATTATTTCCATTTACAAGTAAAAATGATTTATTTGTTGTGGTCCTGGTAAAATTTACGTGTTGAGTCCCAAATATTATTCATTTTTATTCCAGTTAACGTATTGGAATAAGATTAAATGGAGATTATGGAATTGGGTCCAATATCTCTTAAATATTAGAAAGGATGAGTAAAAAAAATACAATCGCTGAGATGGGCTTAAAAATATTTGTTACCATAATAGCTTGAGATGGACTGAGAAAACAACTTTTATAGTTTTCTTACTCAAACGCTCAGTGTTTATTTCCGGAATGTCTCTTCTTTCCGAGGACAGATTTTTTTTTAAATATACATATCATCATCATCATATCGTGCTGGCAGCACGGATATCCCTGACCCTCTCTCGCCACTCCTCCCTATCGTTCATGTTTTTTTGGCCGAACATTAAGCTCTTGCACATTCCCCAGTGGCTCATTTTTACCATCCAATAGTCCGTAGTCTTTTCTTCATTTTGATGATTATGATTACATACACTTTTGAGTTTTTCCCATCAGTTTTACCAGGTTGTTTTTTTTTTATTGTAGTCTGAATGACAGCGTGTCTCCTTAAATCTTTACTAATCAAACCCATCTCAAAACGTTGGCATCTGACTGATCTCAAATCTTTTTCGGATTTCTAAATCTGCCTGACTCTTTTTCAAGCACTTAAGGATTGTTCCTAGTGCACCAACTATTATTGGTATCACTGTCATCTTCATACTGCTCTGCTTTTTAAGCACTCTGGAAAGATCCAAACATTGTTCAATCTTTTCGCTTCCTTTCATTATTATTATTATTATTATTATTATTATTATTATTATTATTATTATTATTATTATTATAAGAGTTTTTTTACACTAGCGTTAGCTGATGGCTTCTCACGTGAGTTTGAGAAACTGCAAGTCTCATCTGGTCTCCAGGACTCTTCTCAGTATTTAGACCTATCTAAATAATACTGTAGTTTAGTTGGTCTCCATTCGTCCCCTTATTTTCCTACCTTCCTATCCCTTTACTAATCTTTTAACGAGAATACTAATTACAGTTGGTATCACGGTCATTTTCATGTTTCAAAGTTTTTCCAATTCCCTGACAATGTCAATCTACTTATCTTTCTTTTCTTTTTTCTTTCAATTTTACTCTGTGGTCAGCCGGGACAGCAAAGTCCATAATTCGTCAAGTTCTCTTTCTTTTTTGTTGATTATTACCGGGTCTGGTGGTCTGGCCGAGATTAGGTAATCCTTTTTTTTATCTCAAAGTCCCAGAGGTGTTTTCGCGTCTCATTCTCCAAGACAGATTCTAGGTTGTGCATATACCGGACTGATTCTGGGTTACAGTTCAACTGTAGCTATTTTTTTAAGAGTTCTAACAGCAAATTTAATCAATAACTAATAACTTCTGTAAAGCTGGCCACAAGACTGCCTAAGCTGCTCATATAGTTTGTAAAAATCACAAAACTAAAAAAAATGACGAAATTGCCCAAAACTGATTTCATCATCATCATATCGCGCTGGTAGCACGGATATCCCTGACCCTCTCTCGGCACTCCTCCCTAACGTTCATCGCCCTAGGTAGGTTTCCAGGACAACATCCCGTATCCTCACATAGCTGCTGAATGTATGTTCATGCTGGTCGTCCTGCTTTTGCACGGCCATGTGTGGGGGTCCATGAGAGTACATCCCTTATGTGTTCGTCCCTGCTTCTCCAGCAGTGTCCTGCATGTCTGGTTCGTCTAACTTGAATGGTTTTCGTGATAGGGGGTAGGTGGCCGTACAGTTGGTGTCTTGTGGGGTGTTGCCGCCAGGACTTGTTTAAGATTGCCCGTAGCATTCTTGTGTAATAGCCGTCTAGCTTCTTCTCCAGCCGTTTTGTTAGCGTCCATGTAGTGCAGCCATATAGCAGTATCGATGTGACCGCTGCCTGGAAGAAAATGCGTTTCATTTTATCGGTTAGGTCTGATTTCCATATAATTGATAGCCTATTGATAGCTGTCCATGCTTTCGCTAACCTCGTTTCGATGTCCTTTTCGGTTGATTCGACGCTGCTTCCTCGGTAAGTGAATTTGTCTACTAGTTTAAGAGGGGTTCCGTCTAGAGTGGAGATGTCCCCCGTTTGGTTATAGCACATATATTCCGTTTTGTGTGCATTAACAGAGAGGCCTATGCTTGCTGCTGCTCGTTCCAAAATATGCAGTAGTGTTTCGGCTTGGTCAGGTGTATTTGCCAGTATCGCTATGTCATCGGCGTAGTCGGCGTCGGTAATTGTTGTTGCGGGGTATCTTCTGCTTCTTTTCTTCGTCAGTTCGAAGCCATTCTCTCTGATTTTGTCAATCGATGTTCTAAGTACGTAGTCTAGACAAATGATAAAGAGGTACGGAGCCAGCGTGTCCCCTTGTAGTACTCCTGCTACAATGTCGAAGTATTCTGTGTCTCCATCTGGTGATCGTACTTTTACTTTAGGGTTTCTTTAGAGAATCGTTATTGCCGCTACGGTTTCTTTAGGTATGCCGTAAAGCATTTCAATTTCGGTAAACTATCCTTTTGAATTCTCAGAAGTGGACGATCATCAGCTTTTTATGACCCAAAACAAAAAAGAATTCAACGAACAGTAAGGGAAAACATTTAAAAGAGCTACAACCATCGATATATATAACATATAAATCGTTACATAAACTTTTAAAAAGATACAGATTTTCTCTGTATTTTCGCTGTGCGTTTTCAAGATCGATTTATTGATTGATTTTACCTGCGTGTCGACCAACCTAGGGTTGTTTTATGTCTTGAAGTAAGGAAATTGTAGTAATTCTAATGTTTTATGTTTTGTGTAATTGTTTCAAAGAGTTTTAATTGCATCCAGTTAGATGATATAATTTGTTCAGAATTGTATAATTTAAAATATTCCTATCTAAAACTAATAACGCCAAGGCTTCAGGTAATCATTTCTGTTTGATAAAAATAATTTCTTTAAACACTGTTCCAGGATTTGGTATCTTTCTTTAACGGTATATCAACCTTCGTGGGTTATTTAATACCAAAGCCATCCTTGTAGAATAACAGCAGTGGTACTATTTAAACCCCAACTGGAGAGATAATAGGGATCATAGTTTTCTCAAAGGTATTAGTCCATAAGGGAACATAGCAGTACGACGAGAGTTCGAACTTGCTTACTTCGAGGCCACAGGCCAGCCATTTCGCCACAAGTACCGTTACGATTTAAAAGGTTTCAATGATGTATATATAAACGTAAGTAGCCAATAAGAGCTTCAAGTAAAAGTCTTAATACAAATTTACACGATTGAATTATAGCTTGATTGATTTTAATGACATGTCAACTAGTAAAGGGCTATTTAAAGTTTAGATGTTAGGAATATGTGTTTGTTGTACGTTAGTATCTTCATTTTTTATGTGGTTGGTTCTAAAGTTGTTTGTTTGTTTGCACACGGTCCGATTAAATACTAATAATTATTACACTGATCTATAGATTAGAACCAAAGACAACCACTCCGAATCAAATTGGACCTCAGTAATACAGCAATGAATGATAAGTTGGTTGGTTGGTTGGGTTTATGGCATAGCAACCTTTGTAGGTTATTTAATGCAAAATACATTTTTATACTATTAATCAGTTCACTTTCAAACAACTCAGTTTAGAGTGAGTACAGTTTCAATGTTAAAAACAGATCCATTTCAAACAATTCAGTTTAGCATAAATACGCATTTTAAAAGTAAGTACACGGTTCAATTGTCAAAAACATTTCTATTTCAAGCTATTCAGTTTAATAAAACTATTCTCAGTCAAACAATTCAGTTTAGCGTAAATACAGTTTCAATATCAAAACTGTTTTATTTCAAGTAATTCAGTTTAGCATAAGTACGCATTTTATTACTATTTGATCAATAGATAGGATCAAGTCAGCTGCTACCACTTCGGGTCAAAGTGGTCTTGAGAGTAATGGCAATGAAGGGATACTCTGCATTCCCCAAAACTCCAGCATTACTGGAACCTCACCATCAGATTGTTTAGTGTAATATCTATGACACTCGTTGGGGGAGTTTTACCCCTCTGCAGAGATGCAGTCTGTGTATTCCACAGCCCCAGCTGACTGGACAAAGCTATTAATGAATACTGTACACTACTCATATCTCCAGAAAAGAACCGCAACAACAGATGAATTAAAATTTCTTACCTAGAACACCTTTGTTTGGGAACAAGTGTCTTACTACGGTGGACCCATTAGGAGAATTCTAATCCCTGCCGAATGGGTGACATAAATTTCCCGCTGATCTGAAAACGAGAATACTTTTTCTACACACTAATATCTATTGATGTTTGTTAAGTAATCTGAATCTCTTCAGCAGTGACCTTCGCCCTCTGTGTTCGTTTAAAAACGTTTTTTCATATAGGCTGTCTTCATAAACATAGGACTCGTGTGACTGCTAATAAATCGACTAATAATAATATTGTGTTCTTTTTTTTTTTTTCATATTTGATCATAGAATACTATAACATCTATTAATCCTTGTTCACTATGCCTTGAGCATGAGAGGAAAAATTACTTTGTGTCGCTAATTATTTAGAGAAAAAAATCATTCAAAACTGTCTCAAAATATGCAACTCATTAATTTGAAAATGGTTTATTACTAAGACGAGAAACTTGAAAAAATATTGCATGTCCTGAAATATTATCAATTAAAAAACATTGATTTGGTGTCTCAAGCTCAAAGGATCCATTTTTTTTATATTGTAACCTGTCTAGGTTGCAATGAATTTAGGCAAGCGTTAATAGTAGCTCCATCAAGGGAATATTTTCCATTTTTTCTTTGAGATGATTTGTTATGGTAATGAATTGGACCTGTACCCATCATGTTGAAACTTTTTTTAAGGTTGGGGAATCCATTATTAATGCACTGAGAATTTTTCTTGCTCATTTCATGACGAGTCAAAATGATGCTGTGCCGGATAGAAAATCGATAATTATATGAGTTGAAAATTCTCTCTAGCACAATATAATTCTGATGTAAAATTACATGAATATGAATAACTCTATGCTGGAAATGTCTCCAACATTTCCAGCATAGTGTTATTCATTCTCCAAATGACCACCATTGCGTTTGTCTCAGTAATAAATTATTATTATATTAATGGGTTGCATGTATTTTGAGACTCCCTGTATTTTGAGTTTCATATAGACTGTTTGAAAATGAATAGTTTCTGAAGTGTGTAATTTGTGTTTTAAAGCTTTTAAGTCTGAAATTTATTTTCTGTGTATCTTCTGTACAGATCAATGACACGCCTGCTCAATATAGTGTCAAACAATCTCTTCTCTCGTGTCTGAATGAATTTCCAATTTTTCCAACACGATGTTTGTCACCAATAAAACTTGACGAATCCCCTGCCATGTCCCCGTCATCATAAATATATTTAGGGAAAACATAGCGTTTTCTAAACAGAATTTTAATCTAAACCACAACTCACACTCAAAAGAATGTTGTGCCTAGTATAAAAAATAAATTGTGTGATTAATTCTAACAGCATGTTAATCTATCAGTACTTATTCGATACCTAAAGGTAAGAGAATTAGGTTCATTGTAATTTTATATTTTCATTTCTGTATTTGTTTCTTAAGAGTTTTTGTAACTGAGTTATATTTCAGATATTCATTTCATACACTAATAATTTATACACATTTCTATGATTTCGATTAATTGTTTCTATTTAATAGTTATCGTTTTGTTACATACGTTCTATAGTGTCTTATCCAATATTGATAATTTTCAAACATCAATTTCACCTGTCGATGAGATATTACTCCTGGTGTATATGAACAAGTTTACTAATTTCTGATCTTTGCCATTTTATGATAAAATGCTACCATCTATATTAAAATAAACAAGACCCCAGTTTTACGTAAATACTAATGCATTTTACATCTTGCGCTAGTCTATGTTGCAAAAATTCGGATATAAAAATTAAGTAACATATATTAAAGGCATATACTATTTTTATTTATCTACAGCTCTCTCTCTCTCTCTCTCTCTCTCTCTCTCTCTCTCTCTCTCTCTCTCTCTCAACACACACGCGCACATCCTGACTAAGTGTACAGAGAACACGCTTGACGGAAATTGCACAACAATGTTATGAGTTATATTGAACCAATTCATGGGAGTAACATCCCACGAAACAGGAACTGTATGGCCACCTACCTCCTAGCTCTAAAACAATCCAAAAAAGACGAACAAGACATGTGGGGCATTGCTTTAAAAATAAAGACGAATTCATAAGTTACCTTCTGCTATGGACTCCTTTACACGGACGTGCAAGTGTTGAATGACCAACTTTTCTATAACTACAACGTCTCTGTACGGACACAGCATCTCGTCTAGAAAACCTCCTTCAAGGGATGGATGAGAGAGACGAATGGCGAGAGAGAGAGAGAGAGAGAGAGAGAAAGTCAATGAAATCCATGCTAGCAGTGAGACATGATGATGATGACATGATATGTTTATTACAGGCAGAACTTCACCAAATAAATCAATTGTTTAATTGTTCGTTCAGTTGAGATAGATAAAAATAAATAAAGAGAGAAAAGAAAAATAAGAATGAGGTTGTCAAAAGAAAGGGTAAAAAAACCGGATAAAACAAAGAAACAGGCTCAAAGAAAGAAAGAAACATTAGGGTAAGAAAGAAAGAAAGAAAGAAAGAAAGAAAGAAAGAAAGAATATGAAGATAAAAAAGAAAAAAGCGTAAAACTCACAGTCATGAATTATTACCTTGCTTAACATTTTTCATAATTTTTACCATATTGCGATATATATATATATATTGAAAGCTAACCATATATTGAGGTTGCAGCAGGAATATCTCCAACATTTTAAACTGTCACCAGATGGGTCAGATATAATCAAACCAATGGCAACAGAAGCTTAATCTAACAAATTTTCAAGAATTTTTTTAAAGATATGATCTCTTACGAACAGAACTCAGACCGGTGGACACATTTCCATCATCCACGCTAATTAAATTTTACATCAGAATGGTACTGTCCTAGAGAGAATAATCGATTTTCTATCCGGAATGGCATTATTTTGACGTGACATGAAATGAGCCAGAAAAATTCTCATTGCAGTAATTATGGATTCACCATCCATAAAAAAAATTTCAACATCATGTGTACAGATCCAATGTATTACCATAACTAATCGTCTCTAAGAAAAAATGGAAAATATTCCCATGATAGAGGTACCATTAACGCTTGCCTAAATTCATTTGCACTTGACAAGTTACAATTTAAAGTGTGGGGCGTTGTACGGTCACCCCTTGTAAATGTAATCATCACCATCTGTCGAGTCACCGGTGCTAAATTTAAGGTTTTAACACAACACAATTCAAAAAGACTCTGTTGGATTCAGGATACGAGAGTTTATTGGTACTACTTTTTTCATAGTAGTCGCCGAAGGGAGAGAGATGGGTTATAGTAATTACTATAGCCCATTAAAAATACAGATAGAATAAACAGTGCGAGGACCAAAAGGTCAACAGAGATATAGTTATAATCATTCTTGCACCAGCCACTTCATGTGTACGCGGGCCGTCAACTGCAGGTGAACACCACCCATCTGGGCCTCTTTGTCATGTCTCTGAGCTAGTCTTTCTTTTTATCTGCCTATCCTCTGACTCAGATTCTCACTCTCACTGCTCACCTTCTTAAATATTTTCTTCAAATTATTCTTCAAGTAATGATTTAATCACACGCAATCACTAAAACATTTAAGTGATATGTCATTGTTAAATATCAGTTGATATTTATCTAATTGTTAACCTGGATATTTTGTTTATAACTGATTCTAAAAAAAACTTAATGATCCTATTTTGTCTTGGGTTCAAAACAAGGTTTTGACCTTTCCAAATCGTAAACCCTCAACTACAAACTCAAATTTTAGCAAGGAAAGAATTTATAGCTAAAAGGATTTACTAAAACCCCTAATTATTTTACACATCATCATCAAGTCGCACGGATAGTATAGAGTCTCTTTCTCCCTCTCCCTCTCTCACATGCCATCCCTCCCAATCATTCATCGATTCTGACTGCAACCGGAATACGCACAAAAGTCTTGTGGGTAAGTCTTTACCTGTCAGCCAGTACTAGTATGTCCATGTGTAGGAGTTCATTATAGAAAGTCACTCATTATTTCGTCTATACTTCATCAACAGTATCCAGTATGGCTTCTTTGTTCTACTTGGATGGTATGTGCTATGGGAGGTTGATGGCAGTAGAGCTGCTATTTTGTGGAGTGTTGTTTTCAGTATTGAAAACAACACGTAGCATCCTTGTGTAGTTCCCATCTCTCTTTTTCTTTAAGTGTTTCGTAAGTCTAGCTGATGAAGCCATACAGTAGTACTGATATGGCAACAACTTTTGAAGAAACCCCGTTTATTTTATTAGAGATAAATCCGATTTCTACATGATCGACAACCTGTGGATAGCTGTCAACGTTTTCCCTATTCATTTGTTGACATCGATTTCAAGAGATGAGATTTTTCTGTTGTGGTTTGGTTTGGTTTGATTTGACTTCATGGCATATCAACCATTATAGGTTATTTAATGCCAAGTCCATTTTTATGCATATGAACAGTTTTATTTCAAACAATTCAGTTCAGTATAAATACACAGTTTAGTTTTTTCTAAACATAGATAGGACCCTATCAGGTGCTGCCACTCCCAGCCTGAGTGGACCTTGAAGCGATGATAATCAAGGGGAACTCTGCATTCACCAAACCTCCAGCATTACAGGAGCTTCACCATTTTATTGTTTAGTGTCATATTTAGGACTCTCGTTGTTGGAATCTAACCCGTCTGCAGAGATACGATCGGTGTATTCTACAGCCCCAGCCGACTGGGCCAGCAGTTGACGTATAGGAACTGTTCCATAACCACAATTAACGCCATGTGCGAAATAGACATGGCATGTTGGTAACACATATACATTGAACATATAAAGAACATAGGAATCTCGAAATTCGAAAACACGTAACGACTTCTCGTTCAGGTACGAAACCTTTTAATTAACTTTAAGTTAAAGGTTTCGACGTAAGGAGGAGAGACACAATCTTATATGTTGTCTTATTCATTTATGCAGAAAACACACACACACACACATACACACCTGCTTCTGTCTCTCTGTCTGTCTCTCTCTTTCTCTCTCTCTCTATATATATGGACCCAATCTTGATCGGCCCCCATAGGGCGCAGGTTCGACTCGCGTCTGCGAGCTCCAAAAGTCGATCCTCCTCGTTTGGTGTCTAAATTTCAACTCTCTTTCAATTCTCCAAAAACCTCTGCGCGCTTCCGGTGCGTGACGTCACTCACACTCCGTCACCCGTTTCGTCTCCGACTATTGTGACATCTGAGTGACACCTCCATTCGCCCGCGCGTGCCCACGTTAACACCTGCCTCAGTGTTGCACCTAAGTAACCCATGTGCTGAGCCGAAAGGTTCTCAGCCTAACTCAACTCAAAGGCATGAACCTAAATCCCTTGGCCATTACGTTACAGAACTAGGTTAATTATTTCAGAGGATCGATATTTAATGTGGACATAAATCCATTTTGATTAAAACTCATTAACTTTTTCTTCTGCTTTCACATAATAGACTAATGCCTCTTTTTGCTTGCTCTAGATTATGCAGTAGGATTCTCCTTTGGCTGGTGTATGTACAAGAAACGCAACATCATCCACTTAGGCTGCCTCTTTCATAGATTTTAAGGAATATCGTCTGCTTCTTTAATTTTTTTTTTAACCTGAATGCATTTTCATTTCTTGGATCTTTTGACGGTTGTTGTACGTAATGTAGCAGATAATTAACATATATGCTGTTAATGTGTGTCCATGAAAAATTTTAGCAGGAATGTCATTGAAATCAGTGGTTTTCACCTTCGGATACATACAGGCATATACTCATACAAGCACATACACTCATAAACACACGCATACATATATATATATATATATATATATGCAACGGTAACAAAGACTAACATTTGTTTCAGCTGTTTATATATATATATAGATAGAGAGAGAGAAAGAAAGAGAGAGACAGAGAGACAGAAGCTGGTGTGTGTGTGTGTGTGTGTGTTCTGCATTAATCTTGCGTTTTTGGATGTAAGATTTTCAAAATGCCATATTTCCTTTCATGAGATTTTTCTTGAATGCAGACTTGACAGACAATGTCAGTAAAAAAAAAAAAAAATGATCCAGCAATACAAATATGACAGACACGCTAAACGACTTTTGTTTTTTTGGGGTTTTTTTCAACAAAGTCCTTTTAACAAGACAAAGAATTATTTCTTGAACTAAAAACTCTTTTTTTTTTTTCCATTGCCTTTCATTTTTTTTTTTTTTTTTGCATTTGCTTTTTAGATTTTTTCTGTTGTTTCTTGTTTTTTTCTTGTTTTTTTTTTTCATTTTCTTTTTTTTTTTTTTTGTCAAAATTCGAGAAATTATCCTGGGATATTCGTCTTCTCCCAGTCGATTTTTTTTTCAGTCTGACAATTTTTAGTATCACATTTAATTTCCTCTTTTTTTATCAGGTAAATGACTCACCATATATGGATACTCAACCGCTATCCCATTCCCCATTAACATTTCATATTTACACATTTTCCTTCTCGAGGAATTCAGATAAAGTATCTAGAAATGGAACAAGGAATATGAATTCTCTTGTGATTCCTAGTCAATATAAAGGAGCATCCGGACCAATTGTCTTGCCTGCTTGTCTCTGACATTGTGGTAAATTAGTTCGACCTCCAGTCACGTTATTACATTCTCTTTTAGACTAATATCCTCGAGTAAAGTAGGAACTCCCTTATCCAGCCAACAATAAGATAAATAGTTCCACCACCGTTTTTCTACAAGAATAAACTTAGTATTCAATAACCCAAATATGTTTATAATTATAACAAAGAAACCAAACCATATCTTTGCAATATTTCCACCCACTTTTTCTCTCCTGTGATCAATGACCTTCAATATACCGGATATATATGTATATATATATATATATATATATATATATATATATATATATATATATATAATTAGAAAAAATACAAATCTCTTCATGGACCTACCAATTTTAATATATATATATATATATATATATATATATATATGTATATTAAAATAGGTAGATCCATGAAGAGATTTGTATTTTTTAAATTTATTTATTTATTCTTACATACGTGTTATATATGTGTATGTTTCCACCTTGGTGCTTTCGTCAGAGAACATATATGCCACGCGGCCTTGCTAATGGGGCTCTCAAAGAGACTTGAACTCAAACTTGTTTGCAGTTTGAATGATTCAATTCGGACAAAAGCAACAAGCTGAAAACACACACATATATAACACGTATGTAAGAACAAAACAGATGAATTTAAAAACATACAAATCTCTTCGTGGACCTACCTATTTCAAAATATATTTTATCTGGACCTCCAACAGACATTTATATATATCTTCATCGTCATCATGTCGTACTGGTAGCACAGATATCCCTGACCCTCTCTCGCCACTTTTCCCTATTGTTCATCGCCTCAGGCAGGTCTTCTGGACAACACCCTGTATCCTCACATAGTTGCTGAATGTATGTTCGTGCTGGTGGTCCTGCTTTTGCACGGCCATGTGTGGAGGTCCATAAGAGTACATCACTTATGAGTTCGACCCTGCTTCTCCAGCAGTTTCCTGCATCTCTGGTTCGTCTAACTTGAATAGTTTTCGTGATAGGGGGCAGGTGGCCGTACAGTTGGTGTCTTGTAGGGGTGTTGCCACCAGGACTTGTTCAAGATTGCTCGCAGCATTCTTGTGTAATTGCCATCTAGCTTCTTCTCCAGCCGTTTTGTTAGAGTCCATGTAGTGCATCAGTTATCCAGACAGATCTGATTCGTTCTATCAGAACTCATCAGTGTGGCTAGACATACTAGCTTCCCGTAGCTGGGATCGAAACCCGGTTGACTCAAACGCCAATCCAAGACTCTACCCCTCAGTCACGAGGAACCAGCACCAGCGAAATAAATTTTAAACGGTTATGAATCCCAATTACTATTGTTTACATACATCCGCTTAACGACTACCGAGTGCTCAATTCATATATGAAGAGCCTTGCAATAAACGCTAATGGAAACACAATTACTTCATTCGCTAGAGAACTCAACCCTACCGGGGCAGGGGAGTATATATATATATATATATATAGTCATCCACAAACAGATCTGTTTCGTTCTATCTGAACTCATCAGTGAGGCTAGACATACTAGATTCCCGTAGCTTGGATCGAAACCCGGTTGACTCAAACGCCAATCCAAGACTCTATATATATATATATATATACGAGGTGCATAAGATAAGTTTCCAGTCATTTTTTTGTATGGGCATTTTATTGATAATACACACATGAAACTCAAGTCCCCTTCGAAGTAATCTCCACCGGCTGCAACGCACTTGTTGTACCATTCTAACAACTTCTGGAAGGCCCCATGGAAGTCCCCTGGTGTTAGCGTGTTATTGACCTTCGTCACAGGCACTTTCATCTCCTCTATTGTCTCATAACAACAGCCTCTTTGCTTAGGGAATAACCAAAAGTCACAGGAAATAAGGTCTGGACTATGGGAGGCTAAGGAGCAGTCTTGATGCTCATCTTGGTCAAATAGTCTGTTACAAGGATGGAGTTGTGAACTGGTGCATTGTCCGGGTTGAAATGCCACTGACCGTATTTGAAGAGTGCTGGCCTCTTCCCTAGGAATCTCTTCCTGAACTCCCTTAAAACCTTAAAACCTTAACCCTAAGCTTAACCATTTGGCAATTGAACTCTGGTGTATTGACTTCCTTACTACTCCCACACCTCTCATCATCCCTAACAGACTCCCTGCCTTCCATGAATTTCTTATACCACTCAAAAACTGATGCTCGATTCATGCAAAATGCTCCAAAAGAAGTCTGAAGCATTTCATACGTTTCTGGGGCATTTTTTACAAGTTTAAAACATATTTTTTTGTATATCGTTCTTCTAAAGTGTCTGATTGCATTTTTGAAATTCACCAGCTCTGAATTCCAGGGTGTCTTCCAATTGCTGCTGTAACTGTTCATTTAAGCCTGAAATCATAAGAATTGGTCAGTCGTCTCATAAGATGTATAGCAATAAGATACTGAATTTTCAAGTGTCTACTGTTGTATATCCATAATACAACTATAAATATATGCAGAAACATATTCAACAATAATGACGACTTCAATGAACGAACGAACACACTTCTTTATAAAAATATATCTCTCACACTTTATTCCCGAAAGGGCTGATGTTGGTTGTTTGTGAGATGTGAATTGGACACGGGGACAGACTGCTACATATTGACCCAAAGTTCTTCTGACCATAGCAGCACTTCTATCTCATCTTGGATGGACTGCTCAACCGTCGGTCACTGAGGGCACAAAGCCCTCTGTCTGCTGCTGGCACTCACACTGGCATCTTATCCCCAACCGACTTCAACCCCAATTGATTCAAGCCGTATATGTCTTGGTTATATTTTTGTTTAATGTGCACCTGCTTCCGCTGTTCTGCGCTTATTTCTCCAGACAACATCATTGATGCCCGGAAATACTCCCAGATCTAGGATTAAAATCCCAATTTCAAATTATCATGCGCTAAAACAGCATTTACAAGTTACTTCAAAATTTCATTCATGAAAATTTTGTTTACTATCACAGTCATTCATAAAGATCAAAACTCAAAACCCAAGTGGAAGATTACATTATGACCCGTCAATCATTTTAACACAGGGAAAGTAACTCTCCACGGGGCCCATCTTTCTTTTCTTTTCACAGCAACCTGCTTGTATGTTTCTTTCTTACCCTCTCTTTCTTTCTCTCTCCCTCACTACGTTTCAAAATTACATATAGTAGTTTTCATCATTTTTCTCTGCTTTATATGTAGGGCTCCCTCAGTTTTTTTTTTCTGAAATTATTTTCAATTTTATTTTTTAGAAAAGCAAAATAACATTAATATATAAGCCAACAAGACTGATTTTACGTCCCAATTGTAATTTTTTTATAATCATTTTAAAATCTTTCCACGAACCCTAATATGACAACAGGGAGAAAAATATTCGATTGACCAATTTACTTAGTCTTTTGAGTGTTTCTCTAATTTTTCGTCTTTTCTGTTTTCCGTTGTTGGTCTGTACTGGTTTTCTTCTTTCTCCCAGTCTGTTGCATTTTTCTTTGTTCTTTTCCTCTATCCATTTTTCTTCTTTCTTTTCATGCCTCGTTTATTCTTGAAGTGTTGAAATCTGTTTCCGATTTTCTCCTCGGTTGTTTCTTTGATCGTCTAGTTTCAATTGAGATTCGAAATCACGCCATATGGACGCGAACCGGCTCCAGGCATCAAATAGGAATATGTTGTATATCCATAAAACATCTGTAAATATATGCTGAAACATAGTCAACGATAATGACGACTTCAATGAACGAACGAACACACTTCTTTATAGAAATATATCTCTCACACTTTATTCTCTAAAGGGTTGATGTTGGTTGTTTGTGAGAGGTGAGTTGGTGACGTGGACAGACTGCTTAATATTGACCCAAAGTTCTTCTGACCATAGCAGCACTTCTTTCTCATCTTGGCTGGGGTGCTCAACCGTCGGTCACTGTGGGCCCAAAATCCTCTGTCTGCAGCTGGCTCTCACGCTGACATCTTGTCCCCAACTGACTCCAACTCCAACTGACTCAAGCCGTATGTGTCCTGGTTATATTTTTGTTCAACATCCACTTGCTTCCGCGGTTCTCCGCTTATTTACACGGGTGCCTCTCTTGATTGACGGCTTGGTCAAGGGTCATTATGTTACACTACGACAATTTTAAATGCCCATTCGAAAAAAGTCTGGAAACTTATCGTATGCACCTTGCATATATATATATATATGAGTACCTGTATATATATTCGTGTGAATGTTGGTGTGTGTTAGCAGATTAAGAATATCATTACCGTGTTACATATATACATATATATGTTAGATAGTTAAGAGAGAGTGACAGAGACATTTTTAATGAGTTTGGTCGAATAAAGAATATATTATATAGAAATTTGGTGCGCATTTAATTTATCACCAAATCTCGTTGAAATAATTTCGCAAGGGTTTTTATGCTTCAATTGTAAATGAGAACTTAGGAAAATGTCCGTCAAAACCAGAAGAGGGTGAACCACACATCTAATCTAACCGTGTCGATATGTGATAAAAAACATTTGATAATGTAGTGACAATAGAATTTAGACACAGAAGCAATGACTGCCTGAGTCAACACAAAGAAGTGCATGCACTCACACGCTCACGATGAAAGAAAGAAAGAAAGAAATTGCTTGTTTGGAATGTTGATTGATAGGTTTTGCTTCTGCTGTTTTATGGTTAGTTGGATTCCTGCGAGGATCAATAGACGATATGGACGGATGATGAGAGAGAAAGAGAGACAAAGAACTCACTACTAGCAATATGATTTGATGATGATATAGTTCCCTACAAAAATATGCTTACTAGAATTATTAGTCATCAACAAGCGGGTTTGTACCATGATGATGGTTTAATATATATCCCAAATAGTAATGGCCCTCTTAGCTCTAGCATACAAAAAAGGATTATAAGGGCCTTTAAGTTTTTGGGTTTTAAGATAGAAATCTCATCTAATATTAAAATAGTCAATTTCTTGGATGTGACTTTAGATCTATCAAATAATTCCTATAAACCTTTCATAAAGACCAATCAGAACCCTACGTACATTAATGTTAATTCTAATCACCCTCAAAACATAATTAGGCAAATCCCAAAAGCGGTAAATTTAAGAATAGGTAAGCTATCTGCAAATGAAAAGATTTTCAAAGAGAGTAGTAAGAGATATATAAATGCCCTTAAAAATAGTGGTTTTAATGAGGAATTTAGGTATTTAAATGAAAATATAACAAATGAAATTACTAAAGAAAATAATAATTACGATCAAAAAAATAAAAATAGAAAAAGGAAAATTATATCGTTTAACCCCCCTTTTTGTAAACTAGCCAATATAGATGTAGGTAAATATTTTTTGAGACTGATAGATAAACATTTTAAACAAGATAATATATTACATAAAATATTTAATAGGAAAACCTTGAAAATAAGTTATTCTTGCACAAAAAATATTTCTCAAATAATAAATAGTCATAATAATGAATTAATTAATAAATTTCGTAACCGAGTAAAGAATAATAATAATAATAATAGTAAAAAAATAGAATGTAACTGTAAATCTCGAAGTGATTGTCCAATGAATGGTTTGTGTAATTCAGATAACGTAGTATATCAAGCTATTATTTATCCAAAAGAGAACATAAACGATAAGAAATATTATATTGGAATTTCATCTACTAATTTTAAAATTAGGTATGGAAATCATAAATTCTCCTTCTCCCATGAGCATCAAAAAAATCAAACTGCTCTATCCAAACATTATTGGGGATTAAAAGTTAAAGGGTTAACCCCGGAAATACAATGGTCCATATTGAGAAGATCTAGTACCCCAAAATCTTTCGATAGTAGGGGCAACCTGTGTCTTGAAGAAAAAATCCACATTTTGCTCTTTCCTGAGCCAAAAAAATTATTAAATAAGAGAAATGAACTAATAGCTAGGTGGAGACATAGGGATAAATTTAAACTATAAATAATTAACAAAATTTTTCTATAACAACCTAGAGCTAATTTTGAGAATAAATAAAATAAATTGTTAGATAGAAAATTGTAGAAAAGAATATAATACATACGTACTACGCATAAAAAGGGGAACGAATTAATGCTTTCTAAATAATTTTGAAAAGTTAAAATATAGTAAAGAAAGTAAATATTTGCTTTAAAATTAATATATCTAATACTGTACCTTTACTTGAATTTTTTATTTAAAGTTTTAAATCTTAGTCAATAAAAAACCTGTAATTTAGGTCTAAATATAAATTTTAAAAAACCTTTTAAAAAAACAATATTTACTACACTGCTAACCGAAAGTTAAATTTAAAACCGAAGTGGGCTTAATGAAGAGGTAACTCCTCACCCCTCTAAGACTCCCTCCCAACTCTTCGACTCCCTCATACTATCCCCTCCCACTACCATGTGTCTATTCAATTTTTTTTTATCCAAAATGATCTGAAGAAGTCCTGTTACTTTTTTCGTGTTTTTGGAAATTTCAAAAATGCGTAACAGGATTGAAATAAATTTATAATCCTATGTGACCGGTTTCGTTGTTTTTTTTAAAGAAGTACATATATATATATATATATATATATATATATATATATATATATATATTGCTTTATTTGTTGATTAATTGGTTGGTGATATGATTAAGCCTGACATCAATTTTTAGTTTTGCAAAAAAAAATTGGTTTCGCTAAGATGGAAGGCTCGCAAACTGGTTTTGTTCCTTGCTCAACGAAATTTTCATCTTGAATAATGCCTTTGGTTTTTATATTGCCGTTATTCGTGCAGCAAAAATATATCTATTTATCAATCGATCAAGCTATTATTATTATTATTATTTATTTACTCATTAGATTTTTTCACATCACCATTAGCTGATGGTTTTCACAGGAGATTGAGTGACAGCAAGTCTCCTCAAGTCTCCTGGACTCTTCTCAATATTCTGGCAGTTTTCAATAATGCTGTTGTTTGGATGGTCACCTCTCGGCCGCCAACTTCCACATCCTCCCGTCCCTTTAATTGTCTTTTAGTTACTGTACCGAATGCACCAATCATGATTGGTGTAATCGTCACCTTCATGTTCCATAGTTTTTTTCAATTCTCTAGCAAGGTCGTGGTACTTCTTCTTTTCATTTTCTTTCAGCTTTTTCCTGTGATCTGCCAGTACAGCAAAGTCTACAATTTTGCAAGATTAGGTGATCCTTTTGCATGTCAAAATCACATGGGAGTTTGTGTGTGCCATTCCCCTGAACAGCTGCTGAGTTGTGCTGATAACATTTGTTCGTATGGTAAAATTTAAATTTCTTGCACATATCCCGGTGGATGACCTTGCCCACCCAGTCATGTCTAGTCATATACTGCTTCTGTGCTAATTTTCATTTTGCTGCATTCGCTTATGTGATTAATGGTTTCGTCTCTATCGCCACATAACCTACTTTTGCTATTTTGTTGCGTTTTATCTATTCTCGCTTTGATTTGATTGGTTCTTATGGCGTTGTTTATTATTATAATTATTTACTCATTTAGAGTTTTTCACATTAGTGTTTGCTGATGGTTCCTCACTGGAGCTTGAGTGACAGCCAATTTCCTCAAGTCTCCAGGACTGGTCTCAGTATTCTGGCCGTTCTCAGTAATGCTGTCATTTGAATAGTCTCTACCCGTCCGCCAACTTCCAAGTCCTCCTGGCTTTTTAATAATCCTTTGGTTATTGTTCCTAACGCACCAATCACAATTGGCACAATCGTTACTTTCATGTTCCACAGCTTTTTCAATTCTCTAGCAAAGTCGAGGTATTTATCCTTCTTTTCACTTACCTTGGTCTGGTCTTCTGGCCGGGATTAGGTGATCAATTTGTATGTTAAACTCCCATAGGAGTTTATGCGAGTCATTTTCTGGGTTGTGCATATACCATTTGTTAGTCTGGTCAAATTTAAATTTCTTACACATTTCCCAGTGGATCACCTTGCGACCCAGTCGTGTCTCGCTTTATACTCCTTCTGTGCTAATTTGCTGCATTTGCTTATTATGTGATTGATCGTTTCGTCTCTGTCACCGCATAGCCTACATTTACTGTTTTGTTGCGTCTTTTGAACAGGTTCTCTAACTAGTGGTAGACCAGCATCATTTGTTTCTAATGTTATCGGATTAAATTATAGATTAGGGATTATTTTTTAAGCAAGCTTGTTGCCCTGACAGCAAAAATACGCGGCTAATAGTGCTGACTTCGTAAAAAAGATTTTTAAAAAATATGTACTGGTTTGGTTGTGTTGGGTTTCATGGCACCTCAACCAGTATAGGTTATTAATGTCAAATCCATTTTAATACACATAGACAGTTCTATGTCAATCATTTCAATTTAGCATGAGTATACAGTTTCAATCTCATAAAGCAGTTCTATTTCAATCAAATTAATTTAACATAAATACGCAGTTTAAATGTTAAAACACTTGTATTTCAAGCAATTCAGTTTAGCATTACCACACAATTTAGTTCTATTTGACCCATAAATAGGGCCCTATCAGGTACTACCACTTTTGGATTGGCACATCAGCTTGTCTGTGAATAATGGTATCAGTTGTTTTGGCAAGATGAGAGGTCGATTCTTTGAGCTTGCCAGATTAAACAAAAGAAAGAAAGCAAAAGAACAGAAAGGAGTGGTATTGGGTTAGTGGTAGAATGTTTGCCACTGGCCCGGGCGACTGAGGTTCAATCTCAGGTCGAGTCATACCAAAGCATCAAATACTTCGACATTGTAGCAGGAGAATTAAAAGGGGACACGCTAGCCCCATACCTGTTTATCATGTCCAGACTACGTGCTTAGAACTTCGATCGACAAAATCAGAGAAAATGGCTTCGAGCTGACAAAGAAAAGAAGCATAAGGTACCCCGCAAAAACAATTACCGAGGCTAACTACGCCGATGACTTAGCGTTACTGGCGAATACATCCAACCAAGCCGAAACACTACTGCATAGTTTGGAACAGGCGACATTTCCACACTTGACAGAACCTCTCTGAAGCTAGTAGACAAATTCACCAACCTAGGAAGCAGCGTCTCATCAACTGAAAAGACAGACGGCTATCGAAAGCATGGGCAGCTATCGGTAGACTCTAGATCATATGGAAATCAGACCTGACAGATAAAATGAAACGCAGTTTCTTCCAGGCAGCGGTCGTATCGATACTGCTATATGGATGCAATACTTGGACGCTAACTAAACAGCTTAAGAAGCTAGACGGCAATTACACAAGAATGTTGCGAGCAATATTGAACAAGTCCTGGCGGCAACATCCCACAAGGCACCAACTATACGGCCACCTGCCTCCCATCACGAAAACTTTACTGCTATATGGATGCACTACTTGGACGCTAACTAAACAGCTTAAGAAGCTAGACGGCAATTACACAATAATGTTGCGAGCAATATTGAACAAGTCCTGGCGGCAACATCCCACAAGGCACCAACTATACGGCCACCTGCTTCCCATCACGAAAACTTTACAAGTTAGACGAACCAGACATGCAGGACACTGCTGGAGAAGTAAGGACGAGCTCATCAATCATGTACTCCTTTGGACCCCGCATATGGCCAAGCAAAAGTAGGACGACCAGCTCGAACATACATACAGCATCTATGTGAGGATACGGGATGTAGCCCTGAAGACCTGCCAGAGGCGATGAATGATAGGGAGAAGTGGCGAGAGAGTGCCAGGGATATCCGTGCTAGCGGCACGACATGATGATGATGATGATCAAGGGTAAAGTGGAGCAATCCAGGCAAAGGAGTAGCGCCTTCCCCCTACACCTCGGTGTAGTAGCTATTGAAAAGTCTATCTTCGGCGAGCCCTTGACTATGGGCGCCAACGTTTTTTTACTACTTATAACGGCACCAGTAGTCGGCTAGGGTTATTTTTTGCCTTCAGGTTAAGGAATAGAGTCATTGTATGTTCAAATTAAATATCTTTTTGTCCATTTATTTTTCATTTATTTATTTATTCATTATTTTTTGCACGCGGGACCATCATGTACGAATAATTTTGAACAATTCTATAGAGGGGTATCTATAGATGGGTTCTCCCAAACCGAGTAAGAGTGAACCTGGAAATAATGGCACTAAAAGGACGCTGCACATTCCACAAATGTCCGGAAACATTAAATGAAATTAAGTATTATAACCAAAAAACAAAAAAGTAAAAGAAAAGAAAAGAAAGAAAAAAGAAAAAAAAAACAGAAAAATTCTAGTATAAAAATTTATTGTCATAGAAGATAATGAATATATTAAAAGAAATAGATAGATAGATAGATAGAGAGAGAGAGAGAGAAGGTGTGTGTGTGTGTGTGTGTGTGTGTGTGTGTGTGTGTGTGTGTGTGTGCGTATGCGTGTGTGAGTTAGATTGTGGTTTGGTTGGTTGTTTGAGTTGAATGGCATATCAAGCTTTGTAGGTTACTTAATACCAAATCCATTCTTAAACAAATAATCAGTTTTATTTCAAACAATTCAATTTAGCTTGAGCACACAGTTTACTTGTCTAAAACATTTATATTCCAATCTATTCAGTTTATTCAAACAGTTCTAATTCAGCCAATTCAGTTTAGTATAAGTATGGATTTTGTTTACACACAGTTAAATGTCAAAACAGTTCTTTATTAAACAATTTAGTTTAGCATAAGTACGCAGTTTAAATGTAAGTACACAGTCTAACTGTCAAAAACATTTCTATTTCAAGCTATTCAGTCTAGTCAAACATTTCTAATTCAAACAATTCCGTTTGAAATAAGTACGCCATTAAGTTCTATTTGAATTATCGATAGCATCCTTATCAGCTGCTACCACTCCGGGTCAGAGTGGACCGCATTCCCTAAAGTTCCAGCATTACTGGAACCTAACCATCATATTGTTTAGTGTCATATCAGGACACTTGTTGCTTGGTTTTACCCGTCTGCAGAGAAGCAGTCGGTGTATTCTACAGCACCAGCCGACTGGGAAAGAGTATGAGTTTGAGAGGGAGAGGGAGTAGTTATATTGTAAAGTGGTCTTAATTATTTTTGACAGATATTTTGCATTATCAATAGTGTTATTTTTTAATCAATAAACGCTAATGATACTAGGATTAAATGAGCATTAAATATAGCATTCACTATGACAATTTACACCACACACACGCAGACTCAAATACACACACATGCTCACACACACACACACACACACACACACACACATATATATATATATATATATATATATATATATATAAGAAAAAAATGGATTGTAATCCAACATTTTGTCAAGAAAAATTGGTAACAAGGTAATCCAAGTAGGAGAGGTTTATTGAGAAACAAAGTCAACACTATAACGTTATGTTTCTACTGAACCATCATCAGGGCTATCAGGGGTTATATTAGTGATATTCAGTTATCGACGGATGTGTAGAAAGAGTAAAAGATATATAAAAACTTTGGAAAATATGTATAACAAGAAACAGTTGGCTGTTTATGACAAGAAAAATTGGCCGTTTGATTAATAAATCAGCGTTTGTTGCTTTAAACGACATGACCTGACCTATTAGAAACATTGTGCAGAATCCACGTTCCGTACGTTCAAGAGAAACATTTCGAATCATTCCTTGTTTTCGACGAAATTCAAATCCCATAAGTCTATTTTTTGTTTTTTTTTATATATCATGATCATCATCAAATCGCATTGAAAGAACACAGTTATCTAACTATTTCTCCCCCTCCTCTCTCTCTCTCTCTCTCTCTCTCTCTCTCTCTCTCTCTCTCTCAACTAGTCCCTATAATCGATTGATCCTGATAAATTTTATTGACTGCATCCAGTGTCCGCACAGAGTCGGTGTATCTTAGTCTTTTCAGGTCAGCTAAGATTGGCTCAGTAATGGGTTGGAGTGTAGAAGAGAAAATTGCCAATAAGGTCGTCCTTTCCTCTCCAGAGCCCGTCTTGTTTATCTTACTTGTATGTTTTTTGAGATGGGAGGTAAGGAGCCGTAAAACTGCTATTTTGCCAGGTGCTGCTTCCAGGCTTGATACGAGAAAGTATGTATTCTTCCGTAGCTCCCATATATCATATTATCAAAGAGTTTTGTTAGCGTTCATATTGTAGTACTGACACAACTACAGCCTGTGAGACATCTTGTTTATTTAATCAAAGATCAGATTAACAACTTTACAAGTCATGTGAAGATATCACTTTCATTAGATGAGATATTGCTATCGATGGTATATGAACTGGTTTACTAATTTCAAAGGCTTTCCTATAAAAACAAGGATGGCTGTTTCGTATTTAAAATGGTATCCTCATAGGATAGTGGTTAAGGTACTAGACTGCAATATCGTAGTGAGTTCCAACTCCAGTCGCGCTATTACGTTCACCTTTGGATTATTATCCTTTGAGTAACGGTATGAAACCTCTCATTCCTCCCGCTATTGGTTCAATAGTGCCTCAACTGTTCTTCCTCAAAGATGGCTTTGGCATTAAATAACCCTCGAATATATATATGCAATCAAACAAAGAAACCAAACCAAAGTATTGTTTAAAACTCATGTTTTATGTGAATTCATGAAGAAGTCAATGCCTGCTGCAGCTTTAGTCTCTGCAGGTAGGATTTGTCTTAGGCAGGTGTATTTGCGGGAAGTGCTAGATCATCTACATAGACGGCTACAGATAGTTTTTTAACTGTACATTTTTTAATTTTTCTTTTTTTTTTTAGTTTAAAGCCATTTTCTTTAATTGGATCTATTGACATTTTAAGTAGTTTATATAGGCAGATTTTAGTAAATACGATGCTAATGACCTTACAAGACTCCAGAGACAATTTTGAAGACCTTTCTTGGTTTGGTTAAGTATTATATGCACCACCTTTCCTCCGTGTATGGAATCATAGAGAAATAGAAGAAGAATAATGTAATCTCGAGATGTTTTTTGCGAGATTCGACGAATAGTCGGAAACTGTATTCTTGTAGATTGAAGAATTCTCTCAATATCAGATCAAATATGAAAAAGAAACAGAGCATTATAAAACG